>JASTWQ010000387.1:0-182673 GCA_035220615.1 Leptothorax acervorum
TCTGAGGATATTATTCGCGGCGATACCCCATCGTATTGCTTGCGATATCGTTTCGCGATATTATATTGCGTTATCCGTCGGGATAGTATCTCGCGTTATTATTTGTGATTATTTGGCGTTATTAGTCGCTGTAGTATTTCGCGTTATTGTTTGTGTAATTATTTTGCGTTACTTATCTGTGTTACTAGGATGCGTTAGTAGTCGCGATATTATTTCGCGTTATTGTGTGTGAGATCCTTTACGTTAGTAGTCGCTATCGTTCCGCGTTATTAATCACGAGACTATTTTGCGTAACCATTAGAGATATTAGTTTGCGTTACTAGTTGAGATAATAGTCGACATTATTATTCGTAATAGGATCTCGCGATATTAATTGTAGTCAGATGACGTTATTAGTTGCGATCTTTCTTCGCGTTATTATTTGCAATATTCTTCCGCGTTACTGTTTATATCGTTTTTCTAGTATCCTGTGTTTCTCGCTGCCGCGTATTTGTTTTGCGCCATTGTTCGCGTTGGATACTCTTGTGTGTTAGAGTCGCGTCCGAATACTATCTCGCGTTCTTTGGATTATTTCCAATATTGTCGTGTTATTATTTGCGACCTTATTTGGTATTATTATTAGCGATCTTAATGGCGATAATTATTAATTGCAATATTAACGTTATTATGTGTGCGTTTTCCGCTGCCGCGTATTAGTGTTGCGTTATTACTCGCGTCGATAGTTTGTATTAGATTTGCGTCGGATATTACTCATGGGTATTGTTTGAGTCAGAATATTAACTTGGCGTTACCCTGGTCTATTCGTTGCGTTATTTCGACTGCCGTTCGCGTTATCCGGAATCGTTCTCGCGTTATTGTTAAGCTACGAGATATTTTGTTGATTTGCGTGCTCTATTGCGCCCGTAATTGTGTCGCGCGTACGACGAGCTCACGCCGAAACGGCGTAAAAACCACTGACGACAGAACAGAACAAAGTGGACCGGAGTTGAATCTCCGAGTCTAATTGATAGACTTATTGCGATCCCAGCGTGATTATCTGTTTCTTGGGCGAGTTGTAATCTCGCAAGATTACGGTGTCGCGCTCCGTTTGGCGCACGCAGAAATTATATTTGATCGTCGACATTTGTGGCTTTATTGTTTATAATATTTACAGAATTATTATGTTTTGATTGCGAGACGTATCGCGAATGTTATTTGGATCTCATTGTTTAGTTCTTTGTTTGTTCCGTAACGATCTAGAGACCTCTATCATTCAGTCAATTAATACTTTCATAAATTCTAGTATATTTTCCGTCTGATCTTACGCTACTCGTTTCGTGCATTATCCGCGTTTCGAGCTTGTTTCAATTCAAATTCGCGTCTGTTATTACTTCGCTTTAGTATTCATCGTTTCTTCTTTAATTTTTGTAAACGAACTTGATTACAGTTCGGTAGGCGGAGGCGATTGCCTCATTTAACTTTGTTATTATTCCTCGGATCAATTTAACTATTATTATTAAAAATTACCTTTATTAAACAACTGGTTCCACTCTTTTCATTACCAGATATTAGTAATAAACGATCATCTATTTTTATTATACATGTGGCGCATTATTTAGCCGTTATCCCGTCGTCCTCTTGCACTGCCCTGCCTTGCCCTGCCCCTCTACCGTTAGGTCGAGCTGGTCGGCCTTCGCACGAATAATTAAGTTGGAGCTTTCGTGAGTCATTACTTGCGTTTTGGCGAATTTTTGCGAATTGAAGCATTCGAGTTGTCGTGATAAATTATTTGAGGATCGTTGTATTTAGTGGACGCGATTTGCCGCGTCTGGCGCCCAATAGTTTATATCGCGAGTCGAGAGATTTCGTGCGAGGGACCAATTTGAGAGGCCCGACACCTGACTCTCTACCGTCCCTTTTTGATCCGGCTTGCGCCCGCGTGCAAAAAGCCGTGACAAAATTTGGCGCCCAACGTGGGGCTGCCTAAATAAATTAATAAAGGCAGTAAGAGAGGCATATTAGCGCCTTCATATTTTGTGAGGATGACGGCAAGGACGTATTGAGATCTAAATAAAGTTTGTTTGTGTAACTAATTCTGTTATTTTTCTTAAGTGATATTTCAGGATTGATTTAAATTTCTCGTCGCGCTGTGTAATTCTTGGTCTGCTAAATTTCGGGGGAATAAATTTGCGAATTCGGTGCGTATTCGGAACGTTGCCGAGTATAAGAATTTGGTGAGAGTTCGCGGACAATAGGATCGGAATTTTGTTTACGTTCGGACGGATCGTGGAGTCGGCGAGACTGTTTGTCTATTTCGCGTTACCTTCGAATTCCTTTCGCGTATATTGTCGGTGTAGTTATCGCGGTTAGAATAGCGCGAATAGAAAGGGTCTGAAATTGCGGAATATTTCCAAATGGATTCCACCGAAATTAATGACGAGTGGATCCTACAGGCCACGCGCGAACAATTGATAGCCGAGCTAAACCGACGCGATTTGCCCACTGACGGAACCGACGCCGCCCTTGCGCTGCGCTTATTGCGTTTGCTGTCGACCGCGCGTCGTAACAGTGACCACGAGGTGGTGTCGGGACACGTTAAGACGGCGGGCGTAGGACACCTCGACATACCGTCGATCGACACCCGCCCGGATAGTCCGTCGGCAGCGATGGGTCCGCGTATGCGCGCGAGCACGTCGAGCACCCCTAGAGATAATGCGCGACGCGCCTCGCCGGAGACGGCTCATAATTCCGCGTCGGCCGTGTATAACATAATGCGGAAATGGAACCTGAAGTTCTCGGGGACTCGCGGCGAGGACGCCGAGACCTTTTTGGTGCAGGTTGAGGAGGGGCGTGATTTAATGCCGGTCGAAGATGAGGACGTGTTGCGATGTATACCGTTCTTCTTGTCAGGTGTCGCGCTACATTGGTTTCGCGGGAAGAAGGCGCGCTTAGCGACGCGGGCCGCGTTTAAAACCGCGTGGAGGGCGCGATTTGGTGATCCCAATTTTCAGTTTGCGCTTCGTGACGAGATCATGCGCCGCACGCAGGGGGAACGCGAGTCCGTTGTCGATTATTTGACGTGCCTAAACACGCTTTTTGAGCGACTCACGCCGCCGTGGAGTGAGGAGGAAAAGATCGGGTACGCTCACCGCAACATGCTACCGCGACTGCAGATAATGGTCCCGCGAGACGCGGTGGGGGACCTCGAGACCCTTGAAATGATGGCGGCGCGCGCGGAAGGTTGTTGTCGCGCTGCCCAAAAATATCAGGCTCCCCCTCCACCCGAACAATCGTTGTTTCCGGATCTGGCGTATCGCGCGCCGAAGGGGGCGAATAAACAATCGGGCGGTAGGGCGAAAGAGACTCTGGCCGCACTCGATGTCGCAGCAACCGGCACAACCGACAAGAGTTCCGGGGGGAAGAAAGTTAAGGCCCGCGCGCCTCAACCGAGCGCGACGACCGCCAAAACGAATGCCGCGGCCGAAACGTCGGTGAACGCAATCGCTGCCGCGAGCGGGACGTCCGGTAAAGAGGCTAAATGTTGGAATTGCGATCAATCTGGGCACTTCGCGCGGGATTGTAAGGCCGCGCGGCGCCTGCACTGTTATCGGTGCGGGAAAGCGGAGGTAACGGTCCGTACATGCCCGACTTGTACGGGAAACGAGTAGAGGAGTCGCGAGATAGGGGCGAGACGACTCCTACCCCCTCCGCCCCGGTAGATTCGTTAGCGTTGGGAGACCGTGAATTCGCGTACAGCTCGTTTGAGGCCAAAGGGTCGGCAGCTTTGTTTTTCCTTCGTGTTAACATAGCGGGATATGATTTACGGGCCCTAGTGGATTCTGGATCTAGCCGTACCTTTGTAGGCCCGGACGTTATCGCGTTGATTAAGGGAAAGGGTTTCCAGTTTCGTCCGACGGGAAAATGCGTAACGACGGCTACCAATCAAACCGCTAAAATCAGGGGGGAGGTCGCGGTTCCCGTTTCCGTGCAGTGTAAAGCCCGAACAATTAAAGTATATTCGTTACCGACATTAGCGTTGCCGTGTATTTTGGGAATAGACTTTTTGATGTCGTTTGGTTTCGTCATTGATTTCGCGGCAAAAACTTGGTATTTTGAAGATGATCCCTTGCGCCGACACTTTTTCGAAAAGGGATCGGCCAGCTCTCTCGCGACGATTCGTCTGTCTCGATTTCCGAAAGCTTAATGATGTCTCGAAAAAGGACGCGTATCCTTTACCATATATGAGCGCGATCCTGGATAAATTGAGTAAGGCGCGTTACATCTCGACAATAGATCTGAGTCAGGCGTATTTTCAGATTCCGCTCGAGCCAAAGAGTCGCGAATTAACAGCTTTCGCGGTACCCGGAAAGGGGTTATTCCATTTTACGCGAATGCCCTTCGGACTAACGGGAGCTCCCGCGACGTTCCAACGGTTATTAGATCGACTCATCGGGCCGGAGATGGAACCGCATGCTTTCGCGTACCTCGACGACATCGTCGTCGCCACCGAAACTTTCGAGGACCATCTCGTGTGGTTGAGAAGAGTGTTCGCTCGTATTCGCGAGGCGGGATTGACGATAAACCCGGAGAAAAGCGCGTTTTGTCGGTCGCAAGTCAAATACTTAGGCTTCTTAGTGCAAAAGGAAGGCGTAATGGTAGATCCGGATAAGACCGTGACGATTCGAACGTACCCCCCGCCGCGAAATTTGAGAGGGTTGCGCCGTTTTATCGGGATGGCCTCGTGGTATCGTCGGTTTATACCACAGTGCGCCACGTGCTTAGAACCGTTGACCCGCCTCCTGAAAAAGAATAACGCGTGGGAGTGGGGAAAAGAGCAACAACGAGCTTTCGAGACAATTAAAACCTGCCTTACGTCGCCGCCAACGCTATCGTGTCCGGATTTCCGCAAACCTTTCGTCTTGCAGACTGATGCCAGTACGGTCGGGTTGGGCGCGGTGCTGACTCAGACTATCGACGAGATCGAGCACGTAATCGCGTACGCGAGCCGCGCGCTGACCGACGCTGAGCGTAAATATTCGACAACCGAACAAGAGTGCCTCGCAGTAGTATGGGCGATTAAAAAGTTCCGACCTTATCTGGAGGGTTACCGCTTCACAGTTATTACAGATCACAGCAGCCTTCGGTGGCTACATAATTTAAAAAATCCGACGGGACGATTGGCGCGATGGGCTCTCGAGTTACTCGAGTACGACTTTAGGATAGAGCATCGAAAAGGGGCTTTGCATCACGTGCCGGATGCACTCTCGCGAATCTACGAGCAGGACGAGGAATTGTGCGCCGCGGCCGCTGTCGCGAACGATTGGTACCGCCAAAGGATTATCGGAATTAACGAGAATCCACGTAGATTTCCTGGTTGGCAAGTCGTTGAAGATAAATTATATTATCGCAAGCCGCGCGCGGTCGTAGCACAAACGGTCGGGGATCTTAACGAGTGGAAGCTCGTCGTACCGCCGGAGTCTCGCGAGGATACTATCCGTGAAAATCATGATCCGCCGTCCGCCGGACATTTGGGTGTGGAGAAAACTTACAGTAGGATCGCAATACGATATCATTGGCCGCGAATGTTTACGGATGTCGCGAACTACGTGAGGCGGTGTGACGTGTGCCAGCGAACTAAAGTAGAGCAGGATCTTCCTATGGGGTTGATGGGACAGCGCGTTGTCGAGTCGCCGTGGATGGTAGTAGCCGCGGATATTATGGGTCCCTTACCCGCGAGTAAGACGGGACACGCGTATCTTTTAGTGATACAGGATTTGTTTTCAAAGTGGATTGAGTGCTGCCCACTCCGTAAGGCGACCGGCAAAAAGATTCGCGAAGCTATCGAGGATCTGGTTATCTTTCGCTGGGGCGCGCCACGCGTATTGTTGACAGATAACGGCACCGAGTTTCTCAATCGGGAGATACAGGCGTTGGCTGAGCAATACGGCTTCCACCACTCGACGGTACCGCCATACCATCCGCAGGCGAACCCCGTCGAGCGGGTTAATCGCGTATTAAAAACAATGATCACAGCTTTCTTAGAGCAAGATCACCGCGAATGGGATCAACACATTCAGGAATTTCGTTTCGCGTACAATTCGGCTCATCACACGTCGCTGCAAGCGACGCCAGCGTTTTTAAATTTCGGGAGGGAGCCACAACCAATAAATGTATCTCGCGGACTGGACGAGGCGATAGTCGAAATAGAGGGGGCCGACCCTGAACCGTGGAAGGAGCGTATGGAGCGCGTCAAATACTTAAGGGAATGGGTGATCGAAAATTTAGAAGAGGCCCGCCAAAAGCAGACAAGATATTACAATCAGCGTCGACGAGATTGCCAGTTCGTAGTCGGCGATCAAGTATTAAAGAGGCAACATGTGTTGTCTTCTGCCGCGCAACATATCTCTGCCAAACTAGCCACTAAGTATCATGGTCCTTTTGTGATTAAGAAAGTTCTGTCGCCGGTGGTATATGAGCTCGCCGACGTAACGGGTAGCGCGATCGGGAAGATCCACGTTAAGGATCTAAAACCTTATCATATCCCTCTCCCATCGTAGGTGCTGTCGCTGTGGTAGGTGCTATCGAGAATTGTTGCTGACGCGAGTAACCCTTATCGCGAGAAATACAATACCGAGAGGGAAAAGGAAAAATGGACCCGGAAGAGATTCTCTTTAGATTGCGTTGGGTTAATGTAATCGCTCGCATCCAGACGGAGTACCCGGAATTTTGGGCGGCGCTCGCGGAGGAGTTACGCCGCAGAGAAGCACGGCGGTCCTGCCGCCCGGGGGGCGCTACGTTGATTGAACTGCCCGAGACCAGAGAAGTGGCCACGCAGGTCTATATGGTGCCCCGGAGGGCCCGCACGGAGGTGGCGCGAACCATGCCCGCTACTCGAGAGGTCGCCTGCCAAACCGAAGGCGAGCGCGGAGCCCCGTCAACTGGCTCCAGCGAGGGAGTTCCCCTCCGGTGGGAGGATCTTCATGGGTGGCTACGGCCCGGGGCCGACCGCCAGGACGCCCGCCGGGACCAGACGTCGGGGTCGGAGACCATGTCGCCTACTGGATCGGAGGAAGAGGGGGCGGCTGGTGGGCCCGAAGCGGACCCAAGCGAAGGGCTAAGTCGAGAGCCCTCCCTAGGGGACACAGCGCCAGACCAGGAACCAGAGGTACCCACGCGGGCGGGGGCTCGCCCCGGCTTCGACCAGGAGCACTGCTGGAACTGCGGCTCTGTGGCGCACTTCGCGTACGAGTGCCCGGAGCCCCGAAGCCACGGATTTTGTTTCCGGTGTGGACTTCCGGGTTACACCGTCCGCACGTGCCCGGATTGCGGAGACGCCTGGCGGATCGAGGGCCCCTACATCAGAGGACGGGGACATGTAGGACCGTCCCCGCGACGACGACGGGGACCGCCCCCAGGAACGCTGAAACTATAGACACCGACCCCGGGCCACCCCACCAAAAGGGAAAAGAGAGGCGAAAGGGGGGGGAAGAGACTCCCGTTTTTTTTTTGTTGTTTTGTGCGCCTCCGCCCGGCCGTACGCTCATGAAGCCTTTTTTTTTGCTCGTTTTCGATTTTGGCCCTCTCACCTCCTCCGGCGACCAAGCCGTTCCGCGGGAGGTCGCGTCCGTTTCTGGGAGAGAGAGACCTACTTTGGTACCGCGATATATACTTTTTCTTCCGCTCTCGTTATTCCCCGTTATTTTTTTTTGTTTTGTGCGATAGACCAATTGTAGTTTTTTTTTTTGTTTGCTTCGCTCGTTGATGGGCGCCTTGAGAACTACCGCGAAATAACCTTACGAGGAAGGAGGGCCGTCGAGACCATTCCTTATTTGTTCGAGTGAGCCGAGCACGGCAGCACCGGGAGCCCCTATGTAACATTGTGTTCCTTTTGAAAAATACATTTATTGACAACGAAACCTATTGTTGAATGGCTTCCTTTTCCCGCGACCTCCACCCTCCTCTTGCGTTATCGAGTTGTTGCGTCAATTGGAGACATCTCACCGTCGCCACCGAACACGCGAGTCGACGCGCGTCTGGGAGGGGGACGTTCGGGGGATGAAAAGCAGGGACTAGCTAGTAATTATTCGTTCGTGATCGTCTTTGTGATCGTCGAATTATGGGGAGCCCTTCGCTGGAGATTTCGCACGTTTAAGGCTTTGGCTGATAGGGGCAACCGACACCCGGTACGCTCGTTCTCGGCGTGGGGGTGTTGTGACGTGGCAGCTCCGCTGCGCGTTGCAGCGTCCCCGCCGCCGCCACGGGGCGCGGAATTGCGCTCGGGGGCGAGCCGGAAGAGCAGCGCGAAATCTCCAGGGGGCCTTTTCGTTAATTGATAGCGTATTAATTATTTTTTTTTGTTTTTATTATTTTCTTGTAATCGCGGCACCTCGCCGGAATCCACCGGCGAGAACATCTTCGGCGGCGACCTTGCGGGCACCATGGTGAAGGAACAGGGCGAGGGGCGAAGGATGCCCCAGAAGTTAGCAGTGCGGAGACGAGGGATCGTCGCGGGCCACGCACGGAGGAGAGCGGAGCGGGACTTTGACCGCGTGATTCCGGCGTGTACACGAGAGCAGCCCCGGCGCTTTGGAGGCGAAGGGGGCGGAACGACCCCGCCACGACTGCGTTACGCCGTGAAGCGACGTAATCGCTCAAAAACGGCTACGACTCCGACCTGGAGATCGCGGGAATGGACGTCCCCGCGGCGGAGATGCCGTGAGGCGGACCGGGGCGTCCGGCCCGATTATATCGAGCGCCCCATTGATTAATTATCGCGGAGTCGCGAGGCACCCCGCAGCGGATCCCGCGAGATTGCGTTACGCGAACTGTCGCGGCGTACTTGCGGGATCAATCCCGATTGGCCCGCGTTATCGCGCCACCGACGTACGCACCCCCGGGGTGGGGCGCGTCGTCGATCCGCAATCGAGCGACCGACAGGACGATCTCTTTCGGTTCGCCCTCTCGACGTGTCAACACGTGGTCGCATAATTATAAGTGCTGTGACCCGGCTTTGAGTGAGCTTGTGAGGCCAGCTGTCCGGTCCGGCAGGTGCCCTGGGGAGGCGGCGACATCGAGGAGACCGAGTCACGTGCCGGTGAGGTTGCCCGAGTGTTATTTTGCGTTCAGCCACGGGAAAGCCGTCGGGTCGCGTTCGCGTTTCGTTGCCGATTCGCGTTAGTGTCGTTTTGGTGAATCTTGGTGTCCGCTCGCCGTGCACGGCGTAGCAAGTAATTGGTGATTTCGCGGTAGCGATCGGCATCGAGCGCGGAGGGCCCCCTTTGGCGATCGCGCGAGCTTTGTAGGTACGGGATTAGGGCCTCGCGGATTCGCGTCGCGTAACGACCCCTTGGAGATCGCGATCGCGGGCGTGTGCGGCGACCTTCGGCGGGGCCGAAGGGCGAGATATCGCGTTCGCGCGGACGGCATACGGGAGTGGCCGCGTATTAGATTCGTGTACGGTGTACGTTCTCGGGTTCGCGTTGAGTGTGGCGTAACTTCGTATCTGCTCGCGTACCGGGTGAAGTCCGGCGTTCTTACGACCGACTTCGAGTGCGCGTTGAGTGTGACGTGGACTCGTATCTGCTCGCGTTCCGTTGTGAGTTCGACCCCTTTTGGCGTTTTCGATTGCGTAGTGCCGTCCCGAGTCGTACCAGCGTTCGCGCTCGCGCCTCCGCCGCCGCGCCCCGGCGCGCGAGTCACGTCGCGCCCGCATACCGCGTGTTTTTGCACATTGTTCGCTGCGTACTATTTCCGTGTCGCGTTCTGAGGATATTATTCGCGGCGATACCCCATCGTATTGCTTGCGATATCGTTTCGCGATATTATATTGCGTTATCCGTCGGGATAGTATCTCGCGTTATTATTTGTGATTATTTGGCGTTATTAGTCGCTGTAGTATTTCGCGTTATTGTTTGTGTAATTATTTTGCGTTACTTATCTGTGTTACTAGGATGCGTTAGTAGTCGCGATATTATTTCGCGTTATTGTGTGTGAGATCCTTTACGTTAGTAGTCGCTATCGTTCCGCGTTATTAATCACGAGACTATTTTGCGTAACCATTAGAGATATTAGTTTGCGTTACTAGTTGAGATAATAGTCGACATTATTATTCGTAATAGGATCTCGCGATATTAATTGTAGTCAGATGACGTTATTAGTTGCGATCTTTCTTCGCGTTATTATTTGCAATATTCTTCCGCGTTACTGTTTATATCGTTTTTCTAGTATCCTGTGTTTCTCGCTGCCGCGTATTTGTTTTGCGCCATTGTTCGCGTTGGATACTCTTGTGTGTTAGAGTCGCGTCCGAATACTATCTCGCGTTCTTTGGATTATTTCCAATATTGTCGTGTTATTATTTGCGACCTTATTTGGTATTATTATTAGCGATCTTAATGGCGATAATTATTAATTGCAATATTAACGTTATTATGTGTGCGTTTTCCGCTGCCGCGTATTAGTGTTGCGTTATTACTCGCGTCGATAGTTTGTATTAGATTTGCGTCGGATATTACTCATGGGTATTGTTTGAGTCAGAATATTAACTTGGCGTTACCCTGGTCTATTCGTTGCGTTATTTCGACTGCCGTTCGCGTTATCCGGAATCGTTCTCGCGTTATTGTTAAGCTACGAGATATTTTGTTGATTTGCGTGCTCTATTGCGCCCGTAATTGTGTCGCGCGTACGACGAGCTCACGCCGAAACGGCGTAAAAACCACTGACGACAGAACAGAACAAAGTGGACCGGAGTTGAATCTCCGAGTCTAATTGATAGACTTATTGCGATCCCAGCGTGATTATCTGTTTCTTGGGCGAGTTGTAATCTCGCAAGATTACGGTGTCGCGCTCCGTTTGGCGCACGCAGAAATTATATTTGATCGTCGACATTTGTGGCTTTATTGTTTATAATATTTACAGAATTATTATGTTTTGATTGCGAGACGTATCGCGAATGTTATTTGGATCTCATTGTTTAGTTCTTTGTTTGTTCCGTAACGATCTAGAGACCTCTATCATTCAGTCAATTAATACTTTCATAAATTCTAGTATATTTTCCGTCTGATCTTACGCTACTCGTTTCGTGCATTATCCGCGTTTCGAGCTTGTTTCAATTCAAATTCGCGTCTGTTATTACTTCGCTTTAGTATTCATCGTTTCTTCTTTAATTTTTGTAAACGAACTTGATTACAGTTCGGTAGGCGGAGGCGATTGCCTCATTTAACTTTGTTATTATTCCTCGGATCAATTTAACTATTATTATTAAAAATTACCTTTATTAAACAACTGGTTCCACTCTTTTCATTACCAGATATTAGTAATAAACGATCATCTATTTTTATTATACATGTGGCGCATTATTTAGCCGTTATCCCGTCGTCCTCTTGCACTGCCCTGCCTTGCCCTGCCCCTCTACCGTTAGGTCGAGCTGGTCGGCCTTCGCACGAATAATTAAGTTGGAGCTTTCGTGAGTCATTACTTGCGTTTTGGCGAATTTTTGCGAATTGAAGCATTCGAGTTGTCGTGATAAATTATTTGAGGATCGTTGTATTTAGTGGACGCGATTTGCCGCGTCTGGCGCCCAATAGTTTATATCGCGAGTCAAGAGATTTCGTGCGAGGGACCAATTTGAGAGGCCCGACACCTGACTCTCTACCGTCCCCTTTTGATCCGGCTTGCGCCCGCGTGCAAAAAGCCGTGACAAAATTTGGCGCCCAACGTGGGGCTGCCTAAATAAATTAATAAAGGCAGTAAGAGAGGCATATTAGCGCCTTCATATTTTGTGAGGATGACGGCAAGGACGTATTGAGATCTAAATAAAGTTTGTTTGTGTAACTAATTCTGTTATTTTTCTTAAGTGATATTTCAGGATTGATTTAAATTTCTCGTCGCGCTGTGTAATTCTTGGTCTGCTAAATTTCGGGGGAATAAATTTGCGAATTCGGTGCGTATTCGGAACGTTGCCGAGTATAAGAATTTGGTGAGAGTTCGCGGACAATAGGATCGGAATTTTGTTTACGTTCGGACGGATCGTGGAGTCGGCGAGACTGTTTGTCTATTTCGCGTTACCTTCGAATTCCTTTCGCGTATATTGTCGGTGTAGTTATCGCGGTTAGAATAGCGCGAATAGAAAGGGTCTGAAATTGCGGAATATTTCCAAATGGATTCCACCGAAATTAATGACGAGTGGATCCTACAGGCCACGCGCGAACAATTGATAGCCGAGCTAAACCGACGCGATTTGCCCACTGACGGAACCGACGCCGCCCTTGCGCTGCGCTTATTGCGTTTGCTGTCGACCGCGCGTCGTAACAGTGACCACGAGGTGGTGTCGGGACACGTTAAGACGGCGGGCGTAGGACACCTCGACATACCGTCGATCGACACCCGCCCGGATAGTCCGTCGGCAGCGATGGGTCCGCGTATGCGCGCGAGCACGTCGAGCACCCCTAGAGATAATGCGCGACGCGCCTCGCCGGAGACGGCTCATAATTCCGCGTCGGCCGTGTATAACATAATGCGGAAATGGAACCTGAAGTTCTCGGGGACTCGCGGCGAGGACGCCGAGACCTTTTTGGTGCAGGTTGAGGAGGGGCGTGATTTAATGCCGGTCGAAGATGAGGACGTGTTGCGATGTATACCGTTCTTCTTGTCAGGTGTCGCGCTACATTGGTTTCGCGGGAAGAAGGCGCGCTTAGCGACGCGGGCCGCGTTTAAAACCGCGTGGAGGGCGCGATTTGGTGATCCCAATTTTCAGTTTGCGCTTCGTGACGAGATCATGCGCCGCACGCAGGGGGAACGCGAGTCCGTTGTCGATTATTTGACGTGCCTAAACACGCTTTTTGAGCGACTCACGCCGCCGTGGAGTGAGGAGGAAAAGATCGGGTACGCTCACCGCAACATGCTACCGCGACTGCAGATAATGGTCCCGCGAGACGCGGTGGGGGACCTCGAGACCCTTGAAATGATGGCGGCGCGCGCGGAAGGTTGTTGTCGCGCTGCCCAAAAATATCAGGCTCCCCCTCCACCCGAACAATCGTTG
Organism: Leptothorax acervorum; assembly: GCA_035220615.1. Taxonomy (NCBI): domain Eukaryota; kingdom Metazoa; phylum Arthropoda; class Insecta; order Hymenoptera; family Formicidae; genus Leptothorax; species Leptothorax acervorum. Next base: position 13,016 of record JASTWQ010000387.1, read on the forward strand.
TTTCCGGATCTGGCGTATCGCGCGCCGAAGGGGGCGAATAAACAATCGGGCGGTAGGGCGAAAGAGACTCTGGCCGCACTCGATGTCGCAGCAACCGGCACAACCGACAAGAGTTCCGGGGGAAGAAAGTTAAGGCCCGCGCGCCTCAACCGAGCGCGACGACCGCCAAAACGAATGCCGCGGCCGAAACGTCGGTGAACGCAATCGCTGCCGCGAGCGGGACGTCCGGTAAAGAGGCTAAATGTTGGAATTGCGATCAATCTGGGCACTTCGCGCGGGATTGTAAGGCCGCGCGGCGCCTGCACTGTTATCGGTGCGGGAAAGCGGAGGTAACGGTCCGTACATGCCCGACTTGTACGGGAAACGAGTAGAGGAGTCGCGAGATAGGGGCGAGACGACTCCTACCCCCTCCGCCCCGGTAGATTCGTTAGCGTTGGGAGACCGTGAATTCGCGTACAGCTCGTTTGAGGCCAAAGGGTCGGCAGCTTTGTTTTTCCTTCGTGTTAACATAGCGGGATATGATTTACGGGCCCTAGTGGATTCTGGATCTAGCCGTACCTTTGTAGGCCCGGACGTTATCGCGTTGATTAAGGGAAAGGGTTTCCAGTTTCGTCCGACGGGAAAATGCGTAACGACGGCTACCAATCAAACCGCTAAAATCAGGGGGGAGGTCGCGGTTCCCGTTTCCGTGCAGTGTAAAGCCCGAACAATTAAAGTACATTCGTTACCGACATTAGCGTTGCCGTGTATTTTGGGTATAGACTTTTTGATGTCGTTTGGTTTCGTCATTGATTTCGCGGCAAAACTTGGTATTTTGAAGATGATCCCTCGCGCCGACACTTTTTCGAAAAGGGATCGGCCAGCTCTCTCGCGACGATTCGTTATGGTTCCGCCAGGGGAGGAAGGCATTCCGGAATTAAATTCTCTCACTGACGTTACCGCGGGTAGGGATCTCGCGGACGCAGTTATCGAGGAGAGTTTAGGCAATAAAGAGAATATCGCGTCGGGAGAAATTTCCGCGGATACGGTCGCCGAGGGGAACTCGCGAGAATCCGGGGGTGGGGACGCGCGAGGCAGGCGCGTCACCGCTGGTTTGCAGCGGGCTGAGCGAGTTAACGCCCGAACAAAGCAACCAACTTGCGAGTCTCTTAGCGTCGGAAATTACGGGTGACCCGGAGAAACCCGGAGCTACCGCGTTGACCGAGCATCGGATAGACGTTGGCGGACACTCCCCCATAAAGCAACGGTGTTACCCCGTGTCCCCAAAGATTCAGGAGGCGATCCACGCGGAAGTGGATAAAATGTTAGCTGCCGGAATTATCGAGCCTTCCCAGAGCGAATGGTCGACGCCTATCGTAATGATCAAAAAGCCTAACGGGAAATATCGTTTCTGTCTCGATTTCCGAAAGCTTAATGATGTCTCGAAAAAGGACGCGTATCCTTTACCATATATGAGCGCGATCCTGGATAAATTGAGTAAGGCGCGTTACATCTCGACAATAGATCTGAGTCAGGCGTATTTTCAGATTCCGCTCGAGCCAAAGAGTCGCGAATTAACAGCTTTCGCGGTACCCGGAAAGGGGTTATTCCATTTTACGCGAATGCCCTTCGGACTAACGGGAGCTCCCGCGACGTTCCAACGGTTATTAGATCGACTCATCGGGCCGGAGATGGAACCGCATGCTTTCGCGTACCTCGACGACATCGTCGTCGCCACCGAAACTTTTGAGGACCATCTCGCGTGGTTAAGAAGAGTGTTCGCTCGTATTCGTGAGGCGGGATTGACGATAAATCCGGAGAAAAGCGCGTTTTGTCGTTCGCAAGTCAAATACTTAGGCTTCTTAGTGCAAAAGGAAGGCGTAATGGTAGATCCGGATAAGACCGTGACGATTCGAACGTACCCCCCGCCGCTAAGTTTGAAAGGATTGCGCCGTTTTATCGGGATGGCTTCGTGGTATCGTCGGTTTATACCACAGTGCGCCACGTGCTTAGAACCGTTGACCCGCCTCTTGAAAAAGAATAGCGCGTGGGAGTGGGGAGAAGAGCAACAACGAGCTTTCGAGACAATTAAAGCCTGCCTTACGTCGCCGCCAACGCTATCGTGTCCGGATTTCCGCAAACCTTTCGTCTTGCAGACTGATGCCAGTACGGTCGGGTTGGGCGCGGTGCTGACTCAGACTATCGACGAGATCGAGCACGTAATCGCGTACGCGAGCCGCGCGCTAACCGACGCTGAGCGTAAATACTCGACAACCGAACAAGAGTGCCTCGCTGTAGTGTGGGCGATTAAAAAGTTCCGACCTTATCTGGAGGGTTACCGTTTCACGGTTATTACAGATCACAGCAGCCTTCGGTGGCTACATAATTTAAAAAACCCGACGGGACGGTTGGCGCGATGGGCACTCGAGTTACTCGAGTACGACTTTAGGATAGAGCATCGAAAAGGGGCTTTACATCACGTGCCGGATGCACTCTCGCGAATCTACGAGCAGGACGAGGAATTGTGCGCCGCGGCCGCTGTCGCGAACGATTGGTACCGCCAAAGGATTATCGAGATTAACGAGAATCCCCGTAGATTTCCCGGTTGGCAAGTCGTTGAAGATAAATTATATTATCGCAAGCCGCGCGCGGTCGTAGCACAAACGGTCGGGGATCTTAACGAGTGGAAGCTCGTCGTACCGCCGGAGTCTCGCGAGGATACTATCCGTGAAAATCATGATCCGCCGTCCGCCGGACATTTGGGTGTGGAGAAAACTTACCGTAGGATCGCAATACGATATCATTGGCCGCGAATGTTTACGGATGTCGCGAACTACGTGAGGCGGTGTGACGTGTGCCAGCGAACTAAAGTAGAGCAGGATCTCCCTATGGGGTTGATGGGACAGCGCGTTGTCGAGTCGCCGTGGATGGTAGTAGCCGCGGATATTATGGGTCCCTTACCCGCGAGTAAGACGGGACACGCGTATCTTTTAGTGATACAGGATTTGTTTTCAAAGTGGATTGAGTGCTGCCCACTCCGTAAGGCGACCGGCAAAAAGATTCGCGAAGCTATCGAGGATCTGGTTATCTTTCGCTGGGGCGCGCCACGCGTATTGTTGACAGATAACGGCACCGAGTTTCTCAATCGGGAGATACAGGCGTTGGCTGAGCAATACGGCTTCCACCACTCGACGGTACCGCCATACCATCCGCAGGCGAACCCCGTCGAGCGGGTTAATCGCGTATTAAAAACAATGATCACAGCTTTCTTAGAGCAAGATCACCGCGAATGGGATCAACACATTCAGGAATTTCGTTTCGCGTACAATTCGGCTCATCACACGTCGCTGCAAGCGACGCCAGCGTTTTTAAATTTCGGGAGGGAGCCACAACCAATAAATGTATCTCGCGGACTGGACGAGGCGATGGTCGAGATAGAGAGGGCCGACCCTGAACCGTGGAAGGAGCGTATGGAGCGCGTCAAATACTTAAGGGAATGGGTGATCGAAAATTTAGAAGAGGCCCGCCAAAAGCAGACAAGATATTACAATCAGCGTCGACGAGATTGTCAGTTCGTAGTCGGCGATCAAGTATTAAAGAGGCAACATGTGTTGTCCTCTGCCGCGCAACATATTTCCGCCAAACTAGCCACGAAATATCATGGCCCTTTTATAATTAAGAAAGTTCTGTCGCCGGTGGTATATGAGCTCGCCGATATAACGGGTAACGCGGTCGGGAAAATCCATGTCAAGGATCTGAAACCTTATCATGTTCCTCTCCCTTCCTAGGTGCTATCGCTACTGAGTGCTGCCGCCAGTCGTTGCCGCCGCGAAGTTCGCCGGTCGCGAAGACCGGAAACCGAAGAGAGAATAAAAATTTTTTTTTTGTGTATTATGGACCCCGAGGAGAACCTATTCAACTTGCGGTGGTTCACCGTTATCACTCGCATACAGATGGAGTACCCGGAGTTTTGGTCGGCCTTAGAGGTGGAATTGCGCCGTCGGGAGGATCGGCGACGCCGCCTCACCCGCCGAGTCCACATTTACGAACTACCCGACACTCGAGAGGCGGGCACCCAGGTCTACATGGTGCCCCGGAGGTTCCGTCGGGAAACGGTCCGAGCCCGGCCCACTACCCAGGAGGTCGCCTGCCAGACGGAGGGTGGCCGCGAGGCCGGATCCGCCGGCTCGAGCGAGGGAGTCTCCCTCCGGTGGGAGGACCTCTGCGGATGGCTGCGGCCATCGTCCGAGCAGCCGAGCGCGCGTAGGGACACCCCGTCGGAACTGGAGGCGCGGTCCCCGATCGGGTCGGAGCAGGAAGAACCGCGGCAGGAGCTTTCCTCGGCGGAGTCGACACGAAGCCCGGAGTCGGAGGAGTCGGATCGAGTGGAGGACCGCGTTCTGGATCGAGAGCGATGTTGGAACTGTGGTTCCCCGGACCACTTCGCATACGAGTGTCCGAGACCCCGACGGGGCGGGTTCTGCTTCCGCTGCGGGCGCCCAGGATGTACGATCCGCACTTGCCCAAACTGCGGAGACGCGTGGAGAGCGGAGGGCCCATATATACCAGGCCGAGGACACTTAGGACCGGCCCCTCCCCGACGCCGAGGCGGACCGCCGGGCACCGTGAAGCAGTGAGCGCCAACCTCGGGGCCACTCCGGAGAGAGTACTCCTTCCATTTGCTGCCGCTCAACGTCTTCTTTGAACAACCATATTAATCGATTTACGTTGGATATACCTTTTATTTGTTTGCGAGTTTACTCCCCCTTCTGGGATTGGACGATATTTCTTTTGTTTGTTGCAAGATAGCCGCCGGTTAAAATCTTTTTTTTTGCTCTCTAGCACGAGCGAAGACCTCTCCCCATCGAAGTCTTTTATTATTTGAGTTTCCTTTTCCCTTTCGTGCGGGACTAGATTATTATTGTTTTCTCCTAAGGTTACCGCGAAAACCTATTTTCTGGGGGAGGTACTTCCTTCCTTCGTTTGACACCGCGCGCTGTCGAGACCACTCAAGACAAGAACGGCAACTCCGGGAGTGACCCGGTGGCACGGTGTACTTTGTGTGTAGTAAGGATAAATATATTTGTAAAAAGTAAGACCTAGCACTGGATTGTTCCCGCTCCCCAAACCCCTACCATCCTCTTGCGTCCCCGAATCGAAGCGTCCGTCGAAACCGCTTGACCGTCGAGACTAAGGTCGCGAATCGGCGCGAGTGGGAGGGCCGACCTACGAACCGCTGTGTCGCTGAAGCACGACGCGGGAGGGGCTCGCGGGATAAAGAACCAGGAGTAATCTAATAATCGTTTGTGATCGTCTTTGTGATCGTCGAATTATGGGGAGCCCTTCGCTGGAGATTTCGGACGCATAAGGCTTTGGCTGTTAGGGGCAACCGACACCCGGTACGCTCGTTCTCGGCGTGGGGGTGTTGTGACGTGGCAGCTCCGCTGCACGTTGCAGCGTCCCCGCCGCCGCCACGGGGCGCGGAATTGCACTCGGGGGCGAGCCGGAAGAGCGGCGCGAAATCTCCAGGGGGCCTCTTCGTTAACTGATAGCGTATTAATTATTTTTTTTTGTTTTTATTATTTTCTTGTAATCGCGGCACCTCGCCGGAATCCACCGGCGAAAGCATCTTCGGCAGCGACCTTGCGGGCACCTTGGTGAAGGAACAGGGCGAGGGGCGAAGGATGCCCCAGAAGTTAGCAGTGCGGAGACGAGGGATCGTCGCGGGCCACGCACGGGGGAGAGCGGAGCGGGACTTTGACCGCGTGATTCCGGCGTGTACACGAGAGCAGCCCCGGCGCTTTGGAGGCGAGGGGGGCGGAACGACCCCGCCACGACTGCGTTACGCCGTGAAGCGACGTAATCGCTCAAAAACGGCTACGACTCCGACCTGGAGATCGCGGGAATGGACGTCCCCGCGGCGGAGATGCCGTGAGGCGGACCGGGGCGTCCGGCCCGATTATATCGAGCGCCCCATTGATTAATTATCGCGGAGTCGCGAGGCACCCCGCAACGGATCCCGCGGGATTGCGTTACGCGAACTGTCGCGGCGTACTTGCGGGATCAATCCCGATTGGCCCGCGCTATCGCGCCACCGACGTACGCACCCCCGGGGTGGGGCGCGTCGTCGATCCGCAATCGAGCGACCGACAGGACGATCTCTTTCGGTTCGCCCTCTCGACGTGTCAACACGTGTGTGCCTGTCGCGTGCTTTCGTGCAACTAGAGGTTGTGAGGCCAGCTGTCCGGTCCTGCGAGTGCCCTGGGGAAGCGGCTACGCCGAGGAGGCCGAGTCAGCCACTGGTGAGGTTGCCCCGAGTTTTGTGTAGTGTACAGCCACGGGAAAGCCGTCGGGTCGCGTTCGCGTTTCGTTGCCGATTCGCGTTAGTGTCGTTTTGGTGAATCTTGGTGTCCGCTCGCCGTGCACGGCGTAGCAAATAATTGGTGATTTCGCGGTAGCGATCGGCAGCGAGCGCGGAGGGCCCCCTTTGGCGATCGCGCGAGCTTTGTAGGTACGGGATTAGGGCCTCGCGGATTCGCGTCGCGTAACGACCCCTTGGAGATCGCGATCGCGGGCGTGTGCGGCGACCTTCGGCGGGGCCGAAGGGCGAGATATCGCGTTCGCGCGGACGGCATACGGGAGTGGCCGCGTATTAGATTCGTATATGGCGTACGTTCTCGGGTTCGCGTTGAGAGTGGCGTAACTTCGTATCTGCTCGCGTACCGGGTGAAGTCCGGCGTTCTTACGACCGACTTCGAGTGCGCGTTGAGTGTGGCGTGGACTCGTATCTGCTCGCGTTCCGTTGTGAGTTCGACCCTTTTTGGCGTTTTCGATTGCGTAGTGCCGTCCCGAGTCGTACCGGCGTTCGCGCTCGCGCCTCCGCCGCCGCGCCCCCGCGTGCGAGTCACGTCGCGCCCGCATACCGCGTGTTTTTGCATGTTGTTCGCCGCGTATTATTTCCGTGCCGCGTTCGGAAGGGATTATTCGAGACGCTACCCCCTCGTGTTATTTGCGATATCGTTTCGCGATATTACATTGCGTTATGCGTCGGGATATTATCTCGCTTTATTCTTTGTGATTATTTGGCGTTATTAGTCACGGTAGTATTTCGCGTTATCGTTGGTGTTATTATTTTGCGTTACTTATCTGTGTTATTATTAGGCGTTAGTAGCCGAGATCTTATTTCGCGTTATTGTGTGTGAGATTCTTTTACGTTATTAGTCGCTATTGTTCAGCGTTACTAATCATGAGACTATTTTGCGTAACCGTTAGAGATATTAGCTTGCGTTACTAGTGGCGATAATAGTCGACATTATTATTCGTAGTAGGATCTCACGCTATTAATTGTAGTCAGTTGACGTTATTATTCGTGATCTCCTCTCGCGTTATTATTTGCGATACTCTTTCGCGTTGCTGTTTATATCGTTTTTCTAGTATTTTGTGTTTCTCGCTGCCGCGTATTTGTTTTGCGCCATTGTTCGCGTTGGATACTCTTGTGTGTTAGAGTCGCGTCCGCATACTAGCTCGCGTTCTTTGGATTATTTCCAATATTGTCGTGTTATTAATTTCGACCTTATTTAGTATTATTATTAGCGATCTTAAGGGCGATAGTTATTAATTGCGATATGAACGATATCATGTTTGCGTTGTTTGCTGCCGCGTATTAGTTTTGCGTTGCTACTCGCGTCTTGTATTTTGTATTAGATTCCCGTCCGGATACTATTCACGAGTGTTGTTTGAATCGGAATATTAATTTTGCGTTACCCTGATTTATTCGTTGCGTTATCTTGACTATCGTTCGCGTTATCCGGAACCTTTCTCGCGTTATTGTTAAGTTACGAAATATTTTGCGGATTTGCGTGCTCTATTGCGCCCGTAATTGTGTCGCGCGTGCGACGAGCTCACGCCGAAACGGCGTAAAAACCACTGACGACAGAACAGAACAAAGTGGACCGGAGTTGAATCTCCGAGTCTAATTGATAGACTTATTGCGATCCCAGCGTGATTATCTGTTTCTTGGGCGAGTTGTAATCTCGCAAGATTACGTTGTCGCGCTACGCTTGGCGCACGCAGAAATTATATTTGATCGTCGACATTTGTGGCTTTATTGTTTATAGTATTTACAGAATTATGTTTTGATTGCGAGAAGTATCGCGAATGTTATTTGGATCTCATTGTTTAGTTCTTTGTTTGTTCCGTAACGATCTAGAGACCTCTATCATTCAGTCAACTAATACTTTCATAAATTCTAGTATATTTTCCGTCTGATCTTACGCTACTCGTGTCGTGCATTATTCGCGTTTCGAGCTTGTTTCAATCCAAATTCGCGTCTGTTATTACTTCGCTTTAGTATTCATCGTTTCTTCTTTAATTTTTGTAAACGAACTTGATTACAGTTCGATAGGCGGAGGCGATTGCCTCATTTAACTTTGTTATTATTCCTCGGATCAATTTAATTTTATTATTAAAATTACCATTATTAAACCACTGTTTCACCAATTGCATTACCAGACATTAGTAATAAACAATCATTTGTTTCTATTATATGCTACATGTGGCGAATTATTTAGCCGTTATCCCGTCGTCCTCTTGCACTGCCCTGCCTTGCCCTGCCCCTCTACCGTTAGGTCGAGCTGGTCGGCCTTCGCACGAATAATTCCGTTAAGCTTTCGTGATTCAGTAATTGCGTTTGGCGAATTTTGCGAATTGAAGCATTCGAGTTGTCGTGATAAATTAGTTGAGGGTCGTTGTATTTAGTGGACGCGATTTGCCGCGTCTGGCGCCCAATGGTTTATTTCGCGAGTCAAGAGATTTCGTGCGAGGGACCAATTTGAGAGGCCTGACACCTGACTCTCTACCGTCCCCTTTTGATCCGGCTTGCGCCCGAGTGCAAAAAGCCGTGACAATATATATAATAAATATAATCTTTTTAAAGGTTTTTGGGATCCGGAGTTTCCCGAGACATTAGGCACGTACTGACAGAAAATAAAAGCTGAAATGTTTAAAATAATATGTATTTTTATTTCTTTACCATTTCCGACCATTTTAATATTTCAGCAATCTAACATGCCGAGTGGGTATTAATTATATTATTTTTCAGATGATTGTAGAGAAGATCGAGAGCGTTTTGAAAATATGATTCTACGAAAAGTAAATGAGTTGGTGGAAGTAGTGGGAAGAAATGATAACCCAGTGGGGCGTACAGGTCGTGATTATGCATTTCTGCCCCAGATGCCATTCGATATTAACGCATTACAAAGATTCGATCGTGATCTCAAAGACAATGGACAAATGCGAGATCAATTTGTACGTATACGAGTATTGTGAAACTGTGCTGGTACATCGTTTCGTCAATATTTTAATTAAGTTGTTTAAATTGTTGATATTTTGTAGATGAGAAAGATTGAAGACATCGGCGGAAAATCGGTTCAAAAAGCAGTGAAATATGCAATGGAAGTTGTGATGACGGATGATTTAACTCAACAAGTCGTTTGGACTCTCGGAGCTGAGAACAAACCAAAAATCTCAAAATTCACATTTCCATATGTGATAATTGGTATGTACATGGCATATAACACTTTTGTTAAGTTCTTCGCCGTGAAAAAACTACCACGTCTCATAGTCTACTCTTTCAGATGTTGTACGTAACGCATTTGATGGAACAAAAATAAAAACTGTCGAAGATCGAATTGCCGAGTGGCTTCGCCGTGGGGGCGACAGAATAAAAATTGCGAATAAACGTCGTGAACGTCAACATAATCTTCAGCAGTGATATATCACTGTACTTGGGGTATATATTACATACACTGTACCTGCGTCTATATGCATTACGCGTGCTTTTTTTTTAATAACATAGGTATCAAGATATTGGTATAGGTATCATTTAATAAGATCAATATAGGTATAGGTGTTTTATTTTTCAATAAGATAAATATTACAGGTATAAGTTCGTGAATATAAATAAGTAGATTTTTGATAATGTTGTTTACATACAAGACTGTGTTTTGCTTGTACGATCTACTGTTTCTTTATGTACAAGTTATATATATTACTGTACCTGTGTCTATAATATGCATCACGCGTGCTTTTTTTTTAATAACATAAATATAGGTATGAAGATATTGGTATAGGTATCATTTAATAAGATCAATATAGGTATAGGTGTTTTTTTTTTCAATAAGATAAATATTACAGGTATAAGTTCGTAAATATAAATAAGTAGATTTTTGATAATGTTGTTTACATACAAGACTGTGTTTTGCTTGTAAGATCTACTGTTTCTTTATGTACAAGTTATATATATTACACTGTACCTGTGTCTATAATATGCATCACGCGCGTGCCTTTTTTTAAATAAGATAAATATAGACATCAAAAAGTTCCTAATATATATATAAATAAGTGGATTTGATAATGTTGTTTATATGCAACTGTGTTTTGCTCATGTGAGATTTCTTTTTTTATGTACAAGTTATATATATTACTGTACCTGTGTCTATAATATGCATGCGTGCCTTTTTTTATAAGATATAGACATCAAAGTTCCTTATATATATATATATATAAATAAGTAGATTTGATATGTTTGTTATATATCTTAAGACTGTGTTTCGCTTATGTAAGATCTGTTTCTTTATGTACAAGTCTTATGAATAATACTTTTATTATATTGTAAATAATGTGAAATATGGATTTATATTAATTATATTATATACTATGTGATAAAAGTTTATTGTTATCTGAAATATGGATGTACACAATATAAAGTTAATTGTATTATCTAAAATTATTTAGTACACAGGTAACAATCAACTAGTATATTTTATCATATAAAGTTGATATAATATATATTATATTAATTATAATTATATCAACTTTATATTATAAAATATACTAGTTGATTGTTAACTGTGTACTCATAATTTTAGATAATACAATTAACTTTATATTGTGTACATCAATATTTCAGATAACAATAAACTTTTATCATTTATTGTTCACCTGTCCCTGTCCTATACATTCCATAAATAAGATATCTTTTGGACATCATTTATTCGTGCCGTTTGGATGCCATTTTTTTAATCTTTTGGACATCTATAAGACATCTGTTGAATGACGGTTACATCTGTAATGGCATATTGTAATAGCAATTCGGTAACTTTACGTTGACCTATTGGCAACTGATAAAGGTTGACCATATGTTTCCAATTTGGTAACCGCTATAAGTTGTCTTACAGTTAGCGTACGGACATCGATGGCGCGCCAGCCAAGCGGACATAAGGAACACTATTTGCCGTCACAGAGGGATCTTTTTAGCCAACTAAAAAGTCATCCCAGTCCTTTTTTGGTTAGCTTTTCGATATCTTTGGCGTATCATTTTGCTACCTGGGCGGTACTTGTAAAATTGACAATCGACATTCGATATCCGTTTACAAAGCCAAGGACAATCAATCGGGAGAATACGTTATATTCTCACTACGACCGGTGATATCCGAGTTGCGGAAGTGTCGGACGACGAATTATCTTGAATTTATACGACTTACCGCGCCACACACGAACTGTAATAAGCGATCATACTGTGACACCGTGAGTGTTTGTACATCATTGTGAATCGCATCCAAATGACTATTTATTCGAAATAACATGAATAAATACATTGTTATATAACTTGGTATACCGAGTGTCTCAAATCATTTGACAATATCCTGTGACCTATCCTGAATCACCTTCCATGCGGGAGATTCACGCGTAATCATCATTCCTGCGGAAATTAAGTGCGAGTAAATGCACATTGCTTACGCTATAAGCATGTAGTATACGATACTTACCTGAGATTCTGCGACGATCCTGTGGGTTCATCCGTGACGATCCAGTGGTCCAGAGCATCGTTGGTAGTAATCGGCTTCTACGAAGGAGGTCCATCCGTGACGAGACGACGCAGAGCGGCCAGCAGCAGTCCGGAACACCTGAAACAGAGAAAAAGGGGAATTAGTCGACAGATACGGTTAGTGGTATACTTACCTTGCAGCCGACGGGAGAGCCGCCGACTGCACCGTCTCGATCGGATCAGCGGGCGAGCGGAGGAGCCAATCAAGTGACGCCGGGCCAAACGGAGGTTCGCCGAGAGTCAGCGGACTGCCCCAGAGTCGTCTTGGAGAGGGTGACGGAACAGCCACGCCAAGATCACCCATATACCCTCAGGCTGATCGCGGACGGCGAGATCGTCGTGGAGCAAGAGGACGCCGCCCAATGCCCTCCACAAGTCCCGTTAACGTAGTTTTTGTTGATTATTTCTTTTTTCTTTCTTTTGAGTTGTACCCTTTGTCCCAGCGGACTTATGTCATTAGATATAAGATTATTAACCAAAAATGTATATATTAGTCTTAAGAATAAAAGTTTGTGTGCCATAAACCGAGTAAATTCGATAAATTCGATTCTGCGAGTAAAATAGACAATAGTCGAATAAAATGGATAAAGTCGCGCCTAGATAAGATTATTTTCAGGTACACAAGGACTACATATGCAGAAACCCGCGAAAGATCCAAGATCGTAGGAGATTCGCGAAACAGCCAATCAGAGATGATCCACTTTGACCATTTCACTGAAAATCAGCATTAACGCCATAGAACGATTCCGCGGACCAATGGTGATCGAATTAGCTTAACTTTCGTTGAAATAACGTAAATTCACTCCAAACGCGATCCGGGGAGACCGGTAAGCAATTTCAGCCAATCCGGTGGCCGGATAGCGATTTTCGGTATTTTCCTAGGGAAACGCTAATTTTGGAATCAAATAAGTCAAGAAGGGTCAAAAGTGGCGGAATAGAATCGAAAAGACCACTCTCGTTGGTCGAGCGACGGAAATACGCGAACTCGCCATCTGATTGGTCGTTTCGAGCGATGGGCGACTCGGAGCGATAATGGCGGCCTAGCATGCATTTCTAGCACAATATTAGCAGATTCCGACAGCCGGATGCGGAAAAGAGCCGACGACGTCTTCGCCGACTATTCGCGACGTGATTGGTCGAATTAGGTCCCTAGGGACAATTTACGGCCATATTCGCCGTGAAATCGGCAACGGGGTTTGGAAACGTCATTTCCGGGAAACTAACGTTCCACGGGGGCAAAATGGCATCGGAGAACACGACGCCGACTTTCGCGTCACCGTAGAGCTGTTGCATCGCGAGATAGACGTCTGCGCATGCGCGATGCGAAAAACGGGTTTCCGGTGCATCTGGAGACGCGATCGGATGTATGCGACTGTAGGATTGACAGGCGAGCGTAAAATAGGCATTTGCATATAAATTTGCGAATGTTTATTCATAATTGTTGTATTCCATCATACAGGCATTGTAAATGGAGAATTCTGGAATTATTGATCGAATCGGTTATTGCGCGTCAAATAAATAACGAACGTTCCGGAATTTTCCATATCACGCTGTTTTTGCGTGCGTGACGACGCGAGCGAGGAGATTGCGTCAGCCAGAAAAGATGGCTGACGACACTGCGCATGCGCGCGGTCTTGCTTGCGCCGTTGCGGTGCGAGACTCGAGGTCTTTCTCCGGGAGCCTTCGTGATGTGCGGACGTGTCGCACGAGGCTCGTTTAAAACCGGTGTTAACCCGCGTGCGGCGCGTAATCCCGCAAAGTGTTATAAGTCGTTCCAGTTAACGCGAATAATTATACGGTGATACGCAAGTGTAATCGCAAAGAGGGTCTTCTCCCGGGAGCACTCATGGCGTGCGGACGTGCTGTGAGGCTCATGTAAAAACCGAGATTAACCCGCGAGCGGAGCGTAATCCCGCTAATTATGAAAGTCGTTAGTTGATAACGCGAGCGGTATTAATTACCGAAATTAATCAGTACAGTCATTAACTTTGTCTCGGGAGCTGTCGTAACGTGCGTGTGTGCCGTGAGGCTCAAAGTGAACCGAGATCAGTTAGTGCGCGGCGAGTGATACCGCCAAGCATACAAAGTCGTTAAATGTTAAAGCAAAGTTGAACAAATCGGTTAACACCAAAAACGGGACAGTCATCCGAGAGAGTCTCAACGTACGCATACGCCATACGAGATCTCTCATGAAAATCGGAGATAACCCGCGAGCGACGTGCAATGTCGCATACGAGTGAACAATCGTAATTGCTAACGCGAGTCGTTAATTCTCAGTCGTGAACATTAACAAAAACGAGCGGCGATCGATAAAACCACGCGTCGATGTCCGATTGGGCGAACTTGTGCAGTTCCATGAAAACCGGTCGTAATCAACGATCGATACGCGCGCCGGTATTAGTAATTGTTAAATCCGACCAGAGAACAATAAATAATCGCGTTTGCGAATAATTAACATTGCGTACGACGGAAAATCTACGCGAAGTGCGAGTCATGCCAAGATGGCGTCGCGCGGCCATTTTGTAAGTGCACACGGCCATTTTGTGTAACCTAAACAGAATAAATTCAGTGTTAAAAGCAGAGCATAGTGCTTGTGAAAGTTATTAATCTCCTGTGTTATACTTTCCTGAAATACTATTGGTTGATACGGCGACTGTTATAAATCCCTGTCCAACGACGTTCCGGCGATCCAGTGACGGCGGCGATCCATTGGTGGAGGCGATCCATCGACGGCGGCGGCGATCCAGCGACGGCGGCGATCCAGTGGTCAGCGGGGTCCATCCGGCATCCTAGGTGTACCTGAAACAGAAAAGGGAGAAATTAGAGCAAGACAGCTAAGGGTCTGTCGATTTACTTACCTTCTCGGCGGGTAATGGTAAAACCAAGTGGCGACCGATAATTTGCGAAGTTCGAATATTATCGAGTTATAAGTGGTAAAATAGCCTTCCGCCCGACGAAAAGTGCAAAACTAACTAGTTAAACTATTCAGGGTTAGCTTACCGTCGGTCAAGTTAGATCGAGTCGTAGCCGTACGGTTACAACCTTTCTCGATTAAACGGGTAAAATCGAGTGGCGACCGTGCTACGCGAACTTTGAATAAATTTCGGTAATTTGACGAATGAGTCGTGTCACGCGTGACCTTGCAGCCGGAGGCAGCATCGCGGACAAAGCAGCCAGAGTCGGCGACCGGAGGAGACGACGGTAAGGCTGACCTGACGGACTGGGCGCAAGCAGCGTTCAAACACCATGTGTGAGCGAGCGCGCTCACACATACGTTTGTAATTTTCCCGCCTTAGATAGCGTAAATTTCGTTATGGTAATTTATTTTGTTTGTTCATGACCTTCACGAGTGATATATATGTGTCCGTTGGCACGTTGATGCAGTTATATTTTTATTTCACTAAGGCCGGGATAAAATTATGTTTTGATAATTCAATTTATTTTGTGTGTGTTATTAAAAACCACTCATGGCGATTAAAATATATTTACGTTTCCTTTCCTTTCCTTGTGATTTTCTATCACGTATGTAAATCGGTACGATCCGAGAGTTGATAGGAGTCGCTCTGACGACTCAATGTTATGCGAGATAAGGGGATGACCCCGTGACTCAGCGTTATCGCGCATCAGCGCGAACAATTACACGCGTCCGAGCGCGTTGCAGCAGAGTAAATGCGTCGTGCGCGAAAGTCACGTCACATGGGGATTTCGCGTTACATATCGCCGCGAGGCAACTCATGAGCGTCATTAGGACGTCAGCGAACATAGTGATCGCGATTACGATCAACTTTGAGGCATGTGCTAGGAAAACACGGCACGCGCATGGTTCACGTAAACCAACGTCAGCAACGTATTATTGAGATGCTAGTTAAGGCATAATTAACGATTAATTATGATTTTGAACCATGTGCCGGAAAATCTTGGCACACACTTCGTATGACCAAACGGCCATCGGGAATGGTCTGCGGAGGTCCTAAATAGCCTAACTAGCGACTTTCGCCCTGATCCGACCTGGGTACCGGAAACACCCAGCACAGACACCTTCCCCTGGAACAACCGTGTGCGAACGTCTCTACGGGTCACCAGAAGTGCGACGCACCAAGTCCCGTCGAGCTACGACGTCTGTGCCGGAAGTTCGACGCCCGGACCATCTACGGGGAAAGGACCACTATGGATGCATTTTCGAGCCCATCGCGAACCCAAATATCGCGATCCCGCTTCGATCCGTTCAGTGTGCCCGAACAACCTGGCACACGAGTGCAATGTTAATAAAATTATCACCAAGGGCATTAAGAGGTGCCGAATAACGCTAATATCGCGGTCCCGTGCGAATCCGATGATGGTGCCGCGAAAACCCGGCACACATGTCCGAGTCGAGAAATGAGCATAAATGTGTAATTAGCGAATAACCATAAAGGTAGATGCAAAGCCTGAGCGATGTACGTGGCCTAGATTGGAAAATTCATACATAATCCGGTATTGAGGTAAAACGCGTGAAATCAAATTATATTTCACGATCGATCGGTCTCACGAATAATTTTCAACGAGCGCGAAACATAACAGACAAACAACATTCCTGAGTGTTTGTCGAACTTGTTTGTCCGACGCGTAGGTACGATCAGGCGACGATCACGTGATGGCTGATGCAATAACAAGAGTGTGGGTACCGCCTCAGGAGGGGACGTACGCCGTTGCGAGCGATCGATCACGGTCAGTCCGCCGGGAGATGTAAAGCTGTTAACACGTATTCTCATAACCACCGGGGAGACCCGCGAATGGAGCGAAATCCGATGTGTCGCGAAATAAGCAACGTTTCCGACACTTGTAAAAATTTGTGCGCGATACGTGCGTTACAATCGAGGAGTCTATCGGGAGAGCTGGTACCGACAACACGTATCCGTTATAGCTCTCGTTACAACCGGTGATCCCGCGTACGGAGCGATATCCGAGTAACCGCGAATATAATAAATTTTCGCAAAAGTGTAAAGTTGTGCGAGATATACGCGTAACGAGTATAGGAGACTGACGGGAGAGCGTGAATCGTATATGACACGTCTCTCGATACAACCGCGGATCCGACATACCGAGCGATATCCGACAATTATTCGCGAATCGTATGTGCGAGCGAGACTTGTGCAATTTTTTCGAATCCGACATCCGTGTACGAAACCAAGGACAGTCATACGGGAAGATACTGTGTATTCTCGTAACAACCGATGATACCCGTGTTGCGGATCGTTGGACGATTTATTTCGAGCTTACGCGATTTTGTGCGCTACGAGCGAACTGTAACTATCGATCACGACGCGACACCGCGGGTGAAAGAAAATCACTGTGAATCAAAATGTAATGACTGTTTATTCAAATATACATGAATAAATACATTGTTATATAAAGTGATATCCTGAGTGTCAGAGTTCATTCGACGATATCCAGTGGCCTATCCTGAGTCACCTTCTAAACGGGAGATATTTCGCAATTCGATATTCCTGCAAAATAAAAAATTCCAGTGCGAGTAAATGCACTTCGCTTGCGATACAAGCGTATACTATACACGATACTTACCTGAGATTCTGCGACGATCCTGTGGGTCCATCCGAGGCGAGCGAGGTCCAAGCATCGTTGGTAGAAGCGGCTTCCACGTTGAAGATCCAGCGACGACAAGCGAGTGCGGCCAGCAGCAGCAGCAGTCCGGAGCACCTGAAACATAAAATAGGGGAATTAGTCGACAGATACGGTTAGTGGTGTACTTACCTTTCTCGATTTAACGGGTAAAATCGAATGGCGACCGTGTTTTCACGAATCTTTGATAATTCGGTAATAATGATGAATGAGCCGTATCACGCGTGACCTAACGTGTCCGGTTACAGTGACTTAGCCTGCGCGAACGAGATAATTTGCTCTCAAGTTCACAACAACGAAGAAAGAGCCTGCGACCCGTCTAAACAACGCTCCCGGTCAGCAAGACGGTAGAATTATATTTGTTACTAGCCAGTTTACCCGTTACGCAAGTAATACGTGTAATTACTGGCGACCGTGACAGGACTTCGATAATCTCGTCCGTGGATTAAATAAGGATTGCCCGTCACGATTCGCACATTGATTCAGTGAATTACTGGCGATTGTGACGGGATTTCGATAGTCCCGTTCGCGTGAAACAGTGTAGGGTTTAGAGGTACGTGGCAGGGCGAGAAACCTGTTCGCGTATTCTTAGATACTTGCGACCGTAGAACAGTTAGAAAAGGGTTCACGACGACACTCGTGCGAACGCAGATGGACTAACGAACAAACGTCGCGAGAACGTGCGTATTAGTGACGCGAGATCCTTCGAGATTCGTAACAATCGCGTCAAGAGCAACGCACGGACGTCTGTAACGTTGTCTGTTGAGAAGTGGATTAAGCGCAATTAGGCAAATAGCGCCGAAAAGAGGTACGCGTGTCAGGAAACATTGCACACCGAGAGCCGATAGAATGGCCAACGTGCAACACACACCCGTGCTTCCCATTGCCCAGAGAACCAGATCGCGACATGTTTCTGGGGGCAGGGAAACGGAACGCGATAACGCGACGATAGCCGATAGCAACGAAAACGATATTTTATTGCGTGTGTCGGGCGATACACCCGCACCGGTGAATCTTAGTCGCGAACGCGAGATCGTCGACGCAGCGACGGAAAACGAGGCGCAATTGCACCAACAGGTCCGCGATTTGACCGAACAGTTGGAAGCGCTTAGGGCAGAGATACGACACCAGAGACGCGAATCTATCGTGACACAGAACACAGAATCGGAACGACCGTCGAATCAAAACGACAGAAAAACAATCGATCCCAATGCGTGTGAGATAGACAGAGCGCCGGATGCCGTGTTAGACTTAGTCCCGATGCGCGTAAGACTACCCAGAAGGGGGTGGTTAAAAAATCCCTTCGACGAGCTCAATTTTCGCGGTAAAACTGACGTACAGAATCCGATTAGATTTTCGGAAAAGTTCGAGAATTTTGCCAGATACGAGTCGGTCCCCGAGGAAGAACAACTGTGCTATTTCGGAAGATGCATGAAAGGCGCAGCGGCTCAATGGTTCGAACTTCAGTACGCGGAAGACATAGAGCAGATCAAGAGTCTCTTTAGACTGCACTTTTGGGGCACTCAAGCCCAGATGCGATTCCGACAAATGATATATTTCGGTAGATTCAAGTCAGGAGGCATGTCCATGACTGAATACGCATTAAATTTAGCTCGTCAAGCGAAAACGCTGATACCACCAATGTCCGACGAGAAGATCATAAAAACCGTTCGTGAGCATTTCGATGCGGACATCACGCGGGAGCTCAGACCGTCGGTAGTGCGTAACGTGAGCGAATTTATCCAGATGTCGGATACTCTCGAGAACGAGAGAGAGACGCGTAGATTGCGCGCGGACGCGCGCAGATCGAACGACAGGCGCGATACTCGTCAATCGAGCGGCAAAGACGCGACGCCGAGTCGAACAAACGCGAACGCGCGAAGATTTCCGTGATGACAAACTTCCGAGACGCGATTCGACGAGAAATTCGCCGTTAAAAAAATCTGCAAGTTGGAAGAGATCGGAATCACCCGACGCGGCGCGTAAAGACAAAGAGGGCGTTGGCATTGTCGAATTGCCGAACACGAGCGACGAGGACGCGAAGCCGAAAGAGACGCGATATTCGCGTGAAAGACCGGACAACCGAAAGTGGCGATCCGGCAGTGGAAAGAATTTCTCGTCCATTCGCGAGCGCTTCGCCGATAAAGACCGCGGACGTAAGGTTGCGGCGATTACAGCGGGCGATGCCGACGGGAAGAAAAATGATAGCGATCGCGAAAGCGCCGAATCACTACCGAGTGAGAAAGAGTGCAACGCGATAACGCGCGAACGCGATGCGAGCGCGGACGCGCAATGTAATCCGCTGAATATTATAAGAACCCGAGAGATAATTTCCGAGCTAGACGAAGAGTTGGTAGCGGAACAGAGGCAAAGGGCCGTGTTAGACGAATTACCGATGATCGAGATGCGATTCGATCAGATTCGAGTGAAAGCTCTCATAGACACGGGTTCGCAGATCACGGCTATAACGAAAGCCTCTTTCGATAGCCTACGGGAAACCGGGGTGTTTATAGATGTTCAACCGATAAAGAAATTCGCGTTAAAAGGTGCGTTCTCGGAACGAGGAACGACCGTAGCGTCAAAGGCGCGAATAATGTTTACGTATCGCGATAAAAAATCCATACACGAATTCTACGTGGTCGAGAGATTAGCATTCGAGATTGTATTAGGGATAGATTTCCAGATGCGCTACAGCATGCTATTGTCGTGCGACGACAGCATCGACGTGAAATTTCGTAAATCCATACAGTCACACGCGAGCGTTAACCTAATCAGGAGCGAAG
Source organism: Leptothorax acervorum (assembly GCA_035220615.1). Taxonomy (NCBI): domain Eukaryota; kingdom Metazoa; phylum Arthropoda; class Insecta; order Hymenoptera; family Formicidae; genus Leptothorax; species Leptothorax acervorum. Next base: position 33,284 of record JASTWQ010000387.1, read on the forward strand.
ACGCGAGCGCGAAGCTAGATGAAATTCTCGACAGACACGAGATGTTCGACGGTAGATTAGGTAGAGCGGTAAATTACGAGCACACGATCGACATGTCGACGACGAAGCCGTACAAGCGTAAGACTTACCCGATACCGGAGAAACATCTCGAACGAGTCCGTGAATACGTAGGAGAGTTAGAGAGACAGGGAATCGTGCGAAAACAGGCGACGCAATATATCAACCCGTTGGTTGTGGTTGTCAAAAAAAATGGCGACATACGTCTGTGTCTCGACGCGCGCGAGATTAAAAAACACATGCGTAACGACCATGCGCAGCCACCGACCATAGAGGAGGTATTTAGACGCGTAGGCCGAAAACGTTACTTCACTACCCTGGATATCTCGAACGCTTTCTGGCAAATACCGTTGCAAAAGGACTCGAGACAATACACCGGTTTTCTCTTCGACGGGCAGACATACGTCTTTATGCGTATGCCCTTCGGACTGAAAACGGCAGGTGCGTCATTTACACGCGCCATGAACAAGGCGCTGGGCGTGAACGAATTCACGACGATATATCTGGACGATGTTCTGATAGCGTCCGAAATTCTGGAGGAACACCTCTGTCATATCGATTTTGTGTTGACGAAGCTCGAAAGAGCTGGATTCAAATTAAACCGCGCGAAATGCGAGTTCCTACGTAGTGAGGTGAAATTCCTAAGTCATACGTTTAGCGAGATCAAGGCGGAGATCAACGATGAGACGCGCGTAGCGATAGCGTCCTTCGAAAAACCTACCAACAAGAAGCAAGTTCAATCATTTTTGGGCCTGGTGAACTGGGAAAGACGGTTCATAAAAAATCTCGCCAGATTGACAAAACCGTTGGAGGGTCTTTTGAAGAAGGGCCAAAAATTTGTCTGGACGCGTGATCATCAGACCGCGTTTACCGAGATCAAGCGAGCGTTTCAGGAAGCGCCTGAATTATATCTTATACAATCGGGTTACTCATTCGGCATAGATGTCGATGCGGCTAGATCAGGATTAGGCGCTAGACTCTACCAGTATAGAGCGAGTAACGAGGATGTAAAGAAGACCGTAGCATACGCGAGTCGTAGTCTAAAAGGCGCGGAATTAAATTACACCACTACGGAATTAGAATGTTTGGCTTTAATCTTTGCCCTGCGAAAGTGGCATACCTTGCTGATGGGTAGGCACGTCAAAGTGCATACCGACCATCAAGCGTTAGAATTCCTGAGTACATGCGTGCATAACAATAGTAGAATTGCACGTTGTTTCCGGTTTATGCAGGAATTCGACTTAGAGATCACACATTTACCAGGTAGGGAAAACGCGATAGCGGATACGCTCTCGAGGCGAAACGGGAGCGGCGATCCGACCAGCGACGTGAAACGCATAGCGATGATTCACAACGTCCGAGAGGGTGTCGATACGTCAACGTGGGTCGACGTGATCAGAGACGCGCAGCTGAACGACGAAGCGTTGCAGCAACGAGCGCGCGAAGATCCCGTCAACGTGTATATGAGAGACACTCTGTTGCGCGTGAAATTTAACGACAGCGATAGAATCGCGCTGCCACGCAAAGCCGCGTGGAAAATAACCAGCGAGATTCACAAATTAATTATACACTTTGGTACCGATAAAGTTCTCGATTTTCTCAAGAGCTACTTTAGAGGCGCGAACTTCGATAGAATAGCGCGCGACGTGGTGGCGTCTTGCGAGATTTGTCAGGCTACCAAGTACTATACCAGACCGACGGTGGGTACCGATTATTATGAATTACCGGACACACCGGGTGACACTCTGTCACTCGATATCTTTGGGCCGTTACCGCGAACGGGCCAGGGATATCGATATCTCCTAGTGATAATGGATCAATTCTCCAAATTCGTCAAGCTTTATCCGATGAAGGATCAGAAGCTCGACACGATAATGGAGGTATTGCAAACGGAATTTTTCGCAGAGATCGGTATACCTAGGGCGATACTGACCGACAACGGTGGACAATTTGTAACGGAACGATGGCGTAACTTTGCGCGAGAAAAGGGTTTCGATCCCCGCAAAACGTCACCGTACAATCCGCAGTCCAATCCCGTTGAGCGGGTCATGCGTCAGTTAGGCCGTATAATGCGCGCGTACGCGAGCGACCGCCAACACGCGTGGCACCGTATTGTGAATCGCGCCGAAAAGGTATTGAACGATACGACTCATTCATCAACCGGTTTCACGCCGCGTGAGCTAAACAGCGGTGAGGTAGGACGGTTGACGTTAGATCTTAGGCTAATTCCCCTAGACGTCGAGGAGATACTCTGGCGTCAGAAAATCGTCGAGGCGAGGCAACGTCTCGAGGAAGCGGCGCGGAAGCGCAAAAGGCAGGCCGACAAGCATGGGACGGCACAGTATTAAGAGGGTCAGATGGTGTGGATAAAACTCCACCGAAGGTCCGACGCGAGCCGACGTCTGACCAGAAAAATCCATCTGGTCTACGAGGGACCGTACAGAATACAGCGTGTAATTCGACCGAACGCCTATTTGGTTGAGGAGCTGGACGGCCAGGCCATTGGCGTGTACAACGCGCGCCAGCTCAAGCCGCACCGCGAGCCACGATACGACGAGGCAGACGACGAGAACCCGGAAGTGAGAAACGACGGGGAGCCATCCGCAGACGACGACGAAGACGAAGATCGGGAAGTGGAGATCGACGGGGAGCCGATGGACAACGACGAAGAATCGATGAGCCAACCCGTGACGATCTCGGACGACGAGGAAGAGTTCAGCCATCCGATCGTCATCACAGACGATGAGAGCGAAAATTCATTCCGACTCAGATGAGGAGGACAGCGAACGTGACGTAATTTACGTACACGCGATAACGAAGGGAAGTGTCGAGACCGAGATGACTACCGGAAGAAACCCCGAAGACGCGAGCGGAAGCAAGAAAGATGACGGGAAAGTTTGTGCGGCAGCTGAATCTGTCGGGAGTAAAAAACACAAGCGAGACGACCGATCAGCCAAAGCGAGCTACGGAGGAGCAACGGTGAACGGCAGGGACATTCGACCTTCGACAAATTTCAATTTCCGCGATAATAGCGAAAATTTACGAAAATCACATGTCGACCAGCCTGAGAGGGAAAGAGCGACCGAGCTAACCGAAGAAGTCGCCATCCCGACAACACGGGCGAGAAGAGACACGATTCAGAAAAATTTCTGGTCAAGGGGCACCAGGCACCTTAGACACAACAATTCTCCAGAGAGGCAGCCAGTGTTCCTGCCGAGGCGGCCAACCATCCGTGGAAGGCCGAACAGCACGAGGAGGCGTCGGGCAGCGGAGCTTGCGCGGCGCAAGAACCAGGGCATCTTCAGGGTGGAGGATACAGAGTGGCGCGAGAGGCGCCGGAAGGAGACGGCCTGTTCACCGAGGCTTCGTCCACGAATTCAACCGGTTTTCTCCCAGCAGCATGTCTGGTCGAAAACAGACGGGGAGGATGCAGCCGGAGGCAGCATCGCGGACGAAGCAGTCAGAATCGGCGACCGGAGGAGTCGACGGTAAGGCTGACCTGACGGACTGGGCGCAAGCAGCGTCCAAACACCATGTGTGAGCGAGCGCGCTCACACACACATTCGCAATTTTCCCGCCTTAGATAGTGCCAATTTTGTTATTGTAAATTTTTGTTTGCTTGTCACTTTCATGGGTGATATATAAGTGTCCGTTGGCACATTGACATAGTTATATTTTTATTTCACTAAGGCCGGGATAAAATTATGTTTTGATAATTCAATTTATTTTTGTGTGTTATTAAAAGCCACTCATGGCGATTAAACAATATTTACGTTCCCTTTTCCTTTCATTTTGATTTTCTGTCATATATGCGAATCGATACGATCCGAGAGTTGATAAGAGTCGCTCTGACGACTCAATGTTATGCGAGATAAGGGGATAACCCCGTGATTCAGCGTTATCGCGCGTTAGCGTGAACAATTACACGCGTCCGAGCGTGTTGCAACCAGATAAATGCGTGGTGCGTGAAAGTCACGTCACATGGGGATTTCGCGTTACTTATCGCCGCGAGGCGACTCATGAGCGTCATTAGGACGTCAGCTAACACAGCGATCGTGATTGCAATCGAGTTTGAGGCATGTGCTAGGAAAACACGGCGCATGCATGGTTCACGTAAATTAACGTCAGCAACGCGTTATTGAGATGCTAATTAAGGCATAATTAACGATTAATTATGATTTTAAACCGTGTGCCGGAAAATCTTGGCACACACCTCGTGAGACCAAACGGCCATCGGGAATGGTCTGCGGAGGTCCTAAATAGCCTAACTAGCGACTTTCGCCCTGATCCGACCTGGGTACCGGAAACACCCAGCACAGACACCTTCCCCTGGAACAACCGTGTGCGAACGTCTCTACGGGTCACCAGAAGTGCGACGCACCAAGTCCCGTCGAGCTACGACGTCTGTGCCGGAAGTTCGACGCCCGGACCATCTACGGGGAAAGGACCGCTACGGATGCATTTTCGAGCCCATCGCGAACCCAAATATCGCGATCCCGCTTCGATCCTGTTCAGTGTGCCCGAACAACCTGGCACACGAGTGCAATGTTAATAAAATTATCACCAAGGGCATTAAGAGGTACCGAATAACGCTAATATCGCGGTCCCGTGCGAATCCGATGATGGTGCCGCGAAAACCCGGCACACATGTCCGAGTCGAGAAATGAGCATAAATGTGTAATTAGCGAATAACCATAAGGGTAGATGCAAAGCCTGAGCGATGTACGTGGCCTAGATTGGAAAATTCATACATAATCCGGTATTGAGGTAAAACGCGTGAAATCAAATTTAATTTCACGATCGATCGGTCTCACGAATAATTTCCAACGAGCGCGAAACATAACAGACAGACAAACAACATTCCTGAGTGTTTGTCGAACTTGTTTGTCCGACGCGTAGTGACGATCAGGCGACGATCACGTGATGGCTGATGCAATAACAAGAGTGGGGGTACCGCCTCAGGAGGGGACGTACGCCGTTGCGAACGATCGATCACGGTCAGTCCGCCGGGAGATGTAAAGCTGTTAACTCGTATTCTCATAACCACCGGGGAGACCCGCGAACGGAGCGATATCCGATGTGTCGCGAAATAAGCAACGTTTCCGACACTTGTAAAAATTTGTGCGCGATATGTGCGTTACAATCGAAGAGTCTATCGGGAGAGCTGGTACCGACAACACGTATCCGTTATAGCTCTCGTTACAACCGGTGATCCCGCGTACGGAGCGATATCCGAGTAACCGCGAATATAATAAATTTTCGCAAAAGTGTAAAGTTGTGCGAGATATACGCGTAACGAGTATAGGAGACTGACGGGAGAGCGTGAATCGTATATGACACGTCTCTCGATACAACCGCGGATCCGACATACCGAGCGATATCCGACAATTATTCGCGAATCGTATGTGCGAGCGAGACTTGTAAAATTTTTTCGAATCCGTCATCCGTGTACGAAACCAAGGACAGTCATACGGGAGGATACTGTGTATTCTCGTGACAACCGATGATACCCGTGTTGCGGATCGTTGGACGATTTATTTCGAGTTTACGCGATTTTACGCGCTACAAGCGAACTGTAACTATCGATCACGACGCGACACCGCGGGTGAAAGAAAATCACTGTGAATCGAAATGTAATGACTGTTTATTCAAATATACATGAATAAATATATTGTTATATAAAGTGATATCCTGAGTGTCAGAATTCATTCGACGATATCCAGTGGCCTATCCTGAGTCACCTTCCAAGCGGGAGATATTTCGCGATTCGATATTCCTGCAAAATAAAAAATTCCAGTGCGAGTAAATGCCCTTCGCTTGCGATACAAGCGTATACTATATACGATACTTACCTAAGATTCTGCGACGATCCTGTGGGTCCATCCGAGGCGAGCGAGGTCCGAGCATCGTTGGTAGAAGTGGCTTCCACGTTGAAGATCCAGCGACGACGAGCGAGAGCGGCCAGCAGCAGCAGCAGTCCGGAGCACCTGAAACAGAAAAAAGGGGAATTAGTCGACAGATACGGTTAATGGTGTACTTACCTTTCTCGATTTAACGGGTAAAATCGAGTGGCGACCGTGTTTTCACGAATCTTTGATAATTCGGTAATAATGATGAATGAGTCTTATCACGCGTGACCTAACGTGTCCGGTTACAACGTAACATAGGGTTTTCAGCACTCGAGTGGGGAATCCAAACGCATCCCAGACTGATGACAATTTGAAGTAACTATCGATCACGACGCGACGTAACTCTACTTTTCCCAATGGAAAATATAAAATATATATTAATAATAAAATTTGAAACAAAATGCTTTATGCTGATGTAAAAATTATAAACGCTTGTGTAGCGCGCAGCCTACATAAGCGTTTATAATTTTTACTTCTGCAAGTCTCTGCAAGTAATCTATATGGCAATTAAATAGCTATTACCTAATTTTTATAATGCACCTTAGTTCGTGAGTTTATTTTGATTCCTTTTTTGTAAAGTTAAATTTATGTATTTATTATTAAAAAAATAACCGTTTTCCTTAAAGTAATTATCTAAAAGTAAATGTAACTTTAAAAGCACAACTTAATTTGCATACTATTAGTTTAAAGTTCCTTCTTTAATGACGTATTGATTATTTCATATTTTACCCTTTATACGTTAATATATATTTTTATGATTTTTTTTATTTAAGGATTTTTGCAGGAACATAAAGCATTTTTTTTCAAATTTTATTACAAATTTTTATTTTATATTTTTCTTTGAGAAAAGTAGAGTTATTTTTAATTGTCATCACTCTGGGATGCGTTTGGATTCCCCACTTGAGTGCTGAAAATCCTATAGCATATGTTACGTGCACTATAGATTTTCAGCACTCGGATAGGGAATCCAAACGCACCCCTGAATAGAGATTATTTGATCAGAAATTTAGCTTTCTATAAGAAAGTTGAAAACTTTATTTTTGGTCGCTTATATTCAGATCGGTACCACTGTGCGGCGGGTATCCGGTCCGGCGCTCCGAAAGATTTGTAACGGGCTTAGACGTGACAATCGAAAATAAAAGACCGCACAAAACACGGGTGAAAAGTGGTTTCAGTCAAATTGTCTAAAAATTGGATGTTTTAGTTTTTGATCTCCCGATCACAAATTCCATGAGTAAAACCATTGAAGATGGATAAATTTTTTTGCTAAAAGTGTTCGAAAGCTGCAATATTAGATTCACGTACGCTGAAGATGTATTGATAAGGTCGACATTGCATGTGAAAATATGCGTGTATGTTGATGTATGCCTGTGTGTGCGTGAGTGCGTGTGTGCGTGTGTTGTGTGTTGTGTGTGACTTTGCTGTTGTTCTCCACTCTTCGCGTTACCCAGGTTCGACGACGTGGACATGTGAATGATTGATCCCTTGTGTGTATGCGTGTCGGGTGTGTGCGTGTGCGTGCGTGTGTGTGTGTGTGTGTGTGTGTGTGTGCGTGTGCACGTGCATGTCGTGCGTGTGTGTGTAAGGGTACATGAGATCTGTTCATATTGCAATAGGTCAATTCCTTCACGTATACATGGACACATATAAAGATATTTAAATACATCACGTATTTAGTATGACGAAACTTTTACAGTTATTAATTGCACGTACACATGAACACACGCACACGCACACACACGCATACACACAAGGGATCAATCATCCCACCACGTCCACGTCGTTGATCCTGGGTAACGCGAAGAGTGGAGAACAATAGCAAAGTCACACAACACACGCACACACGCACACACGCACACACGCACACACATACGCGCGCACACACACACACACACACGCATACACCAACATACACGCATATTTCCACATGCAATGTCGAACTTATCAATACATCCTCAGCGTACGTGAATCTAATATTGCCGCTTTCGAACACCTGTAGCAAAAGAATTGGTTTATCTTCAATGGTTTTACTAATGAAATTTGTGATCAGGAGGTCAAAAACTAAAACATATCCAATTTTTAGACAATTTGACTGAAACCTCTTTTCCCCCGTGTTTTGTACGGAATCCCTTTCTGCCATTTGGCGAGGAGAATCTCCGGAATGGCGTCGTCCAAGTCTATTTTGGTTCGCCAGAGTTGTTGCATGAATATTTTTGCTGTAATGGTTACCAGAGTGACCCAGCCGAGAAGGTCATAGAATTTTGCGATCGCGGATAGAATAGCGCGCTTGCTATTTGGGGCGGTGCTCGCGAGTGATACTCGAAACTCGAACATATCGGTGACAGGATTCCATCCAATTTCAAGAATTTTTATTTGTTTATCTTGAGTGAGTTGCTTATTACAAGCTAAGCCATGATCGGCGGGATCGAGATCCGAGAGGAGGGAGGAGGAATTGCTAGCCCGTTTTCTTAATTAAAATCCATCGCATTTCAATAGAGAAACGAGCTGATCACGAGCGCGCCGGATGAGTGTAGGATCGTCGGCAACGAACAATACATCGTCGACATAAGTATTGCGGCGCAAAATGGGGACCGCGAGCGAAAAGCGGTGACCTTCATCGCGAGTCAAATACGTCGCACATGCCATTCCGTATGTGAACGTTAGCAATATATATACGATTAACAAACATGCCTGTTTCCAAAGGATTCGTTGGTAATTTATATCGCGAGGACCGATACGAATTTGGCGATACATCTTCGTGATATCGGCCGAGTATACGTACTTGTATTTGCGCCACCATCTCAATATTACCGACAGGATTTCAATTTGTAATTTCGGACCGGTATGTAGATGATCGTTTAATGACGTTCCGTTAGAAATGACGCACGAGGCGTTGAACACGACGCGTAGATGTGTGGTAGCGCTATCTTTGCGGATCACCCCGTGATGCGGAATGTTTACATGTTCGGTTTGACTTGGATGACTTTCAGAACTTGATGCGGGCCTCATGTTCCCAAGGCGTTCGTACTTAGCTAGAAATTTGCGATATTCCTCGGCAAAGGCTGGTTTATCCCGAAATCGACGCGTTAGTGCGTGTAACATCTTTTCAGCCCTATATTGAGTCGCCGATATCGATGGGCGGGCCCTTTTTGAAGGAAAGACGCATAATGTAGCGTCCATCGGAGTTGCGAGAGTGAGTTGAGCCAAAATGTTCTTCACACTGAATGTCTTGCGCCGAGAGAGGCTGTTGTCGGGGAAGTTCCTCGACTTCCCAGAAGCGACGAAATTCCTCTTCCAGAGAGGGAGAGCTGAATATGTGATGTGTCGAGATGTTAGCAAGAGAGCAATTGACCGAGGGAGATGAGGAGTTATCATCCTCTAATGCGCCGACGGGTCCCGACACGATCCAACCGAGGACGGAGTTCTGAGCAATGGGCTTTCCGACACCCCCTTGCAAACCCCGTCAAGAGTAATGTCGTTGTAAAGATCGGCTCCAATGATAATAATAGTAAAAAAATTTATTAACGAGAAGAGTACCCTTTAGCATACAAATGAGATATAAAGAAAACAACAAGTTACAAACCAAAAATAAAAAAAGCAATTAATATCAAGATGAGAATCTGGGATGTTTTTCGATTGACTATTACGAGAGTTCATACCCTGGCTGAGGTAATATTTTTTTCAATAAATTTTATATTCTAGATAACATCTTATTATTTAACATGACCAGTTGGGTCGATTTTAAAAATTATATGTTTTTAATTATTGGCTGGCGACGAGAAGTTCTTAATTTGTTTTATTTCACACCTGACCTGAAGAATGATGTTAAGGGAGGGAGGGTATCCAACAGGAGCGGTGTGAAAATCTGACAAACTAAGTCGGCACGCAGTTAAAACAAACCCGTTTCCCAATGCACGAATCTAGCTCGCAGCTGGTCAGGGTCGAGAAAAGGCGCAGAGATAAAAAAGCACTCAGCCTCGAGTTTTTATCAAATTAAATTCGAGTTTTATTATAAGTTGGTTAGAGGTTTTAGCATATATATATATATATCAAACGCAGTTTGTAATTACAATGTTTATAAATATTAAACGCGAGGTTTTTAGGGTAAGTTGACTAGGTATTTACATGTGCAATCCAAAGTCTATTAATACTTGACTAGATGTTCGGAACATATAACTAACTTATTTCGCATTCACAATTATGATAACAATATTAAAGATAAGATCAAGAGACACGGCAGTGTCTCGCGCCAAGTACGCGCGGAGCGAGACAGCCGTGGCTCTATATACGCGACGCGACGAGTTGCGAGTACCCGAGATTTTTAAATCTCGATAACCAGTGAACGGATCAAGTTCTAACTAGGCTTATCGTAAAGCTTGGACCAAATTTATATAATAAAAGTGGTTTTATATTTCCGCTACGTGCCCTACGAGCGGAGATATTACGATGCAAATTCCGATCCTGAAAATTTTTATTTAAGATACGTCCACGTTCTCCGTTTGCTGTGTTCGCCACGGCGCGGCGAGTTTAATTTTCTTGTGGCGTTCATACTCTTGCCGTTATGCGGCGCTCTAGTCTCTACGCGTAGAGATGCGTTAGTTCGATCGATCGATCACATGTGAGGTGACAGGAGTAAACATAACCGTAAAGTAGCCGATACACGTCGCGAGTCCGGTTCGGCTCGGTTTCTACTCGTTCGTGGGTGGGATGTCACGGGCCGGGTTCGGCGTCCGACGAGCTAAATTTCGAGACTATTCGGGAGTGTGTGTGTAGTGAAAAACGTTCAAGTCTCATTACATGTACGAGTTTGACTCGCGAATCAAGCTCGCCGAGCCGGACTCGCGAGTCAAACTCGTACATATAATGGGCCGCTTCAGACGTCCGCGTCGTCGCGTCCGAAGTCCGAACACTCCGAACGGAGTACATGAGTGCTAGAGTGACAGAGTTCGCGCCTTGTGGATGGCTGGTTCCTGGGATACACCCTGAGCGAGGATGGCGAGGTTATTATAACACAAAAATTATATTTGACAGTGACATCCTTAATTAAATGTGCAGTGTAGTTTGTATTATAAATTATTAATTGTCTTATTTTGTTAACAAACTTTACTATACATATATTATCTACTATAACATTCTGCCATTAGCATCGTACATGCCAAATTCTGTATCAAATCTGTTTTTCTTTCGACAAAATTTATTAGCAAACACTGCATAATGTGCTCTCGACAAACTTGACTTTGCCTAATATATTCATATATTGTGTCTTAATTTTTTAAATGATTTATAAATTTATACAAACTACACTGCACATTTAAGGATGTCAAACTCTCAGATATAATTCTTGTAAGTTATAATACAAAAAATATTTACATTTAATTTTATCAGACATAAATGTCAATGTCGATAGACATTATGGCGTTTGATGTATCTGTAACAAAAAAGGGTGATATCCGTACAAAGTTACCTTTTACAAAAAGGTAAAAAAAAGACGCCAAGCACGCGTGGTGTACCTTGAAAAAATCGAAGTAGTTATCTTTGTACCTCAAAAAAATCCAAGTAACATCTTTACCTTGAAAAAATTGAAGTAATATATTTACCTTGAAAAAATCGAAGTAGTTATTTTTGTACCTCGAAAAAATCCAAGTAATATCTTTACCTTGAAAAAATCGAAGTAATATATTTATTACAAAAAAAAAGAAATAATATCTTTAAATTATGCGCCAATTAAATATATATTATATCAAAAAATAACTATTGGTCTTTTAAAAAATGTATTCCCATTGAAGTGAAAAAATTAATATAAAATGTGAAAAATTTTAGTGAAAAAAACGGCGCTGCTAAACATAATAATATATTCAACGATGAGATACATTTACTTCGCCAGTGTATAAATAACCAAATTTTCTTAATCGACGAAACTGGCAATCACTCCTGACGGTCACAAACGTCAGGACTCTTTAAACCGAGAATCCGGTCCTTCTATCAAAACGCTTAAAATTAAGCACCTTAAATTAAGATGGAAAAATTCCCTCTCCCTTCCCTAATTAAATCGATATCGATTTAATATTAAAATCACTGTAAAAACTTATTGCGAAAAATATTACCCCAGCCAGGGTTCGAACCTGGAATCTCCCGCATTCCGTTCGGGTGTCTTAACCAATTCGACTACCAGGGCATGTGGTAATATTTATCGCAATAGTACATCTAAACAATCATAAGATGGAACACCGATATTTTACGTCGACGGTGTATATTCAACGATGAGATACATTTACTTCGCCAGTGTATAAATAACCAAATTTTCTTAATCGACGAAACTGGCAATCACTCCTGACGAGATATTACCACATGCCCTGGTAGTCGAATTGGTTAAGACACCCGAACGGAATGCGGGAGATTCCAGGTTCGAACCCTGGCTGGGGTAATATTTTTCGCAATAAGTTTTTACAGTGATTTTAATATTAAATCGATATCGATTTAATTAGGGAAGGGAAAGGGAATTTTTCCATCTTAATTTAAGGTGCTTAATTTTAAGCGTTTTGATAGAAGGACCGGATTCTCGGTTTAAAGAGTCCTGACGTTTGTGACCGTCAGGAGTGATTGCCAGTTTCGTCGATTAAGAAAATTTGGTTATAATAATATATATTAATAAAACAATTTCTATAAATGGAAAAAGTACTTTAAATTAATGTGTGAAAGTCTCTACATTCACATTGTAATTATCAATTTAATATTTTAAATTATTATTTATTGCTTTCAAATATTTTAAAATTTAGCAGCGCCAAGTTTTTTTCACTAAAATTTTTCACATTTTATATTAATTTTTTCACTTCAATGGGAATACATTTTTTAAAAGACCAATAGTTATTTTTTTATATAATATATATTTAATTGGCGCATAATTTAAAGACATCATTTCTTTTTTTTTGTAATAAATATATTACTTCGATTTTTTTAAGGTAAAGATATTACTTGGATTTTTTCGAGGTACAAAGATAACTACTTCGATTTTTTCAAGTTTATTACAACGAGACAGGAAACTTAAAATACTTATTTAACGCGATTCGCAATTACACGGTATAAGATATTTAGAACATATAAGTAATGTAATTAGCATTCACAATTAGGTTAACAATAGTGGGTGGCAGTGTGGTCTGGCGGTAAAGCGCCAGACTCGTAACCTCAAGGAACCAGGTTCGAGTCCCGCCAGACCACACTGCCACCCACTATTGTTAACCTAATTGTGAATGCGAATTACATTACTTATATGTTCTGAATATCTTATACCGTGTAATTGCAAATCGCGTTAAATAAGTATTCTAAGTTTCCTGTCTCGTTGTAATAAACTTGAAAAAATCGAAGTAATATATTTATTACAAAAAAAAAGAAATGATATCTTTAAATTATGCGCCAATTAAATATATATTATATCAAAAAATAACTATTGGTCTTTTAAAAAATGTATTCCCATTGAAGTGAAAAAATTAATATAAAATGTGAAAAATTTTAGTGAAAAAAACTTGGCGCTGCTAAATTTTAAAATATTTGAAAGCAATAAATAACTAATTTAAAATATTAAATTGATAATTACAATGTGAATGTAGAGACTTTCACACATTAATTTAAAGTACTTTTTCCATTTAGCGCCAGACTCGTAACCTCAAGGAACCAGGTTCGAGTCCCGCCAGACCAAGGGGTTTTTAATTTTCTGAAGTAATGATGCATATCATCCCAAACTGCCGCCCTCTCGTACGGGAGGAGGAAACTCTCGTGCGAGGGCCAGGGTTCCGGAGAAGGAGAAAAGTGGGTCCGTCTTTCGGAAGAGACGTTAAGCCGTTGGTCCATGAAATGGAATAGGTAGGAGTGGTAAAGGTTTGGGAACGTTCCTCAAAAAACGCCTTGCAAACCCCGTAGGGACGCAATAATAGATCTTTATCCTTAATTAGGTTAACAATATTAAACCTGGGATTTATTATAACAAGACAGGAAATTTAGAATCCTTATTTAACGCGGTTCGCAATTACAAGATATCGCATTCGTATATTATAGTCGCGAGACGGCTTACGGACGACTGGTGTCGTGTTTACGAACGGTTCGCGGAACTAGATCTGGGTCAATCTATTTATATATTCAATGATTTTCCGAAACGCGTATTATACGCGGGAATACGTTTATTAGGAGAATGAGCGAGATATCTCCATACGAGAAATATATCGGAGGGCCGTGGGAAAGATCGGGAAAAAGAGGCCGAGACGCTCTCGGAGAAAATGGAGGATCACTCCACCTTCGCTCTTTTCGATCTTAGACGGGAGGCCGTATTTGCCCGAAACACACTCGGTGGAAACTGAGTGTCACTCAACTTCGGCTCGGTAGCTTCTTTTATCAGTTTGTTTTGGACGGTTCAGGAGCTCTGGATGGAATCTGTCTTTTCTAAAAATTGCCAGGTATTTATACCCCCGCGGCTCCAATTTTTGAGCGGCGGGGATAGCGTAGATTTGTTGGGTGGGTGTCGGGCTCGCTCGGCGCTCGGTATTGTGTGCCCGCAGGCTCGGCGCGTTCGTTAATGTGTTTATAAGTCCGTCGCGGGCCGGCGTCCGGTACGGAAGCGGCTCGCTCACCGATTTTGCGGAGAACTATTCAATGACGATTCCGTTTCGAGTGACGGGCTCCCTTTGATTGTCTACTCTGAATTTTATAGTGAAAGTTTCTTTTGTGGTTTTCTTTTTTCTTTATCGGTGAAGATACAATTTTGTGATTGTGGTAAATGGTCGATTTGTCTTTCTGAATTAATGTGAAGAGCTGACTATCTTTGAACTTCGGGCTTGGTTGATCTTCAATTAAGATAAGTCATTAGTGGACAATTTTTTATTTATATAGACAGTGTTTACCTGTTGTCTTTTGTACAATACTTATTAAGTCAGAATTTTATGTTTATTATAATATAAGGAGAGCTAAATTTTTGCGAATTGTTTTTGATATTTTCTCGTTTATATTTTCGTGAACTGTTCTTATTTGAGAAATATTGTATATTTATTAAGTTAGGATTTGTTGTTTTCTATAGAAAAGGGAGAAAACTTTTGTGTGTCGTTCCTGATATTTTCTCGTTTATTTGAGCAAAATGTATGTTCAAGGATAGCTTAAAGATCATGTTTTATGTAATTATATTTATTACTTAATGAGAGCTGGTCGATCTCTTGGGCGTCTCTGCTCAAGGGGGACGCTTTGGATTTTGACCAAACGTTTCAGTCGTATCAGCCATGTATATTCTGCGTTTTCTTGATGGCTTAAAATTAGTTTGTCATTATACTCTTGAAATTTGTAATTTTTTTTAGCTTATTTTGAATTATATCTGCGTTATATCACGTGACTGTCTTATGAGGGTTCATGCGTGCGTGATCGCTATTATATTTATCGGTTTGGAATCATTTCGTTTTCGCGTGATTAGTTAATGTTTACAGTTTTTTCTGTTATTTTCGTGTATTCGGATTCCTCTCAATGGAACATACCTGGATCATATGCGATGTTTACATTGTCATCGGAATTCGCTGTACTTTTTTGAGATGTTTACTTCCTTCTATATGTATTATAATATCCGTATTATTTGTAATTCTTTATAGCGATTTATGAGATTCAGTCGACAGCGACATGATTTAAGATTAGTTTGCCATTATATTCTTGAAATTTGAAGGTTTATACAGGGTGTTCTAAAAAAGGGGGGCCAAAATTTAGGGAGATATTCCTCACACCTCAAGGATGAAAAAATGTTATATGAACATGGGTGCGGAAACGATTTTTTCAGGAGTTATGTTGAAAATATTGTTGACTGTATTACTTACACAAGAAACAATTTAGGATTAATCATTATGTAAACAAGTAACTATAACATTAAAGGTCAAATTTTTCTGATTTCTGCCTGGCAGATAAGGTCACAACCTCATTTAGCCGTACTCATAAAAGAAGCTCTAACTCCTGAAAAAAGCGTTTCCGCACCCATGTTTATATAACATTTTTTCATCCTTTAGGTGTGAGGAATATCTCCCTAAATTTTGGCCCCCCTTTTTTAGAACACCCTGTATACAGGGTGTTACTAAAAGAGCGGACACTAACTACATAGCGGTATTCCTTGTCAAAAACTGAGTCGAAAAGTCCTGAACCACTTTTTTCTATAATGCTTAATAAAGCCGTAATCATTGAGTAAAGTCAGTTCAACCAGCGCCGTTCTGTAGCCGGGCGCACGTCGGTGAGCCGCGCGCCTGATAGTGTGCGTGAGCGCTCCGCCGCGCGCGGCGGCACGGCACGGCGGCACGGAGGCACGGCCGCAGCGGCCGCGCTGTGCCTTCGCGTGCGTCGCGTGCAATATTCTTACGCATTGTAATAATAGAAATAATTTTTTCTTGCACTAAGACTTACTTGTTACTCCTGTCAGAAGTACCTCCTTGCAGAAAATTTTGATAACGGATAGAACTTTCGACAAGACATAACCATTATTAACATATGAAAATTTAAACCAATACAAAAAATTACACTGTATTTTAAAATACAAAATTTTACAATACAGAAATTATTTTTTAAACAATCCGTTTCGTTAGATATCTAATCGTTAACTTAAATTAAATTATAAGACAAAGCACTTATTAAATCTTTCTACGAGTTTTGCCCAGTTACAGAAGTAATAAATTTTTTGGGAGAAATTTACTGTAATAATTAGATGTTTAAATAATCTCGTACTTAAAAAAAATACATTAAAAAGTATTAAAAAATAAAAAAACATTTCTTCTTTTATGAGAAAATGATTTATTCTAAGTCATGAATAACGCTGTTCAGATATACAATCTTTATGGAACATGAGGTAAATTAGAGTAAAACGCCGAGCGAAAAATATTAATTTTTATAGCGAATATTAAATAATAACACGTTTAATAACTTAACAAAATACAATATAAACGTTTCTGTCTTAGTTTGGACCCTCTTGTGTGTAACATTTCGCAATAATTTTAAATCTAATCGTCAATAACGCATAAATAAAAGTGAACTGTTATTGTATTCGTAAAACATTGGTCAGCTGTAAAGTTGTTAGAAAAGGTAAAGGCTGAATATGAGGTAAATCACTAACTGCTGCCTTCTAAATAAAATAATATCAAAAAAAATTAGCTACAATTCGTATAAGTTTTTTCACGAAGATGTAAATTTACCTGCCAGACAGTGTTGTATCAATCTTGTGATAATCTACCGTGTCTGGTTTCAGTAATGAAACAATGCTTATTATATGAGTTAAGATCAATGCACGGATTGAAGACTTAGGCTCAAGCGCAAGATGAAATAAATACATACAAATGTCATAAAGTATCATATAACAAAATAACATTAGTGAATAAAAAAATCTTTCTAATGATTATTCTCCCATTGTCGAGAGATTTCCACACAATTGACGTCTGTAGCCTGTTTTATTTCTTAATTTATTTTATTTATTTACGAGTGTTACTTTGTTATATGATGCTTCATGATATTTCTCTGTACTCATTTCACCTTACGCTTAAGTCTAGGCCTTCAGTCCGTACGCTGACATTAACTCATAAGCATTGTTTCGTTACTGAAACCAGACGGTAGATCATCATGACATTGATATTACACTGTCTAGTAAGTGAATTTTACATCTTTATTAAGAAACATACGAATTGCAGCTAACTTTTCAATTTTATTTTATTTAAAAGGCAGCATTTACTTTATGTTTAATCTTTTATAACAACTTTACTGCCGAGCTCTAATGTTTTTCGAATATGACAACATTTCTCATTTATTTATGCGTTATGGATGATTAGATTTATGAAATTATTGCGAAATATTACACCGAAGAAAGTCTAAACTAAGATCAAAACATTTGTAATGTATTTTAAGTTATTGAATATTGCGTTATTATTTATTATTCGCTTTAAAATCGGCGTTTTGTTTTTATTTGCCTTAAGTTTCAAAAATATTTATCCTCTTTTTATAATATTAAACAAAATATTCTGTTTAATATTTTTCAGAACGAAAGGAAGAAATGTAGGGAACGTAGGGAAGGAATGTTTTATTTATTTTTGCGAACGAGAAGTTTCCTGACGTTTTGAAATATTAGTAGTCCTGATAAAGACTGTTTTGCTGTAAACTGCTAGCTCTGAAAAGAGCCGTTGTTTAGTCCTGAAAAGGACTGTTAAGCATGAAATTGATAGTCCTCAAAAGGACTGTTTTCTTAGTCCTAAACAGGACTTATTACATTAAGTTTTCGAAATGAGTTCCGTGTGTGAGCCTTAATACATGCTTCCGCACAAAGAATTAAATTTTCTCGTACGCGTCGAAGCATCATCAGTCCATCGACAGTTTGAACAGTTATTTGCATTTTGCGGGTGAGTAAAAGCTTGCATGCTTGATTGTTGCTCTCTGCTTTGGAATTGTTTCTGTTTTATCCTTGCCCCTAGCGGGGCAGATTCTTGCAGATACTGGCCTAGCCAAAAAAGGGCCTTCCTCTGCTCTGAGAAAGGACCTCTCATCTCTCTGCACTGTCTGTAGATTTAACATTACACTCAGCCTAACCTATAATCACCTATACGACAACCCTGACAGGAACAACTGCCCGTCAGCGTGACTCGCGCAGGCGCTCTCCTCCCGGAGAAACTTAGCCCATGGATGCAGCAGGCGGGACTTTCCAACCAAACTGAATCAACAGCACGCAAACATGCATAAACAGAGCTCCCAGGATAATCAACAAGCTCCCCAAAGCCGAGAACAGGAATGGCAACAAATCAAAAGTAAAAAACGGACGAGAACCAGCCCAGAAATTCTTAAATCAAACAAAAGACAGACACAGATTAAAGATTACTGGCTAAATAAATCGGTGAGCATCAGTAACATTTACGAAATGCTAAGCGATGAAGAAGAACAAGAATCAAACGCTGACAGCAACATTAATAATAAAAATGAAACCAAATCTCCTCCCATTTTCCTAGATGGAGTCGAAAATATTGCGCCATTAAAACAAGCACTTGACGGAGTTGCAAAGGACCAATACATATTAAAAATACTAAGAGATAATCAGGTTAAGATACAACCTTTAACAACAGCAAAGTATCACCCAATAATGGAGGTTCTTAAACAAAAAGGTAGCCAAGGATGTACCTATCAGTCCAAAGCTGACAAAAAATTCAAGATAGTATTAAGAAACATGCATCCGACAACTGATATAAACGAACTGAAGGAAGAAATCGAAACACATAATCATAAAGTTATCAAAATAACAAATATATTAGAAATAAAAACAAAAAAACCACTTCCACTCTTCTTCATTGAACTTCAGCAAAAAGACAACAATAAAGACATTTATAAAATAAAAAACCTACTAAACACAATTGTTAGCTTTGAACAACCTTATAAAAAACGGGATATTGTATGGTCGTGGTCAAAAAGGTTGTCCGACTTTTTTTTATAATTTTTGGAACGCACTCTGTCATGTGAGAGTTGATGGTCCCTGCTCACGGCCACAACCTTGAAACCGACGGTGTCGACTTCATCGGCGTCTACGGGGCCAGAGGAGAACGCAGTGGCGACGACGGCGACGTCGGTGCCGAGGATCGTCGACGAGCGTGTGTTGGCGGATCCGCGGGTGATCGTGACCCGAGTGGGCCAGCACCCGATGCTGAACGGTGATACGGTGACAGCGGTGACGAGCGAAGGGCGACCCGGCGAAGCGGAGCGAGACAGCGTTCCGGAGAGCAACGGCGCGAGGGGCGCAACTGGCAGCGTGACGGGATGACACCGAGTGACCCATGCCAAGCCCATTTCTCACCCCGGTGTTCAAAACGAGTATATAGAGTTCCCATTCCTTTTTGTTACGCGGATAAATGTAAATGGTAAAAAAGAAAATAGGACTTTGTTTGATAATATTAGTTGCGTGCGATTTAGAATTAAGACACAGCGATCGGCGACACGAACATACATGCACTCACACACATGCGAGAAATACAGACAATCGAGCGAACAGTTTGTGGGCGAAGAGTATGTAAAATAAATGAGATATTGATAAATTTCATGTACAACAGAGACGTATCCTTTTCCCCCCGAGTAACTTTCCTATCGTCGTACGAGATTCGAGAGTAGAAGTTGAATGCATTGTATCGAGTCACGCGATCATTTCGGATGATAATTTGTCTTTTACGATCGATATTCGCGCGGAGGAATTGATTGATCGTTTCTTCATCACGCTTCGTACGAGAAAGCGCGAACGGGAGATGTTGCGAGAGATGCGGATACTAATATAACGATCATGGACATCATAGAAACGCGACGCGAGTATCGTGACGTCATCGGGCAGTTTCGTTTGAGAGATCGCGAACGAAGGTTCCGACGCGTGACATGCGAATGACAATCGAATCCCGAACACCCTGGTAACGAGTCAACGGGAACGTAGCGCGATATCGAGGCTTCGTTCGGTGAGACGCGAACGACGGACGAATAGCGAGTATTACCGCGATCGATTGACTATCCGGCGCTACCGTAACACGTACATAGCGAGAGCGGACGTGCCCGTGCATTGGAACTCGAATACGAGAACGAAGGTTCATTCGACCGAAATGTCATTACGGGAATATTCGGGAGCATACTTGGAGACACCCGAGAGGTATCCCGTGCACGAGCATGCCATCGGAAACGAAATCGCGAACCAAAAGATTCGCGACGGCTGGCGACGATGCGAACAAGCGCAGCGGCGGCGCGGCATACCGACGCGTGGGTGCCGTGCTGCATAGCGGTAGGCGCGAGCGAGATCGTCGACCAACACAGCGGTTGGCCGTAGGGCGGCGCGGAATGACTCTACGTACAAGTGGAGGCGCTAGAACATTGAGAAATAGTAATTTCGCCGAATCTGTAAACGTTCGGGCGAGAACGGGTCCCAAATATTAAGATGAACGGTGAATTTGTAATATTACGTTATATTATGTACTCGCTGACCGTGAAAAGTTTATCAGGAAATTTACACGGCGAGCGAGGGCAGGATCTGTTTACGAGTTTGGAACACGCCATGCCAACATGGTGGGGGACCTGTTTACGCGTGAACGTGAAGAGCGAACAAAAGCCAGCGTGAAAGGAATGCGGCTGATGGTGGGGCGATCGCGAGACAAACAACCGACGATCGCGGAGAAGAACCAGGGTCTTTGGTCGTGGAGAGTCGACGAGTGCGGACGTGTCGTACCGACTCTCTGTTAAAACCGGCATTGAACCCGCGAACGGTGCGTTAACCGAAAAAGGTTGTTAAGCCGTGAGAGCGAAACTGTGCGGACGTGTCGATCCGGCTCTCTAACAAATCGGCATTAAACCCGCGAGCGACGCGTAATTCGTTTAAGCAATAATTGTGATTGAGAATTATCGCAATTAATAGTAAAGGTTGTTCCCTTCGAAAGCCTACCCAGTGCGGACGTGTCGTTCCGGCTTTTGAAAAATGGGACTTAAACCCGCGTACGGTGCGATAACCGAGTAAAAGTCAAGTCGTTATTAATTAACGCGTGGAGTGAGAACACTCAGCGAAGAGCTAAACATTTGTAACGCGAGAGTAACGAACGATCCGTATAGATACGCAGTGAATCGGGTTAATTACGCGAGTTTGGTGACGAGACCGGGAACATTGAATTACGTTGGCGAAATTCGATGCTCGTTTCGACAACCGGCCATCATCCGCAGTCCGAGTGCGTTTACCGAGATCCGATGTTCGAAAGCGATTACGATTAGCGACGCGAATATCAAAAGTTATATTCCGCGATTCTAGTTCCGTGCGAAGGAACATCTCGAGAGCCGTAGCCACGCAAAGGCGCTACGCGGCCGATAACATTCTTCTGTAACCACGACGTATCCGTGTGTGTGTTTGAAATCGATCTGAAATAAATTCAGTGTTAAACAAAATCAAAAGCAGAGCACAGTGAGTGTTTATTGCGAAAGCTAACTTACCCTGTGAATTATCCTTCCTCGAATCCTTGAAACTTGTTTGCGACGGTGATCTACGA
This sequence comes from Leptothorax acervorum, assembly GCA_035220615.1. Classification (NCBI taxonomy): domain Eukaryota; kingdom Metazoa; phylum Arthropoda; class Insecta; order Hymenoptera; family Formicidae; genus Leptothorax; species Leptothorax acervorum. The sequence goes on from JASTWQ010000387.1 coordinate 55,275, forward strand.
AATTACCTGTTCCAACGACGTGACGGCGATCCAGCGGACGGCTGAGACAGAGGCGTGGACGATCCAGTGGGCAGCGAGATCCATCCGGGCATCCAACGGGGAACCTGAAACAAAGAAAAAGGGGGAATTAGCGAGGACCTACAAAAGGTTGGTCACTTACGTTACCTTCTCGGTGGGTTTATAGGTCAAACCGAGTGGCGACCATATCTATCGGTTGTACTAGAGAGAGTGAGTCGTGCGCGAGATCCAACTCCGACCGGTAGAGGCTGAAAATAATTATTTTTTAATTATCGTGGATTATCATTCCTACAGGCTGTCCGGTCACAACCTTGCAACCGACGGCTGCATTGGCGCCTCCCCAGCACAAGGACGAGCAGATCATTCAACCGACCCAGGTTGAATCGAGATCCCCGGCGACACCGAGGATCGTGGACGAACAACACCTGAGCGGCGCAGCGAGGGTCAACGTAGAGAGGACAAGGCCGCAGGTCCATCCAGACATCAAGGACAACGAGATGACGATTTCGAGAGAAGTCGACAACGCCCCACGCCCTCCAAATGTCCCCGAATTCGAATAAAGAATCATTGTACACGCGTAATCCCAAGAGCCTACGTCAAGGTCGTATGACAGTTTCGCGAATTAGAGGTTAAAACTAGCGACTAAGGTGTAGTAGCGCAATAAACATATATATAATGATAAACACGGATGTTGCGCGAACAATGGAAATTTCCTTTTGCCCCTCCTTTAATCAAAGAACAGGCAACGTATGACATATGCGAGAAATAAAGGAAAATACATTATAATGATAGAGAAAATGTAATCCGAAGTGTTAGTCTTACTTCCCTTCCTTCTCGCATACGACATTTTCCAAGGTCATCGACAAGACGCGTTGTAAGAAGCATAAAAGAATAGAAGCTTTCAAGGTCATCGACAAGACGCGTTGTAAGAGACATAGTAGAGTAGAAGTTTTCAAGGTCACGCGACAAGATGGACCAAAAGTAGAGTCACGCGAGATAGAATTGATCGAAATCGCGAAATGACTGATCATACGCATATATATAGATATATATACCGCGTTGCGCGTGGCATATTAAAAGAGTTTCTCGTGATCGATCAAATTAACTCGAGACCTGGAGACGCAATACGTCAAGGTCATCCGAATAGTACGGGAAATAGGTAACGCCAGTCGAGAGGACAGTAAGTACCTTGAATCGTGGAAGCTACGACTCAAGGTCATCGATAGCTTAGCGTAGCGGAATCATTGTTTCGTATATGCGAGCGCCGCGAATCGTCGGAAGATCGATAGATTCATATATGAATTACGCGAATTAGCGAGATGACCGACTCAAGGTCATCCGAGAAAGGCATATCTTGACTGAGCGATAACGCGATCGAATCGATAGGGCGATCGTATAGAGACATCGACAACCATCATAGGTTGCCCTTGAACATCAGATATAATATAAGCGGCATGTAAGTCGCGCGCCTGTGCGCGACCTTCACTGCGAGCGTGCCCTGCGAGGCAGCGAACACCTAGAATAAGAGGGTAAATTGGTTCAAGGTCATTCGATTGTGCGAAGACAAGCTGAAATATTATCGTGAATATTAGATTCGCGAGACTCTGAAGCTTGTAGAGACATATAGCATCTGCTCAGGAATGTGACAAACAAGGGTCACAAAAAGTTGTTTTCGCCAAATCGAGCGGCCGAACTATAGGACCACTGTCGATATGCGTGATCAGTGCGAGGTACCACACAGGTGGGGATAGCACTGGAATGCGAAGTCGGAGCAAACATCGAGGAGTTCCTCGACGGTCGTGAAACAGAGCGGACGTGTGTCAACCGACTCTACCATAGAGATCGAGGTTTATCCCGCGTACCGTGCGCGTAATCCGGAGTAATTATTTGTGACGGATAGCAAATCGTGTTACGCATTAGAGGAGTACTCCGTGAGACTTGAAAGAGATCGGACGTATCAAGACTTAGTCTCTGCGAACATAGTATAACGTTATATACTGAGAGAGACTTGAAATAGTGCGGGCGTTCCGTGAATAGTCTCAGCGAGAATCGGAGATTATCCCGCGTACCGAGCGCGTAATCCGGAGGAATAATTATATGCAAGCGATAGCATTTCGTAGTTGCGCGAAAGTGGAGTGCTCCGCGAGACTTGATCAGTTTCAGCGAGAATCGGAGTTCATCCCGCGTACCGAGTGCGTGATCCGGCATTTGTATACGCGAATTAATTCGTGATACGGATAAACGACGCGATAGTGATTCGATAACGAGGAGTGCCCGAGAGACTTTGTAACGTACGGACATACACCGACGAGCAGTCTCAGCGAGATCGAGGCGTATCCCGCGAACCAAGCGCATTATCCAACACCTTTGTACGCCGTGTAATCTACATACAGGCGCATTAGCTGAAACGCGTAGAATTAATTCCGCGAGAAACAGCATAACGATTCAAGGTCAAGCAGATATGCAGTGCGAGTAGGCGATAGACCACCGCGAGTGCGAATAGTATTGATCAAAGCGATTATCATCGTAATTCCGCGAGTAGCGAAGACAGTCGTAACGCGAATCTTAGTGCGTACGCGAATACTTGATAAGTCGTAGCCACACGAGGCATACCGAGCGACTATTGTAACATCACGACGATACCATTCCGTGTGTAATAGTGATTATTCTGAAACAATAAATTCAGTGAAAATATTAAAAGCAGAGCACAGTGAGTGTTTCTAGTGAAACTAATTTTCCCTAACCTACTTACCTATATCCCTACATATCGTCCGGCGAGAATCTGAGAAAGGCGTGTCCAGCGACGGTCCAGCAGTCCAGCGGCGATCTCTAGCGAGGCGTTGACATATCCAGTGGGCAGCGAGTTCCATCCGGCATCCGACGTAGAGGAATCTGAAACAGAGAAAAGGGGAAATTAGGAGCGACCTTCGTAAAGGTTTGTCTTATTTCACGTAACCTTCTCAGTTGGTTTAGGTGAAACTGAGTGGCGACTATCATAATCAACCGTGTCTACGTGAGTGAGTCGTGCGCGAACCCTCTCAAGGTCATTCAAGGTCAAATAGAATAAATTTTATTTTCGTTCAGAAATCGAATCTAGACCTCTGTCCGGTCACAGTGTAGAGAGTAGCACGAACACGTTTTGGAGCGCGTATCTCAGCGATACACTCAAAATTCCAGAACCTGCGGATCACCTGGAAAAGTAACACGGTCAGTAAGGTGATCATTTTGCCAAGATTCGTCCGGCGGGTCGATATCGTCATTGGCGCATAGCAGCGATAAAAAACAATCGGCGTTACGTCTCGTTAGACAATCTAAAAGCTAAAAAGCCAGTGCAAAAACTGGCGACCGTGACAGGACGGATCACTGAAGTGTCAATCACGATCGCAAAAACTAGCGACAGTGTAGAATCCTGTGTAAGCTCCAAGGTCACGTTCTCCCAGATAAAACTGGCGAGTGTGACGGAGGTGGATCAGAAACGTAAAGTGAAAACGTGCGAAAATTTTTCTTTGATTGCGAAATCATAACGCATATGAGCGTATATGATGTTCAAGGTCGCGTAGAGTAACGAACGCACGTACGTTTCGAGAAACCTTTAGCATAGATAATTATCGCGGTTAGCCAAGTTGAAGCAATAAGGCGAATATGGTTAGCGTAATCGTTAGTCATTAAGATATAATTAACGTAAGAGATAGATACGCGTTAACGCGATCTACTCGGAACCGCCAAAATAGGTCCGAAAAAGAAAACTAGTAGAAAATATTGTACGCCGCGAGTCGACAGAATGGCGACCGTAGGTAGAAGTCCCATAGCAACGCATACGCGATCGCGAGGAGCGTCGCGTACAGACGTTCGCGTAGAGGATCAATTAGCAGTACCTGTGTTGCAAGGGCAAACGCAAGGTCAATCGAATATAATAGATTTCGAAGGCGACAGCCAACACGTAGCCGTAAATCTTAGTCGTGAACGTGCAGTAGAAGACGCGTTTAACGAGGAAAGACAGTTGATGATGGACCAGATCCAGCATCTATCAAGCGAGTTAGAGCAATTACGTACGGAAATACGCGAACGCCGTGAATCCGTCGTGTCACCCAATGCGGAACGCGATCACACGCCGAATTTATTCGACGCAGCTGGAGTAGATGCGCGTACGTTTCACGAAGGCCAAACGTGCGAAAGAGCGTTAGATGTTATACCGTTACAAGCTCGATTACCGCGAGGCGGGTGGATCAAGAATCCATTCGACGAATTAGCATATTACGGCAAGACAGATAAACAGAATCCGATTAGATTCATCGAAAAGTTCGATAGGTTAGCCAGATACGAGAACGTCTCGGAAGAAGAACAATTCTTTTATTTCGGACGTTGTATGAAAGGAGCAGCCAGTCAATGGTATGAATTGCAAGAAGCCGAAGATATTCACGAAATAAAACAATTGTTCAAGCAATATTTCTGGGGATGTCAGGCACAAATGCGATTCCGACAGAGAGTCTATTTCGGTAAATTCAAAACAGGCGATATGTCTATGACAGACTACGCGTTAAATCTAGCTAGGCAAGCGAAAACTCTCGTACCGCCAATGACGGACGAAGAGATAGTACAGACATTACGCGAGCATTTCGATACAGATATTGCGCGCGAATTACGACCATCCGTTGTGCGAAATGTCAACGAGATGATTGCGATGCTTGATACGATCGAGAACGAGCGCGAAACGCGTAAATTACGTAGCGAAGCGCGAAAATCGCAAGATAAACCGGCAAATCGTCAGATTAGTGGTAGGCAGAATGATAGTCGAGATACAGGCCGTAATAACGCGAACACGCGAGTAGGCGAACCACGTCAAGGTTACAATTTCGCTAGAGGAGACACGACAAGGTTACCGTCGTGGAAGAAGTCTCCAGGCTGGCGAAAGACGCAGTCACCTGATGCGAAGCGTAAAGGCGAAGGAGTAGATATCGTAGAATTGCCCAATAGCGACGATGCCGAGGGGAAGCCAACCGTTACGCGTTATACCCGCGAACGTGATTCTAAGGACCAGCCAAGGTCAAATCAGGCGAAACCCAGATATTACGAGAAAACATACAATAAGGCAGATGATCGAGGCCGAAAGGTCGCAGCCATCACTGCAGCCACAAACGATAGTGACTTCAAGGTCAAGGTCACGAAGACCAACAGTAACGAAGATGCAGTCAGCACTACGTCCAGTGAGGCGGAGAAGAGCTGCTGTATGATGACTCGTGAGAAACGACAAAGATCACGAAGGTCACGTAATCCGATCAATATTATACGAACCAAACAGATTATTGAAGAACTCGACAGAGATCTCAAGGACGAGCAAGGTAAGCGACTACAGCAAGTTGAAGTCCCGATGATCGAGATGAAGTTCGGTACGTGTCAAACCAGAGCCCGGATAGACACGGGAGCACAGATCACTGCAATGACAAAAACGTTTCATCAGCAGTTGAAGCAATGCAAAGTACCTATGGAAGTGTTGCCGATAAAGAAATTCACTCTGAGAGGCGCATTTGCGGAAAGAGGATCGATAGTAGCGACCAAAGTACGGCTGATTTTCACGTACAAAGACGATAAGTACAGTCATGAGTTCTTTATCGTGGAGAATCTTGCATTTGACGTAGTTTTGGGCATAGATTTTCTAATGAAGTATAAAATGCTGTTAGCATGCGATGATGAGATTAGTATCGAATTCAGAGAGAGAATCGATAGAGATATACGCATATGTGCGATCACCAAGGACGAAGCCGAGAGACGTTTGCGAGAGATACTCGACAAACATGCGAAAGTATTTGATGGTCAAATCGGCAAGGTCACTCATTATCAGCACCGAATTGAGATAAATTCGTCAAGGCCATTCAAAAGGAAGACGTACCCGATACCAGAGGTACATGCCACACGAGTGAGAGCTTATATCAAGGAGCTCGAACGAAAAGGCATAATAGCCAAACAAGCCACGCAGTACGTGAACCCATTAGTGGTGGTGATCAAGAAGACCGGCGATATACGTCTATGTCTCGATGCGAGAGAGCTCAACAAACATATGACAAATGACCATGCTCAACCACCGACGATAGAGGAGGTTTTTCGACGCGTAGGTCAGAAGAAATATTTCACAACACTCGACATTACAAATGCTTTCTGGCAAATTCCATTAGAGGAAACGTCACAGCAATATACAGGTTTCCTATTTGAAGGTCAAACTTATGTCTTTAAGCGAATGCCATTTGGACTTAAGACAGCAGGTGCATCCTTTACCAGAGCGATGGACGATGCTCTAGGAGTAAATGATTTTACAACAATCTACTTAGATGACGTGATGATATCGTCAGAAACGTTGGAGGAACATCTTCAACATATCGAATGGGTATTGACAAAGATGCAAGAAGTCGGATTCAAGCTGAATCGCGACAAATGTGAATTTCTGAGAGAAGAAATTAAATTTCTCGGACATACATTCAACGAGGTCAAAGCGGAGATTAACCAGGAAACCCGCATGACTATAGCAAATTTTGAGCAACCACGCAAGAAGAAAGATATACAATCGTTCTTAGGTCTTGTCAATTGGGACCGACGATTTATCAAGAATTTAGCAAGAATGACAAAGCCATTGGAGAATTTACTCAGAAAAGGCGTGAAATTCGTATGGTCTACTGAACAGCAAAATGCGTTCAACGAGATAAAATTAGCATTCCAAGAAGCGCCAGATCTATATCTGATACGTCCAGGATATAAATTCGGAATATACGTAGATGCAGCTAGAAGCGGTTTAGGCGCGAGACTCTATCAATATCAGGAAGGGTCAGATGAGAAACAAACTGTAGCTTATACAAGTAGAAGTTTAAAGGGAGCCGAAGTAAATTATACGGTAACCGAATTAGAATGTTTAGCTTTAGTATGGGCATTACGTAAATGGCATACTTTATTACTCGGTAGACACGTTAGAGTACATACGGATCATCAAGCGCTTAAATTTCTCAGCACTTGTGTGCAGAATAACGGTAGAATAGCGAGATGGTTTGCTTTCTTACAAGAATTCGAATTAGAAATTATACACTTACCCGGCAAGGACAATAAGATAGCCGACTTATTGTCGCGTCAAGGTCAAGTAGGATTAGCATCGGCGGAAGAGAAGCGTATAGCGATGATTCATGACGCGAAAGAGGGTACCGATACCACAAAGTGGATTGAAGTGATTAAGCGTGCTCAGGCGAATGATGAGTCGTTGCGCGAAGCGACCGAGCGAGATCCTAATAATGTATATCAGCGAGATGAATTGATTAGAATTAAGTATCCCGATGGTGATAGAATAGCTTTACCAAAGAGAATAACTTGGAAGATAGCTAAATTAGCGCATAAATTGTTAGTGCATTTTGGCACAGATAAGGTGCATGACTTTTTAAAACGATACTTTGATGGTAAAAATTTCGCGCGAGTAGCTCGTGACGTTGTAGCGTCATGCGATATATGTCAAGCGACGAAATTTTATACGCGTGCAGTAGTAGGAACGCAATACTATGATTTACCCGATACACCCGGTGATACATTGTCAATGGACATATACGGTCCATTACCGACGACATCTCAAGGATTTCGTTATATCCTTGTGATTATGGATCAATTTTCCAAATATGTTAAATTATATCCGATGAAAAATCAAAAGTTAGATTCGATTATCGAACAATTGGAAGACGGTTTTTTCCGCGAAATAGGAATACCGGTAACCATAGTAACGGATAATGCAGGACAATTTATGGCAGAAAGATGGAGAGAATATGCGCGTGAAAAGGGATTTCAGGTGCGCAAAACGTCCCCATATAACCCACAGTCCAACCCTGTAGAACGCGTTATGCGCGAATTAGGTAGGATAATACGCGCGTACGCGAGTCAAAGACATCATACGTGGTTAAGAATTGTAAGCCGTGCAGAGGGGGTCATAAATAACACGACTCACTCATCGACCGGTTATACGCCACGCGAATTACACGATGGCGAATCGGGCCATTTAGAGATAGATCCAGCCCTAATTCCCCTTATCGATAACGAAATAACGTGGGAGGAGAAGGTCGAATCAGCTCGACACAAACTTGCCGAGATGGCGAGAAAGAGAAAAACACAGGCCGATAAGCATAATACGGCTGAGTATCGTCAAGGTCAAATGGTGTGGGCCAAAATACATCGACTATCCCACGCAGCTAAAAAGCTAACTAAAAAGATCTACATGGTATACGATGGACCATATCGTATCCAACGAGTAATCCGACCAAACGCCTATTTACTCGAGTCATTAGACGGCCAGGCGTTGGGTGTTGTCAATGCGCGACAGTTAAAGCCGCACAGACATGCCCAGCTCCGAGAAGACGTCGAAGAAGACGACGACGAGGAGGATCAGCAGCCAGCCCAGTCGTGGAATGACGGGGAGTCAGATGACCTCGAGCAGCGGCAATCATCACGCGAAGATGACGACAGCGCAGAAGCATCTTCAATCGATAAAACACATCAGCCAATGGAAGGCCGATCTGTAGGGAGCGAGTACGACGAATCGAGTGCGGACCATGAAGAGAGGCCACCGCACGAAAGTTATAAAGGTAGACGTACTCCACTCCGGACGCAGTCCCGGAGTAGCGCAAATCTCAGTTCCGACGAGGTGAGCGCAGTCCAAGGCCAAAGCGACAGACAGTCAGATTATCGCGATTCGGAAATGTCATCGTACGGTGACGTGTCAACGGAGCCGAGTGACGACCAGTGGAACGAGCCCGTGAGACGAGGACGTCCACCTAAGGAAATTCAATCGAACGGGAGTTCAAGGTCATCGAAGAAGCGACGCAGAAACAAAGTTTCCACGTTCAAGGACAACGAAAGCAGCGATGACGTGCGGACAATAAACATTATTTTCGCCGAATCCGCGATGATAGAGACTACGGTTAGCAATCCAGCAACCGGCAACTTACCCGAAGTTAACCTGAAAGAAAACGAAAACGGATTAGTTACCCTTGTCAAAGAGGAAATACTTACCGACGACGAGGAGACATATCCGACGGAACATTCCCAAATAGAGTTCCACTCTCCGAGAATGACGGGGAGTGACGAGCGGCACAAGAGGAAGGACGAGGATGCGGCAAAGAAGGATGGATGCCACGAAAATGACGGTGACACCCCAAAAACGCGTGAATCTTTGATGACGCGAATATATCGGGGAACGAGCCGATCAGCGGATATCATTCGAGATACGCTAAAAAGTCCCGGATTCATTGCCATACAAAGTAAGCAGACCCGAGTCAAGCGCTCCGTGACTAAAAGATCACGGAAAGCCAAGTCGACGCCAATTACGAGGAGATCTTCCACGGTGAGCGCGTTGTCCACCGTGAAAGAGACGGGGAGGATGCAACCGACGGCTGCATTGGCGCCTCCCCAGCACAAGGACGAGCAGATCATTCAACCGACCCAGGTTGAATCGAGATCCCCGGCGACACCGAGGATCGTAGGACGAACAACACCTGAGCGGCGCAGCGAGGGTCAACGTAGAGAGGACAAGGCCGCAGGTCCATCCAGACATCAAGGACAACGAGATGACGATTTCGAGAGAAGTCGACAACGCCCCACGCCCTCCAAATGTCCCCGAATTCGAATAAAGAATCATTGTACACGCGTAATCCCAAGAGCCTACGTCAAGGTCGTATGACAGTTTCGCGAATTAGAGGTTAAATCTAGCGACTAAGGTGTAAGTAGCGCAATAAACATATATATAATGATAAACACGGATGTTGCGCGAACAATGGAAATCTCCTTTTGCCCCTCCTTTAATCAAGAACAGGCAACGTATGACATATGCGAGAAATAAAGGAAAATACATTATAATGATAGAGAAAATGTAATCCGAAGTGTTAGTCTTACTTCCCTTCCTTCTCGCATACGACATTTTCCAAGGTCATCGACAAGACGCGTTGTAAGAAGCATAAAAGAATAGAAGCTTTCAAGGTCATCGACAAGACGCGTTGTAAGAGACATAGTAGAGTAGAAGTTTTCAAGGTCACGCGACAAGATGGACCAAAAGTAGAGTCACGCGAGATAGAATTGATCGAAATCGCGAAATGACTGATCATACGCATATATATAGATATATATACCGCGTTGCGCGTGGCATATTAAAAGAGTTTCTCGTGATCGATCAAATTAACTCGAGACCTGGAGGACGCAATACGTCAAGGTCATCCGAATAGTACGGGAAATAGGTAACGCCAGTCGAGAGGACAGTAAGTACCTTGAATCGTGGAAGCTACGACTCAAGGTCATCGATAGCTTAGCGTAGCGGAATCATTGTTTCGTATATGCGAGCGCCGCGAATCGTCGGAAGATCGATAGATTCATATATGAATTACGCGAATTAGCGAGATGACCGACTCAAGGTCATCCGAGAAAGGCATATCTTGACTGAGCGATAACGCGATCGAATCGATAGGGCGATCGTATAGAGACATCGACAACCATCATAGGTTGCCCTTGAACATCAGATATAATATAAGCGGCATGTAAGTCGCGCGCCTGTGCGCGACCTTCACTGCGAGCGTGCCCTGCGAGGCAGCGAACACCTAGAATAAGAGGGTAAATTGGTTCAAGGTCATTCGATTGTGCGAAGACAAGCTGAAATATTATCGTGAATATTAGATTCGCGAGACTCTGAAGCTTGTAGAGACATATAGCATCTGCTCAGGAAAGTGACAAACAAGGGTCACAAAAAGTTGTTTTCGCCAAATCGAGCGGCCGAAGTATAGGACCACTGTCGATATGCGTGATCAGTGCGAGGTACCACACAGGTGGGGATAGCACTGGAATGCGAAGTCGGAGCAAATATCGAGGAGTTCCTCGACGGTCGTGAAACAGAGCGGACGGGTGTCAACCGACTCTACCGTAGAGATCGAGGTTTATCCCGCGTACCGTGCGCGTAATCCGGAGTAATTATTTGTGACGGATAGCGAATCGTGGTTACGCATTAGAGGAGTACTCCGTGAGACTTGAAAGAGATCGGACGTATCGAGACTTAGTCTCTGCGAACATAGTATAACGTTATATACTGAGAGAGACTTGAAATAGTGCGGGCGTTCCGTGAATAGTCTCAGCGAGAATCGGAGATTATCCCGCGTACCGAGCGCGTAATCCGGAGGAATAATTATATGCAAGCGATAGCATTTCGTAGTTGCGCGAAAGTGGAGTGCTCCGCGAGACTTGATCAGTTTCAGCGAGAATCGGAGTTCATCCCGCGTACCGAGTGCGTGATCCGGCATTTGTATACGCGAATTAATTCGTGATACGGATAAACGACGCGATAGTGATTCGATAACGAGGAGTGCCCGAGAGACTTTGTAACGTACGGACATACACCGACGAGCAGTCTCAGCGAGATCGAGGCGTATCCCGCGAACCGAGCGCATTATCCAACACCTTTGTACGCCGTGTAATCTACATACAGGCGCATTAGCTGAAACGCGTAGAATTAATTCCGCGAGAAACAGCATAACGATTCAAGGTCAAGCAGATATGCAGTGCGAGTAGGCGATAGACCACCGCGAGTGCGAATAGTATTGATCAAAGCGATTATCATCGTAATTCCGCGAGTAGCGAAGACAGTCGTAACGCGAATCTTAGTGCGTACGCGAATACTTGATAAGTCGTAGCCACACGAGGCATACCGAGCGACTATTGTAACATCACGACGATACCATTCCGTGTGTAATAGTGATTATTCTGAAACAATAAATTCAGTGAAAATATTAAAAGCAGAGCACAGTGAGTGTTTCTAGTGAAACTAATTTTCCCTAACCTACTTACCTATATCCCTACATATCGTCCGGCGAGAATCTGAGAAAGGCGTGTCCAGCGACGGTCCAGCAGTCCAGCGGCGATCCCTGGCGAGGCGTTGACATATCCAGTGGGCAGCGAGTTCCATCCGGCATCCGACGTAGAGGAATCTGAAACAGAGAAAAGGGGAAATTAGGAGCGACCTTCGTAAAGGTTTGTCTTATTTCACGTAACCTTCTCAGTTGGTTTAGGTGAAACTGAGTGGCGACTATCATAATCAACCGTGTCTACGTGAGTGAGTCGTGCGCGAACCCTCTCAAGGTCATTCAAGGTCAAATAGAATAAATTTTATTTTCGTTCAGAAATCGAATCTAGACCTCTGTCCGGTCACAACCTAAAGTTTCGCAGTGACATATTATCGGAGCAGATGGACAAGCTATACAAGGTGTCGGAATAGTTTAAAATACCAGAAGAAGTATAAGCACGTGTATTTTGACGCAAGGAACAAAGCCAGTCATAAAGAGGAAAAAAGAGAAGAGGAATATGAGCAGAGAATGGTAAGTAAAATGACCAGTGACCAATATTAGAAAAGAAATGTAAGAAATAATAATATACCCATATAAATATTTATATACCTATATAAATAACTTTAGACAAACAATTTTTATTAACAATTATCAATATGACAATAAAAAAATGCATAATTTTGACATAAAATATATAGTTAAAATAAATAAATACAATAGCATATAATAAGTAATAACTATTGCAGTAATTGTTATGCACTTGAAGCAAAAGAAATGACATTGTATGCAGAATTATTTTAAAGAATTCTAGTATATTATACATATTAGGCACATCATATATAGTTTCAGGAGGAGAAGGGATGAGATTAAGCAAAAATGTTATGCAAGAAATTGTTGGTGCATTCTCTGGTATAGATGAGGCAATGAGCTATGCAGAAGTTATGAAGTAAATTTGCCATTTTTATATTTCTTATTTTTGTAAAACATTAATAGGATAATCTACCTTTCTAGTAAACTAAAATTGTAGATACATCTTAGTTCTTCTATTTTCTATTTCCTTTTTTTTTTATTTTAATTCTTTACATACTGGTTCTAGGCTTGTAAAAGGAATGAACTTTTCTGTTGTGGTGTTTAATACTGCACCTACTGGGAACACATTGAGGCTACTATCGTTTCCGCAAGTGGTTGAAAAAGGATTTGGAAAACTAATGCGTTTAAAAATGAAGATTAGTCCCTTTATCACACAAGTTAGAATTAATCCATGCTATTTTGAGTATTTTTCCTAAAATTAATACATATTAGGTATATCAAGTGTCCTCCCCGAATTATTTAAATTGAAAAAAGGTTGTTTAGATTGTTCTTTTATAGATAAGTTCGTTGTTGGGATTAACGGATTTCAATGTAGATACATTCTCCAATAAGATGGAGGAAATGCTTGCTGTCATTCGACAAGTTAACGAACAGTTCAGAAATCCCGATCAGACAACGTTTATATGTGTTTACATAGCAGAATTTTTGTCGCTTTATGAGACAGAATGACTTCACAAGAATTAACAAAATATGGTATTGATACCGATAATATTATAGTCAACCAACTGTTATTTTTGAAAGATGGAGATAGTCCTTGTCGGCTGTGTCTCGCAAGGCATAAAATTCAAGATAAATATCAAGAGCTATAATATTATCACTATAATATTATCGGTAATATTAGCACTATAATATTATCGGTATCAATACCATATTTTGTTAACTCTTGTGAAGTCGTTCTGTCTCATAAAGCGACAAAAATTCTGCTATGTAAACACATATAAACGTCTGATCGGGATTTCTGAACTGTTCGTTAACTTGTCGAATGACAGCAAGCATTTCCTCCATCTTATTGGAGAATGTATCTACATTGAAATCCGTTAATCCCAACAACGAACTTATCTATAAAAGAACAATCTCTTTTCAATTTAAATAATTCGGGGAGTACACTTGATATACCTAATATGTATTAATTTTAGGAAAAATACTCAAAATAGCATGGATTAATTCTAACTTGTGTGATAATGGGACTAATCTTCATTTTTAAACGCATTAGTTTTTCCAATCCTTTTTCAACCACTTGCGAAAACGATAGTAGCCTCAATGTGTGCCCAGTAGGTGCAGTATCAAACACCACAACAAAGAAGTTCATTCCTTTTACAAGCTTAGAACCAGCATGTAAAGGAATTAAAATAAAAAAAAAAGAAAATAGAGAATAGAACATCTCAGATGTATCTACAATTTTAGTTTACTAGAAATGTAGATTATCCTATTAATGTTTTACAAAAATAAGAAATGTAAAAATGGCAAATTTACTTCATAACTTCTGCATAGCTCATTGTCTCATGTATACCAGGGAATGCACCAACAATTTCTTGCATAACATTTTTGCTTAATCTCATCGCTTCTCCTCCTGAAACTATATATGATGTGCCTAATATGTATAATATACTATTGTAGAATTCTTTAAAATAATTCTGCATACAATGTCATTCCTTTTGCTTCAGGTGCATAACAATTACTGCAATAGTTATTACTTATTATATGCTATTGTATTTATTTATTTTAATTATATATTTTATGTCATAATTATGCATTTTTTTATTGTCATATTGATAATTGTTAATAAAAATTGTTTGTCTAAAGTTATTTATATAGGTTGTGACGTTGCGGCATCGCCGCGCGTGGCAGCGTCCCCGCCGCCGTCACAAGGCGCGGGGTTCGCGCCCAACGACGGACCGGGGGCGTGCGGGACGTCGGAGTCTCCAAGGGGCGTTAACGGGGTCGTTGGGAATTGATCATTTACTCGCGTTTATTTTCTATTTTTGTGTGAACGGCGTCCCACCGATGTCGAGGAAGAAATATTGGCGGAGGATTGTGGCCCGCCCGGTGGAGAGTTGGAGGAGCGGACGGGCGAGGCAAGGCACCCCTGCGATGTACGGCGTTGCGCCGCAAGGATCGAACGATCACGCGCGACGTCGATGACAGCCGGACGACGCGCAGAACGGTCGCGCAACCCCTGCGTGGGGTGAGGCATCGACTCACGATCGAGCGCGGCGCCGCGCTGTCTCTTCCGCGCCGGCCGCCGAATCAACAAGTCGCCGATATCTCTTCTGCGCCGGCCGTCGAATCGAGAAGTCGCCGACTTAGATTCGCTGTCGTTGTCGCGATATTTAAAAAGTTCGTTGTCGTGCGTGTGTGCCCGTGGAGGACCCCGGCCTGCGAGAGCTGCCGCTGACCCGAGGACGAGGAAGCCGAGCTGGCGAGGACGAGGCCCGAGGTGCAGCACACCGGTGAGGAAGCCCGTAGTTAAATTGTAAAGCCACGAACGGACCGCGAAGGGTTGCGCTCCCGCTCTGCTGTCGACGTGCCATAATTTCGCGTTTTCGTAAGCCGTGGCAAGAGACCCGGTGTACTTTTCGTCTCGATTGGCAGTCGACATCAAGCGCGAGGGACCCCGAGAGTGGTTGTCGTGGCTGGTATCGGAGCGAGCCCCGGAGATTCGCGGTCGACGGCGTCGAAGAGCCCCGGATACCGGGTACGCGAAACGCGAGTGACCACGCGGCGCGAAGAAAGAGTTTCGCGAGTGCCGCCATAATCCGCTCGTACGCAATCGAAGGTTCTCGCGGTTTCGGCATATTTTGAGTCGTACGTCGTGAACGGTGTAAAGTGCGAACGGCGTGTAATCTGCGTCGCGTGGTAACCGCAACGTGCAGCTTTCCCTTCGGGCGACAGAATCTTTTCGCGGGTGCGGAAGATCCCTTGCGCGCGCCCAGCGGGGCGCGGGACGCCGCATACCTTCCTTTTGTACTCGGTGTCGTATTACGTCCCGCGAGCGGCGTAGAGCCGCGCCGCTGTTATCGATTATATTCGCGGGCGGCATAATTATCGAATACTTTTCTGTGTTGATCGCGACGCATTCTGGCGTACTGCATTATTCCTCGCGAGTCGCATTATTCTGTATATGTTCCGTGCGTACCATTTTTACGTAATTTTGCCGTCTTGCGCGGTATCCTAGCTGTCGTTTTATATTCTCGCGAGCGGAGTTAGATTAATTCATCGCGTGTATTTTGCGGCCTGCGATCGTCGCGGCATTATTTCTTGAACTCATCTTTGTAAGTGCTGTCGTTTTATTACTCGCTGTCGTTACCGTTGTTCCGACGCGCTTCTAAATCGCTTCGCAAATTTTGAGAGTCACCGTCAATAATATTTCTCCGTCAACCGAGAAAATGAATGTTATGATTCGCACCGTCTTCGTCAACCGACGGGACAAACTGTGTAATATTAGCTGACTGCGATCGGAATAAAGGTAGTTATTCATTACATTAACGACTTTCGCGCGACTTATTCACCCGTCCCCCGCATTCCTGAGCGCTGCCCGGCATCTACCCTGCCCCTCCACCGTTAGGTTGAGCTAGCTAGCCCCTCGTGCCGAAGGTATCCTCGATCTTTTCGATTTTTGCGTGTATCGGTAATGGTTTCGCGATTCGGTGACGCGTCGCTATACGTGTCTGGCGCCCAACAAAATTCTTTCGCGATTGATCGACCGCCTTCCGGGTATGAGGGAACCCGTTTTAGAGAGGCCTAACATCCCGCTCTCCCTTTTGATCCGCTATTTGAGAAAATAGCGTGACAAGGTATATAAATATTTATATGGGTATATTATTATTTCTTACATTTCTTTTCTAATATTGGTCACTGGTCATTTTACTTACCATTCTCTGCTCATATTCTTCTTCTCTTTTTTCCTCTTTATGACTGGCTTTGTTCCTTGCGTCAAAATACACGTGCTTATACTTCTTCTGGTATTTTAAACTATTCCGACACCTTGTATAGATTGTCCATCTGCTCCGATAATATGTCACTGCGAAACTTTAGGTTATGGCCGTGAGCAGGGACCATCAACTCTCACATGACAGAGTGCGTTCCAAAAATTATAAAAAAAAGTCGGACAACCTTTTTGACCACGACCATACAATGCACAAGGTGCCAAGCCTATGGACACAGTAAAAACTACTGCTTCAGAGGCCCAAGATGCGTTAAATGTGCGGAAAAACATTTGAATAGTGCATGTCCCAAGAAGCAGAAATTTGATGAAGTAATATGTTGTAACTGTGGAGCCAACCACCCAGCAAGTTATAAAGGTTGCGAAATTCGCAAACAACTACAACAAAGGTTATTTCCAAAACTAAGAGAAAAGCGGACAGAAGAACATAACCTAAGACCAGATCAAAATAAATAAAACCTAAATAAGACCACGATTAGATCTAGTCAACCTAATTCAAGTTATGCTCAAATACTAAAAGGAAACATTTCAACGCACCAGCAATACTCGGAAAAGAATGATACAAATAACAACGATTTACCTGTTGCGGCCACGAACACGTCCGAACAACAAACCAACCTAGAGGAGATAATTGTGCAATTAATGAAAAAAATAGATACAATGTTAAACCTTCTTACAGCAGTGATTGCTAAACTAAACTAATGGCTACCACATTCAAAATATGCGTGTGGAACGCTAATGGCTTGGCCCAAAGATCCAAGGAACTTAAATATTTCTTGTACGAGCATAATATAGACATAATGCTCATCTCAGAAACACATTTCACAAAAAAAAGTTATTTAAATATCCCGAGGTATATCATATACGACACGCAACACCCGGATGGTACTGCACACGGTGGTACAGCCATCATTATCAAAAAATCTATAAAGCATCATGAAAATGAAAAATACACAGGAATATTTACAAGCAACCAACATTACGATAGAAGACTGGATAGGACCGATCACGTTAGCAGCCATATATAGTCCTCCTAAACACTCAATTAAAGAAGACCAATACACCTGCTTTTTCAAAACGCTAGGTAATAGGTTTATCGCTGGGGGGGACTACAACGCAAAGCACCCATGGTGGAGCTCTAGATCGCCCGTACCCACTCCAAAAGGACGACAACTTTACCAATCAATGCTTGAAAACAATTTACACCCAATAACCACTGGAGAATTAACGTATTGGCCTACCGATCGTAGAAAAACACCCGACGTTATAGATTTCTGCATTGTTAAAGGTATATCAGTACATCAATTCAAAGCAGAATCGAGCTTTGATTTAACATCTGATCATTCTCCAATATTCATCACACTTAACGCGATTATTTTAAAAAAAGATAAACCTCTTACTTTAGGCAACGCAAAAACTGACTGGAATTTATTCAGGGACAACATAAATAATCTGTTAACATGCAAGATACAATTGAAAACCAGAGAAAAAATTGAAACGGCAATTGACACTTTTACCACCATCGTCCAAAAGGCTGCCTGGGATTCCACCCCAGAGGAGCAAAACTCTGAAAATATAATGCAATGCTCAACAAATATTAAAATTAAAATAGCAGAAAAAAGAAAACTTCGTAAAGAATGGCAGAAATCAAGATCACCACACGATAAAGCAAAGTTTAATAAAGCGGCGAAGCAATTAACAAAAATAATAAATAAGGAAAAAAACAATGCTATAGAAGAATTCCTCACATACCTCACACCCACGGAAGCCACGGATTATTTGCTTTGGAAAGTTACAAGAAAAATAAGAAAAAACCCTCAACAGTCGATTCCACCTATTCGTCAGTCAAACGGAAAATGGGCAAGAACCAACAAAGAAAAAATTAATTTATTTTCCGAACATCTTAAAAAGGTTTTCGAACCATACCCACAAGAATCTTCAGAAGAACAAGAAAGATAAATTTTAAACTACTGTTGTGCCGCTCCGTGCACGAGTATGGGGATCGTCGTTCCGTGGAGGAGTCGGGAAGGAATTCACAGACTCTAATATGACTTTAGATATTCTTTAATAAATTCACTGATCTTTAAATCTTACAAAGGTCTTATATTTAATACGCGTAACAATCTGTCATTGACTCTGACTCTGAACTGCCCCCCTCGATGCCTGCTCTCCTCTGTATTTATCTTGTATCGGTCGTCAGGCCGGATCGGTTCAGGGTCCTTGCGTAGTCAGCATTCCTCGAACTTTTCTAGGTCGTGTCGGTTCCTGGTAGAGAGTCTGGCCGCGCAGTCAGCTGTTATGCTGACTCGCGGTTTCCTGTTTAGCTCGCGACTTCCTATTTTCATAATACTAACTGTGGTAATCGTCACGAGTTCGGGTTGCAACATCCCTCCCCCTTTGGGAAGAGAGAAACTACGGTTCGGAGTTTCTCGTACTCCATTACAAATTCCTTATTTCACCTTAATTCTATAGGGATAGTATCATTTTTATTATTTTCTTTTACATTGGAATCTTATGAGCTAATACAACATTGCCGGATCGCCTAGTGTGCGCGGTTCGGCGCTCGCTTGCTTCTTTCGTTTTATTGTGTATACAATTATTTCTATATTGCGCTTATTAATATTATAAAGGTAATACTAGATCCTACCGGATAAACAAAATATTTAATTTGGAATATGTTATTTTGGGTTTTGTTTAATTCTTTATTTATTTTTTTTACATCTAGACTTAATTCCATTACTTCGTTCGGGTTTCTTATTACCGGCTCTAATCTGATTTCTTTATTCGCTTGTTCGCTGTTGTCAAATAGTTTATTTTTGCTGGTTATTGTTAAATTAAAATCTGCTAAGTGCATTTTTATAGTTCTTTCAGTTGTCTGTCGCTTTGTTTTTATTATGATATCGGGTGTCGTTAGTTTACAATTTCCATTGATAGTTAATTTTCCGGTTCTTTCTATCTCTACTTTTCTTTCCGCCTGATCAACACATTGTATTGTTAATTTTTTTTTTTTCGGTGTTGAATATAACCATGCTTTTGGTTCGGTTAACATTATCCATAAGGTTACATTCGATAGGATGTGAAGTTTCTCGCAGGTATTTATATATCCTGGCGCTTTTACATATACTTGCACCTCGCATGGTGAGTCCGCTTTTACAAAGTATACGGGGTAATTTTATTCACGTATAAATTTCCTACCGTTTCGTTTGCAGTTGTTTAGTTCGCGTTCGTTTAACGTAATGTAATTGTGATTTTCTTTATCTATCGCTAAGAGAGCGTGTGTGGTTTTTAGAAATGTAAATATATTCGCGTTTTGATAAATGGGTAACGGTGTCGTCCGTATGATTTTTGAAGCTTACAGTTGCATTTTTCTAGTGATGTTTGTCAGCATATTTTCGTTTTGGTATAATGATTTTTTTAAAGCCTCCATATGACCAATCGTGGTATTTATTACCTTTAATTGATTTTTCGCTGTATGTCTTAGCGTCTGCTGTTGATTATTTATTAATTCTAGCTGCTCATGTATGAGGCGTTCGTCGTCGGCATCCATTGTGCCGAACAACGTTTTGCTGATCGTTCCAATCGCGTTTATAAATCCTCGTTTATTATCGGTTGCTTTTTATATAGTTTGTAATCGCATTAATAATTGCGTTAATTTTTTTTTTGTTCTCTTTTTCTATCGCACTTAAAATATTTTTGCACATTTGCTGAGTGTCGATCGCGAGTATGTTTTTACATAATTCGTCGGTTTGTTGCATAAATTCTTGTATTTGGGTAATTCACCATTGCAATCTACATTTTACACTGGCAACGTGCGATTCATGTATTCGCACGTACTGGTTATGTGCTTCGCGTAGGGGTGCGTTTGTAGTGGTATAGTCGACCGTGATCACCTCTTCCGCGGCATGAGGAGACCGGCGGGCAAGCACCCCCTCCTCGTTACGAGGAGCCTCAGGTGTACCCTTTGAGGATCCTACGGGTGACCCTGGACGTAACCAACCCTGGCCGGAGGGTCGTAAACCTAATTTGGTGAGTACCTTATTTCTTATTTATTTTTTAACTTATTCCTATTTTCACGTTCTATTTCTTTATCTATGCCTTACGTTAAAATTAATTATCTTTGCTGCTTCAGTTTTTGACTTAGTGTTCAATAAAGGCTTTTATTCTATTTACTTGCACTTTTATGCTTTTTCGTCCCATTTTGAGGGTATAATTGACCTCAGAATTCTTTTCGATTATTGTGTATGGACCTATCCATTTTGGTTCCAATTTTTTTGATCTTCCTCGACGTACGGTGTCGTCGTGCAATAGTACTTTTTCTCCCACCTTAAAAGTGGTTTCTTTGGTTTTCCTATCGTAGGTTTCCTTTGCTTTTTCCTTCTCAGTTCGCAAATGTTCTTTTGCGACTCGTTGCGTTGCACGTAATTTTTCTTTCAATTCTTGCACGTAATCGTCATACGTGTAAGTCGGCTTCGGCGGTTGCGACAGCACCGTAGGTAGTGTCGCTTGGTGCCCGTAATTAAGCACAAACGGGGTGAAGCCTGTAGCCGTATGCGGAGTCGTGTTATACGCGAACATCGCATAGGGTGTCCACTCATCCCAATCTGTCTGATCTGCATTAATGTAATGTCGCAAATATTCCGCTAACGTTCTATGAGAACGTTCTAGCGCTCCATTACTTTCGGGATGGTACGCCGTAGTTTAAATTTTCTCAATTTTCAATAACTTACACGTGCTCTTAAAGATTTCGCTTAAAAAATTCGTTCCTTGATCGGTTAAAATTTTTTCTGGGATGCCATACTCAAAAATTATTTTAGTTACAAACTCTTTCGCAATAGTACTCGCTTCTTGATTAGGTATCGGCATTTCTTTGCTAAATTTTGTTAAGTTATCCTGAAATGTGAGGATATATTTATTTCCGTTTTCGGTCATTGTTAACGGGCCTACTATGTCTAAAGCACATTTCTCAAATGGTTTTTCCGCTGTGTCAGTAATTATTAAAGGTGCTTTAACTTTCCGCGATAATTTATTTTTTTGACATAATTCGCACTTTGATATATAGTTCTCGACATCTTTCGTTAATAATAATAATGAAACTGGGGGGTGGTCCTCCAACGAAGACCTACTGGCGGCACGCAGACTGAGTCCATTGTGCCTCCCCGCTGCAATAACGGCCTCCCAGTTAGGGAAGACCTGTTTCCCTGTAAAAGCGAAGCAGGTCCTCCACCGGTAGCTGTCTTATCTGCTCGGGATCCAGAAAGGATGAGCCGAGCGTACGGAGTCTTTGCCTGGCGTATGCCGGACATTGACCAAGAATATGGAGACTTGTTTCCTCCTCTTCCCCACAAAGTCTACAGTCGGGTGTATTACTACAGCCCAACTTGTACATGTGGTAGTTCAGGACGCCATGACCTGTCAGCAGCTGCACTGCCAGCCTGGCGTCCCTCCTGCTCAGTGATCTAATGCTTCCTGCCAGTCCCTCCCTGGGAGAATCTCCCAAGAGAGCCCTGGCCTGTCTACATTTGCCCCTGGTTACCTCTCTCCAGCTACTAAGATGCTGGTTCCGCAGCCAGCCCCGGATCTCCCTCCTGCCTAGGCTGAAGGGGACCCCAACGGCCGGCTCCGGTCCCAGCAGTCTTGTCTCCGATCCTGCTCTAGCGAGCTGATCGGCGATTTTGTTACCTTCGATCCCCGAATGACCGGGAACCCACGTTAAGGTAACACTATTGCTCTTCGCCAGCTCCTCCAGGGTGCAGCTACAGTCCCAGACCAGCCGCGAAGTAAATTTCGGAGCACAGAGGGCCTCAAGCGCCGCCCGGCTATCCGAACAGATTCTGATACGCCCTCCCTTCCGCTTCCTCTCCAGTAAGGTTTGGGCACATCTCATAATGGCTACAGTCTCCGCTTAGAATACCGTAGCAAATTCCCCGAGTGGGACACTTTCCTTAGTACCATCTCGGGGACAGTAGAGTCTTGCGCCAGAGCCAACACCTGTTCTGGAGCCATCCGTAAACCAGATGTCCCCATTCCAGGCATTCAGCCCTTTCGGGTCCTTCCACTCTTCGCGCTCAGGGAAGCACACTCTGTACTTCCTCTCAAAGACGCGGATTGCCGGCATTCTGTCTTGCCCCATTGTGAAAACGGGGCCAGCCAGAACCGTTCCTGGAAGTCTTGTGTGTCTAGCACCAGCCTTCCATTTCAACTTGCATCTCAGACGGTAGGCCGCGGCCGCCGCCGCAGCCACCACCATCTGGTGCAGTGGCTCAATGCCTAGCAGCACGCCCATCGCTGTCACCGGCGTGGTTCGCATCGCCCCTAGGGCCCCTCTTAAAATCAGAGCCCTGACGTGCTCCAGAGCCATTTTGGCGGTTTTCGTCTGCGTCCTGGGCCACCATACCACCGATGCATACAGAAGCTTGGGCCGGAGAATCGCCGTGTAGATCCAATAGACCATCCTTGGTTTAAGACCCCATATCTGGCCGAAAGTTCGCCTACACGTCCAGAAGTAAGAGCAAATGCTCTTACAGCGATTCTCAAGGTGCTCCTTCCATGTCAGCTTCCTATCTAGGGTAACCCCAAGATATTTCACCGACTCGGTCGGAACAAGTCTTGTTCCCCCCAAAACAGGCCCTTCCACAGGGCCCACTTTGTACTTGCGTGTGAATACCACGAGCCCGGTCTTCAGTGGGTTCATCGATAGACCGGTCCCGCGGCACCACACCTCTACCACCTCTAGAGCTGCCTGTGTTAGCTCCAGAAGCGTCTCCAGGAAGGGTCCTCGCACAAGGATAGCCAAATCATCGGCATATCCCTGCGTAAAAAAGCCCCTATCGTTTAGTGTGCCGAGTAGCCGATCGGCTACCAGACACCACAAGAGCGGAGAAAGACCCCCCCCCCCTGTGGGCAGCCTCTCTCCACCCATCCGCTGATTCTCACCGAACCTGATGAGGTCGTTACTCGCCGTCCAAGCATGCCCCTGATCCAATCAACGATCATCTCAGGGACACCCCTCCGAGCGGCCTCTTCACACACTACTTCGTGAGGAGTGTTGTTGAACGCACCCTCCACATCCAAGAAGGAGCCCACCACAAAGCCCCGCTCCTCCAACTGCCTCTCGATAAACGACACGACAGAGTGGAGGGCGGTCTCAGTAGAGTAACCCGCGCGGTACGCATGCTGGTTTCTGTGCAACGGATGCCGCAGAAGAACAACGTCCCGCACGTAGACATCAACCAGCCTTTCTGACGTCTTAAGAAGAAAAGACGTCAGGCTGATTGGTCTAAAATCCTTGGCAAAGGTGTAACCTTTTTTTTTTTTTTTTTAACGTGGAGAAATCTTCGACCGCTGGGTTCCCGGTCCGAGGCCCGGTATGTGGCCCAGCGGCCCCCTCTGGTTGTTGGAGGGGGGGAAGACCCCCCCCCCCCCCCCGCTCCTCGGGCACGGAGCGAGGGGAGTGTGGGATTCTTACCCACTAAAACTCCACGGGTGTCCATCACTGCGCTTATGGAGACGCCCCGGGAACTGGTTATCATTACTTCCGGGGCGCCCCCTGCGCCGAGCCTCACGAGGCTCGCTACACTCGAGCGCTAGCTCGCGGCCTTACGGCCGATCCTTTATCTATATTGTGACTGGGTGTGACACCACCCCACCCAGCCACTCCTCCCGTTTCTTGTAGGAGTCTGTTCGGCGCCCCGTTCGTCCCGCCAGGACGCCGAACCTCCGCATACGTCTCGTGCTGCTTATGCGGCTTTAGACACTCCCAGGCGGTGTTTGCCTTGGGGGGGGAGTGCCGCGGGGCGAGTGTCCCCTCCCCCACCCCGCTCTCGATCGAGTTGCGAGGAGAGCGCCGTTTAGGGGGGAGGAGGAGGCAGGTGTACCTCCCCGCGGCGCACTCTCTCGTCCTGCTCTTTGCGGGCCATCACCGCTCCGCAAAAGCTGGTGAAGGCCCTCCACTTCCTTTGTTCCCCGACCACAGCCGCCACTATGGTCGGGAGGGAGAGGTCCGGACCGACCTCCCCCTGTAGGACACGGCGCTGTGCGGCCCACGCTGGACACTCCGCCAGCGTGTGCTGCGCCGTGTCCCTCTGCTCGTCGCAGTGGTGGCACTGTGTCGTGGCCTCTTTCCCGATGCGGTGCAGGTACACACTGAAGCATCCATGCCCCGTGAGCACCTGCACCGCGTGAAACGATACACCGAGTCGCGGTCCATCCAGCCACTCCGCCAGATGGGGCCGGATAGCGTCGACCGTCCTCTGTCCATACTCGGCGCTGGTCAGCCATTCCTGCCAGCGCCGGACGAGGACGGCCCTCTCCTGGAGTCCGATAGCTCTACGCTGCCCGGGCAGGACGGGTCCTTCCCCCGCCTCCCTCAGCCTCCGCACGCGCTCGTACACGTTTGCGCGCATACGAGCAGCGAGCTCGAGCGGGGGAAGTCCCGCGAGCGTCGTCGCTGCCGCGTGGGAGACCGTGCTGTAGCATCTAACCACCCTCAGGGCGATCGGCCGCTGCATTTGACGCAACTGCGTCCTGATGCGGCTCGATCGCTCCGCCACCGGTGCCCAAATTGGGGCACCGTACAGTGCTACAGCATTGATGGTCTCCGCGTAGAGCCGGCGAGCCCGACCGCTCGCCCCTCCCAGGTTCGGCATCAGCCTTGCCAGGCTGTTGCCGACACCCTTCACCCTGGGAGTCAGGCGAGCGAAATGCTCGCCGAAACTCCAGGTTTCATCCAGCCAGAGGCCCAGCAATTTCATGCTGGGCCCCACGGCGACTCGGACTCCCTCTACCGTTATATGGGCCCGCGGTGGTCTCCCCATTGACCTGTCGTGAAAAAGGACGGCCTGCGTCTTCTGGGGAGCCACCTTCAGGCCCAGCCTTCTCATCGCGGCCACGACCGCCGCCACTGCGACATTGCCGCGAGCTAGAGCCTCCTCCCAAGTGCTGCCCTCGACTCCCAGGAATGTGTCGTCGGCAAAGCAGTTGAGCCAACATCCTGGGAGGAGGGCGATGCGTAGGACATAGTCGTATCCTATGTTCCACAGGAGCGGCCCGAGGGCCGACCCCTGCGGAACCCCCCGCACGACCAGCCTTTTTCGGACCACGCCATCCTGGTCCGTATAGACCAATTCCCTGTCCCGGAGGTAGTCAAAAATTACGGCTACCAAACCGGGAGGCACTGTGTGATGGAAGAGCGCCTCCCTGATGACCGACCATGGCAGGGTGTTAAACGCATTGGCGACGTCGAAACTGACGCCGAGTAACACCCCGCCATCCTCCACCGCGGCCCCCAGGAGGGTCTCGATGCGTTTAATCGCATCGATCGTCGAACGACCCTCCCGAAAGCCGTACTGGGCCTCGGATAAATTGGGCCCAGTCCGGGACAGGTGCTGGACTAGTCGGTCAGCAACTATTCGCTCGAATAGCTTTCCGACTTCGTCCAGCAAGCATATTGGCCTATACGCCGACGGCTGGTCGGCGGGTTTCCCTGGTTTCGGGAGGAGGACCAATCTAGCTCGCTTCCACGCCCTGGGGAACCGGCCTTGCTCGAGACACTTGCTGTACAGTTTTCGCAAGCTCTCGGCCAGCTCCCCCGAGGCCAAGGACCAGGCTTTGCTCGGCACTCCGTCCGGCCCCGGAGCCTTGCCCGCCTTAAGTTTGCGGGCGGCTTTTCTCAGCTCGTCCATGGACGCTCCGGATTCCTCCTCTTCCCACTCCTCAGCAGCCGGTGGGGGAGGACCTCCGTAAGCCCTCTCCTCGGGATCATCCGGGAAGAGGGCACTCACCACCTCCTCCAGGAATCCGGGGTCCATGGACTCCGTTACCGGGGGCGCCCAGGTCCGAAACTTGTCGAGGACCATGCGATACGGGCGCCCCCACGGATCTTCATCCAGGGCCGTCAGGGGCTTTTGCCAGGATTTGTCCTTGGCCTGTTTAATGGCCCGGGAGTAGAGCCGCTTGGCGGAGCGGTATTCTACTCCCGTCTCGTCCATTCACCGCTGGTCCTGGCTACGCCTAGCCCTTAACCAGCGGCGTCTGGCTTGGACGGAGGAGCGCCGTAACATGGCTATCTCCTCCGTCCACCAATAAGCCGCCTTCCTCAGCATCGGCTTGGATCGGGGCATGGCGGCGTCGCACGCCGCCGTCATTACTTCCCCGATCCATCCGGCGGCCTCGTCGACGTCGTCCGTTGTGGCCGACGGGTCTTCCGCCCAGAGCGACACATTCATGGCCGCCCTGAGCAGGTCGGCGTCCATCCTCCCCAGCGCCCACCTGGGGAAGCGTAATTCCGCCTCCCTGCGGCGAGCCTGGACCTCCGGCGGGATGACCGAGAAAGACATCTCTATGAATAGATGGTCGGATAGCGACTCTATCTCCTCGGCCACCCTCCAGTCCCTGATCCTGCGGGCGACAGAGGGGCTGGCCCAAGTAAGGTCAACAATTGATCCCCCCTGCCGCCTCACGCAGGTCTGCACGCGCCCGGAATTTACAATGACCAGGTCCAGGCCCGCCGCCCAAGTCTCCAGGATCCTGCCCCTTCTGTCAGTGGCCGGGGAGCCCCACAACGCGGATTTCGCGTTGAAATCCCCGGCCACGACTACCTGTCGTTGGGCAAGTGGGATCCTGGAGATGCAGGCCCTAAGGTCTGCCAAAGTCTCCTCGTACGTGGCCGTGTCCACGTTTGGTGAGATATAGACGCTCGCCACGTAGACACGGCCCCATTTGACGACTACAAACCCGTCCCCCGCCTCGAACTTCGAGCAGGGAACGGGCTCGCTCGTCCTCCTCCACATGATCGCCGCCCGGCCGCACAGGCTGCCCGCCCACATCGAGTGGTTCTGTGGCACCCTGTACGGCTCGGCGATCAATCCCAGACCACACCCGCGCTCCGCCATGGTGTGCATAAACACATCCTGGGAAGCGCGGGCGTGGTTAAGATTGGCCTGTATCAGCTTGTGAGGAGGAGGCATTGTAATTCTTCGTCACTTGCAAAGGCCTCCTCCTTTTTCTCACCCTTTTTATTTTCTGCGGGAGCCGGCGACGGTGGTGGGGCATCCTTTACCGTCGCCGAGACCGTTTCCTTCTCCTTCCTCTTCGATACCTCTTGGCCCTTGCTCAGTTTTTGCCTCTGGGCCTTCGGTTCTTCGCTGCCCCCCGCAGCAGCAGCCCGGTCACCCGCGCTCTTGTCCTCCCGAGGGGCTGACCTCTTGGACGCGTGTTTGCCGCTGCTGAGGGAGATGCTTGTCTCCTCGATGCTCACCACCCTAGGTAAAGCACGACTGTGATCCGGAGACACGTCGACCTCCATCCTCTCCTCGCCATTATGCCTCAATGGTGCTGTTTGTGCGGCACCCGTGGTCGGCTGGGGTCTCGCTCTCTTTTTAGCGGAGGCGCACGCCTTGCCTCCCGCCCGGTGCCCGGAGGGTCTCCCAAGGTCCGCGCAAACCGGACACCTGGGGGCCTCGCCGCAGTCCCGAGCCAGGTGGTTTTCATTACCACACCTATAGCATCGGGAGCTGCGGTCGACCGGGCTGGTGCACTGAGCGCGCACGTGCCCACCCTCCAGGCACCTGAAGCACTGAAGGGGTCTAGCCTCCAGTGCCTGCACTCGCGCCAGGAACCAGCCAATTTTTATCCTGGTCCCTGCCTTGGCGATCGCGACGACCGCTGCCAGGGGGCACCTAACCCAGGCTGTGTTCAGCCCGTTCGGCCCCCTGCGCAGCTGTCCCACCTGTACCTGGCCGGGCAGGCATCCCCCTCTTTCCGATACGGCTTCGGCAATGTCGCCCTCGGTGATCGAGTCCTCCAGATCGAGGACCCGAATCTCACCCATTTTCGAAGGTCTCGCGACCTTTACTCCAGGGCGGTTCGCGAACAGCCTGGAGAGCTGCTCCGCCAACACGTCAGCCTTCTGGGCGTTTTCCCTGCCGGGGATTTCTATGACCAGGGCCCCCGTTTGGGCCCTCTTGGGTCTGAATCCCGTGGTAAAACCAGTCTCGGCAGGGTTTATCTTTGCCCTTGCCTCACGGAGGAGCTCCTCGTAGGCCCCCTCCGCTGAGGTAATTGTAACGGCCGCGCTGTTGGGCAGCTTCCGTTTGGCCACCTTGGTTTGTCCCGCGGCCGCGGCCGATTTTGGCCGCGAGGCAGATTTGGCCGCCGCAGACTTAGTTGCCCCTTGGCAAGGGAAGAGCTCCGCCAGCGGCTTTGCTCTTGCCGGCGGCCGCCTGCTTACCCGCCGCCCCTTTCCTTCTGGCAACTAGCTGCCAGACCTCATGGCCTGGACCGGCGGCCTGCCCCGTAGGGGCCGAGGGGCCAGGAACAGACCTGTTGGCCTTCCCGCCAGTGGTCGCGCCGACATTCTTGCCTCCTGGGGCCTTGCCCTTACTTCCCGGGCCAGTCCCAGAGGAGCCTGCCACCGCAGCGTAGGTGGGCTTCGGTTGGGGTTTTCCCCCAGCCGCCACCGATTGCTTCGCCTTACTCCCGCCGCTCCTCTTGGGCCCCGGTTTACTGTTCGCAGTCCCGGCTGGGTTGGCGGTAAGGCCGGCCTCCATCTTGGCCAGGAGCGTGGCCAACATACCCTCAATCCTGTCGATTCGGGCGTTGACCAGCTCCAGGTCAGTCGGCGGGTTCGCTCCCGCCCCTTTCGGCAGGGTGGCCTCTTCCAGCACTCTCCTGGACCCCTGTATTTTAGGTCTAATTGCTGGTGGCATGCCGTCCTGCTCGATATCAGCGAGTATCTGCCGCCTCTTTTTCTCAGCGGCTTTCCTCGCCTTTTCCTCCTCAGCTTCGTCCTCCTCCTCGTCATCAGACGAGTCGAGAACGTAGCTGTTTCTGGGGCGGGAGCCCCTGGTCTTTTTACCCCCGCTCCGGTTCGATGATGGGGAGGGGAGGGGGGTCCCCCCGGTTTCCTCTACCTCCATCGGAACATCCCTCCTCGTGGGCGTTAGCGCCTCCAGACGCTCGTGGAGCTTGGCGTTGTCGCTCCTTAGGGCCGCCACCTGAGTGCGGAGCTCTTCCAGCTCCGCGTCTCTGGCGCCCTTGTTCTCCTCTTCCCCGCGCGTGA
This sequence comes from Leptothorax acervorum, assembly GCA_035220615.1. NCBI lineage: Eukaryota > Metazoa > Arthropoda > Insecta > Hymenoptera > Formicidae > Leptothorax > Leptothorax acervorum. The sequence continues at coordinate 84,997 of JASTWQ010000387.1, forward strand.
CCAGGTGCGATAAGGCGGCCGCGATTGTCGCGGCCGCATCATTGAGGCACCGTTGGTCCGGGCCACGGAGAGTTTTGGAGGTGAAATTTACTTTATCCACCTGCTTGACGGCATCTAATATCCGGCTGGAAAGATCCACAGTCGGGGCCATTCTCAGCTCCTCCAATTTCTGGAACTGCATTTGTTTCCGATTGCGCGAGAGCTCGGCTAGGGCAGATGGGTCATTTAGGTCTTTGACCCTCCGCTCTTCCTTCCTTGCCTCTCTGCGGGCAATCATGGCTTTTTTTCTCTCCCATTCGCCCGTTGTCACAGGCCTGCCCCTTTTCCCTGTGGCTTGGTCCTTGACGCGGAGCGTCCCGTCTTCGTCCATCGAAATGGACTCGTCCGTTTCCACGGGGGCGTTGTCCTCCGCCAGGGAGTCGACGTCCGCCAGGGTGGTGTCCGAATGTTCGGCCTCCCGCCCCCTCCCCTCGCTCTTGCTGGGAACGACACCTATTTTTTCTAGGGACACGCGTGCATCCCTCGCGCTTTTTGGTCCCTTTGCCGTCTGCTTTGTGGTCCTGGAGGGCTTTTGACTCTTGGAGTCTGAATCAGACTCCCGAGGCTCATCACCCTCCGTCTTCCCGCGTCCTACCTTCTTTTCCTTCGTGTTTTTGGCATTCATTTTTTGATAGATCCCACTACCCGTCACGGCTCGGGGTTGCCCCCTATGCCCCAGCCCTCTGCCAACAGCAGGGCGACTGGGACTCCAAGGCCCTTACTCACCCATGAGGAGAGGGCATCAAGGCCCAGCCCCCCATGGGCTTTCAGGGCTCCCGCCGCTCCGACCCGACGGGTACCGTGACGGGCGCCGCCACGCGGGGGGCCCCACGGACAGACAGGTACCGAAGGGTGTCGCACCCCACCCAAGGTCCTGCCCGCCGTGGCGACCGGCATACAATCCTTAACCAGGGCCGAGGTAACCTCCGCACCCTGGCTAACCGCCCACTCCGATGGCCGGGTTCGGGAGGGATGCGATCCCCGACCACCGGAGTTACCCGCGCGCCGCCGGTCTATCTCACCCGGCGGCCAAAACCCGCCGGCCCCGACCTCGGAATATGTCCGAGCGGCCCGACGAGTCTCCCTCCAGAAAAACATCGCCCGGCCCCAACCTCGGAATAAGTCCGAGTGGCTCGGGCGGTCACCCACCCAGGTCGCCGGCCCCGACCTCGGAATACTTCCGAGTGGCCCGGCGACCCTCCACACTCGGCAGACCATGGGACCACGTCCCTGGTGTGCAACCGCCGAGTGTGGGCCTCTCCTCCGGCCTACCCAGGACCACGTCCTGGGCTGGGTCGGAAGAGGGATACCCCCCCTCCCCCTCCTGCCGGAGCACCGGCGTGCAATGGAGGAAGGAGGGAAGGGGCCTTCCCATTCCCTCGGCGAGACGGCATCCCTGCCCGCCTCGGGAACGGGGACCACCCTCCCCAACCCCACCCCGCGGCGCGGTGGAAGGAGCAGACCTCCTCCCTAACGGCCCCGGCCGACCGGGCGACTTTTATAGAGGCCGCCCACCTCGCGGGCCCTGAAAACCGGGCGGGCCCCCCGGTCTCCGCCAGCCTCGCGGCTGACGGAGATTACGGTCTGTGGTGTGCTCTTGGACCCCGATCCTCGCCACCGGGCTCTCCCGACGGTCCCCGACCGCCGGTACTACCCCAGTGGGTCAGCGGATCAAAGGGGAGCCCCCTCACCCGGTACCCAACGAATTGGGTACCTTCGTCAAGGTGGCACACCGTCGAGGGGGTGACAAAGGTGTAACCTGTCCTGTCCGCTTTCGGGATAAACACCACCCTTGCCAGTTTCCAAGCGCTGGGCGTGTATCTCAGCGCCAGACAAGCCCTTAAAGTCCGTGTAAGGCGCCCAATGATCTGCTCCAGCCCCTCCTGTAGAAGAGCCGGAAAGATCCTATCCGGTCCCGCCGACTTGAAGGGCTTGAAGGCCATTACAGCCCATCTGACCCTGTCGGGTCTGACGATTTCGGCTGCAAGCGCCCAATCATCTCCCCGCGCTCTCCGCAGAGCCGGAGTCCCCTGCCATGCATAGTCCTCCGACTCCTTCCGGAAGCCCGGGAAGCTTGTCTCCAGTAAGTGTGTCAGACACCGTTCCCCAGTCACCATCGTCCCGTCAGCGAGACAGATGGTTTCCAGGGCTGCGTCCGGGTCCCTGGCCAAAACTCTGCACAGTCTAGCGGTCTCGGGCATGCCCTCCACTGACTCGCAGAATCTCTCCCAGCTCTTTCTTTTTGCCCTTACTACAGAGTTTCCGTAATCCTTCTGAGCCCTTCTATGAAGGTCCCAGTCAGACCGGCCCGTGTTCCTGGCCCTGTTCCATGAACGGCGGGCCGCGTCCCTGAGGTCGCGCAGCCTTGGACTCCACCAGGAGGTACTCCTGGTGTTTTTAACTGTCCTTTCCGGACAGTTCCTCTCAAAGCTGCCTACCAGAGCTCTTTGCAGGTGATCCACGCAGAGCTCTATCTCTTGTGCGGTCCCATGTCTTTTGGGAAAGTCCCTGAGACTGACTGATAGGTCCTCTCGGTAAGAGGCCCAATCAGTTCCCTTGGGATCCCTCACTCTATTCTCTTCAGACCTGGCTTTAGCCAGCCTGAAGGTAATCTGTCTGTGATCTGACAAAGAAGGCTCATTCGAGACCCTCCAGTCAGCCACCTCCCGAACCATTTGCCTGGAGCAAATGGTGAGGTCAAGCACCTCCCTTCTCGCTGTCGTGCAGAAGGTAGGTTCGTTTCCCTTGTTAAGAATTTCTAGGTCCGTGGACGCCAGAAACTCCAACAGTCTTCTACCTCTCTCGTTGGTGTCAGTGCTTCCCCAGATCGTGTGATGCGCATTCGCATCACATCCTAAGATCAGGGGAAGCCGATTCCTCTGGCAGTACTCCACCAGGCGAGTCACCGGTTCGGGCGGCAGTGAACCTCCCTCCTCGTGGGGGAAGTAGGCCGAGCATACCACCAGCTTCTTCCTGAGACCAGGCTCTTCGGTGACCTCTATCTCGACCGCTACTGTATCTCTGGAACAGAAATCAGGTATTAGTCGGGCCTCAACGCCCTTGAGCGCTACACACGCTCTGGGTCGTTGCTCTAACGGGGCCTTAAACAGCCTCCCGCACCCCGCCAAACCTCTGACCCAACCCCGGACCAGCCAAGGTTCTTGTATCAGTGAGATGGCTGTGTGCATTCCAGCTTGGCGCCTGGCAAGAACAGCCGAGGCTCCTTTACTGTGATGCAAGTTGATTTGGGTGAAGACCACCCCGGTCGGGCCCATTTAAGATCCGACCTTTGGGTTGAGTTCCCCCTTACCCATTACCGCCCCGCCTTGGGACGTCCCTCCCACCTTAAAGGTGACTTGGTCCATCCCGAGGTAAGGCTTAAAATCCAGTGCCCTCAGTTTAAGGACACTGGATTCCGGGAGGCCGAGAACCGAGTTCCTACCGTCACCGGTAGCCCCTACGTTCTCGGCAAACACTCGCCAGCCCGCCGTGCAGAGCCACGGGTTTTGCCGCTCGAGCCGCACGAGGGTCGCAGCCGGGTCCTCAGGAGGTCCCGGGACCCAAACCACGGCCCTGTACTGCTTTTGCAGCACCTCCGGGCCCACCACTTTGAGCCTGGCGCCTTCCCATGGCACGATGACGCCGATCCGGTCTTCCAACCATTTCCGCGCCACCGCGTCCGCGCATCTCACAATCGCCGCGCCCGCCTTTAGATGGGTGCTGCGGAATCTGGGCACAGGACCTTCCTGGATCCCGTCGATCTCCTTGGAGACCGCACCCCTCAGCAGCGCCAACCGCTCCGCCGTCAGCGCCACCTCGGGGTAGCCCTCCGCCACAATCACCCTCGTCAGGGGATCGGCGACGTCAGCATAGGTCCCAGTTCCCTGAGCCCTTTGCTTCTTCTTCGCCCCTTCCGTCGACGGAGGGGTCTCGTTGGAGCCCATCCGGCGTTTGCTGCCGAAGTGCTCCCGAGACCCCCCACTCGGCGTTTTGGGGGAAGCTGTGGAAGGTTCAGAGGTTGGAGGGAGACCAGCTTGCGCTCTCTCCCTCCCCCTCTTGGCCCTCCTCTTCATCGCGCCACTGCGGTTCCTCTTGGGAGAACCCGCAGTGTTTGCCGTCTCCTCAGATGAGGGGTTAGTGCTTTCCGGGCCCGTAAGAGCCCGTTCCGCCCCCACCACCACATCTGTATTCCTTCCGGAGTCCTCTGGTGAGACCTCCATCGGGATGGTTTCAGAATTTTTGTTGTTTGTATCATTATCATTCATTCTGTTCCCACGAGTAGCTAGGGAAAAGACAGTCCGCCCGTGCAGAGCCCCGCATGCATGGGTAAGGCTAGATACTCTGGGGTTTCGCCCGGTTCCCCAGAGACATCGTTCAAGACACTGCTCCCCCAGTGCCACGCAGCCCTCGCCACGATAGCTTCCAGCTTAGCTTGGGGAGTTGGTCCACGGCGGCGGCCTTCCCCACCCCACGCAGGGTTTTACACCTGGGAGGTCGGTTATAACCGCCACTACCCGGGTGGTCCGCTCCACAGGCACGCGGGGGTTTAGGCCCGGGCCAGGGGCATTCCTCCCGCATGTCCTCCTATCCGCCACCTGGAGACGCGCCCGGTGGGCACTCAACCCGATGGGACATCTTTCGTTAATCCTCTCCAATTATGCGTCAATCGGATTCTGTTTATCGTGCACTCTATTCCTTGATGCTCTCCTATCGGTGCATTATGATATTCGTAAAGTATTCGTTGTTTCTCTTCTTCGGGTACTGTCTTTCGACGTCCGTGTTATCTCTCTTATCTTTCTCCATTCCATTGATGTCGGCGGGTACGTACCGACTTAGCGCGTCAGCGTTTCTGTTCGCTTAACCGGCCTTGTGCACGATTGTGTAGTCATATTCTTCTAATTTTAGCCTCCATCGGATCAATCGTGATCCCGGGTCATTGACATTGAATAACCACACTAAAGACTTGTGATCCGTTACTATTGTGAATTTTGTCCCGTATAGGTATGGTCGGAAGTGTTTTACCGCCCATACTATAGCTAGTAACTCTTTTTCTGTCGTGCTATAATTCATTTCCGCTTTGTTTAATACTCGGCTAGCATACGCCACGGGTTGATCTTCACCGATCTTTCCCTGTGATAGTATCGCTCCGATTGCGTAATTTGACGCATCGGTCGTCACTACAAACTCTTGCTCAAAATCCGGGTATTTTAATACCTGTGCTGTAATGAGCTTTTCTTTCAATATATCGAAAGCGTTTTGCTGTTCTTGTGACCATACAAATTTTACATCTTTTTTCGTTAGTTTAGTTAGTTGTTTAGCAATCGCTGAAAAATCTTTTATAAATCTTCGATAATATCCAGCTAAACCTATAAACGACTGAATATCTTGTACTTTAGCGGGTGTTTCGAATCTCTTTACGGCCTCTAGTTTTGTCGGGTCCGGCGAGATTCTATTTTCAGTTATCACATGTCCGAGATATGTGACCTCCTTACGAAGGAATTCACACTTGTCGGGCTGTAATTTCAGATTATACTTTCGCAGTCTCTTCAAAACTTCTATGAGCCTCTTATTGTGCTCTTGTAGACTTGCTCCATATACTATGATGTCATCTAAATACACGAGACACTTTAATCCTAGTAAACCGGCCAATACTGCGGTTATCGTTCGTTGAAATGTTGACGGGGCATTCTTTAACCCAAAAGGCATTCTATTGTACTCATAATGCCCGTATGGTGTGGAGAATGCAGTTTTATCTTTATCGCTTTCGTCCATCGGAATTTGGTGGTATCCCGAGGCGAGATCTAAGGTTGTAAAGTATTTTGCATTCCCCAGCTGATCTAGGATGTCTGTTATGTTTGGTATCGGGAAAGAGTCTCCTATCGTCAAATCATTTAACTTGCGAAAGTCTATTACAATTCTTAGTTTTCGCTTTCCGGATGCATCTGTTTTCTTAGGCACCACCAGCAACGGCGCGTTCCATTGGCTCGTGCTGGGCCGGATAATTCCGTTCTTTAACATTTCTCCTACTTGCCGATTAACTTCGTCTTTGTGTTTTTATGGCAATCCATCCTGGCTTCACATAAAGACCCAACAGAAGCTTCCAGGAATCTTCAAGAAAATATCACCGAAATCCAAAAGTGGCTTAAAACATGGCGCATAAAAGCCAACGAGCAAAAATCTGTGCATGTCACTTTTACGTTAAATAAAGAGACATGTCCCCCAGTGACACTAAATTATAACGACCTGCCTTTTGTATTGAACGCGGACTAGCTCGCCGGGTCAGGAGTTCAATAGGGTAGATCCGGAGACAATAGACGTGAGCAATAGGCGAGTTAAAGTATTAACAATAGTTTATTATAAAATAACAAAAAGTGGTGACTAGAGTTTGCAATGTGGATTTCCACTGTTGAGAATATAATTTACAATCAAAAGAGAATACTGGCGGGATACTTCGGAGGCGCGGTGGCCCAGTACGACGCGATAAACGGAAAGAATATAATTACAATCAAACGAGAATACCGGCGGGATACTTCGGAGGCGCGGTGGCCCAGTACGGCGCGATAAAATATTGACGGAAGAGAATATAATTACTATTAAAGAGAATACCGGCGGGGTACTTCGGAGGCGCGGTGGCCCAGTACGGTGCGATAAAATATTGACGGAAAGAATATAATTACAATTACAGAGGATACCGGCGGGATACTTCGGAGGCGCGGTGGCCCAGTACGACACGATAAGATATTTACGGAAAAAAATATAATTATAATCAAAGGGTACTACGGCTCGGCGAACGTATCTTTAACCCTTTTCGGTCACATTTCGCGAGAATCCCGTAACGGTCACACTGGGTGAAATAGACATAAGCGTGTTTGCACGTGTATAAAAAATTGTAGGTGACCTTTAAAAAAAAAAAAAATATTCTGTTGTACAGTCGCGGACAGAGTAGTTGCAACACTTTTTTTCGAATGAATTTAGGAACGCGCATTTAGATTCAGGATGAGAACTTCTAACCTTCGCTCATGCGCAATAACAATATTAATGTATCGTCGAACTCAATATACAATGTAGCATAAACTTCAACGATAGGTTAGGTTAGGTTAGGTGAAAGGGTGTGGTCATCTAGTGACCATTCACTCGGAGACCTGAGGTCCATTGTGATACCCTATTTTTTCAACCCTTGACCCGTCTTTACCACCTCGCGCTGAAACACTTCCAGTTCCGTGCGAAGCTCATTATATTGTCAATGTCCATCTCTGCTGCGTCTTCCAGTCCATCCAGAAATTCTTGTCCCATTGTCTGGAGGCGTCGGTTTTCTAGGGCTGGACACCAGCACAGCAGATGCTCAATTGTTTCTTCTTCCTCGTTGCATTCTCTGCAGTAGCTGTCATCTGTGATTTTCCATTTCTGGAGGTTCACTCCGACCGCACAGTTTCCTGTGACAACTCCTGCCGCTATGCGAACCAGGTTCTTCTTGTGTTTTAATAGTTGCCCAGTCCTGTTGTTATCTATCTTGGGCCAGAGATTTTGGGCTATCCCGCAATCATTCCGGTTTTGCCAAATCTCTTTATGTTTCTCCAGTATAATTTCCTCTATGGCATCTTTCAGTGAATTGATCGGTGGTAGTGGGGAGTCTATTACCTCCGCACCGTTCCCTCCCGCCCCCAGCTTTGCCAGTCTGTCCGCACCTATGTTCCCTACCACATTTTTGTGACCGGGAACCCAGCGCAGACCGACCTTGTCGCCGCGGAGCCAGGACAGTGCTTCTTGGCAACTCATCACTACCTTTGATCTCACTGTTATTGATGCAATACTTCTGAGCGCAGCCTGACTGTCAGAGTAGATTGTGACATCCCTTAATGGTTTGCCACTCACCCAGATTAGCTTGGCTGCCTCCCTTATTGCACAGATTTCTGCCTGTATGGCGCGGCAACCGTTCTTTAGTCTGTATGACTTCTGGATGTTGAGCGCCTCAGAGTAGATTCCAATGCCTACACCTGTTTTGGTTATGGAGGCATCGGTGTAGACTGATGTCTCATGTTCGTTTATCACCGAGTTATCCTCCCATTCCTCCTTGGAGGGGATGCGTATGTTAACACACCTCTCGAAGTTATGCCTGGCAACTAAGTAGTCCGTTGGACTATTCAGGTTTAGTCCTTTGTTACTGTTCAGTTTTCCGATCTCTTCCAGTATTCTTGAATGTCCGTAGTTGATCGGCTTCCAGAGATTTGACTCCCTGAGCCTTACGGCTCCTTTTGCTGCTTGGCCTTTAACGTACAACTCAAGTGGTTGTAGGTTCAAGATTGCCTCCAATGCAGCTTGTGCTGTATTATTCCTCACTCCTGTGATACCCAGGGCTGCAAGCCTTTGTACCTTGGTGAGGCTCTTTTTGTTTACCTCCTTGTTCATGGCTTCCCACCAGACTAATGCTCCGTATGTAATGATCGGTCTTATTACCGCAGTGTACATCCAATGTATGATTTGCGGCATCAGGCCCCATTTCCTTCCAAACATTTTCCTACATGCATAGTAGGCAATCAATCCTTTCCTCATCCTTTCCTCCACGTTCCTTTTCCATGAGAGTTTGGAGTCTAGGATAATTCCGAGGTATTTAATTTCCTTTGAAAGTGTAAGTGCCCTTCCCTCCAACTTTGGTGGTGTGAAATTGGGTATTTTATACTTTCTTGTGAATAGGATGAGCTCGGTCTTGCTCGGGTTTACCCCTAGGCCATTCTTTCCTGCCCACTTTGATAGTTCTTTTAGCGCAGATTCCATAATCTCACTGATTGTAGACAAGTATTTGCCTGTGATCAGTATGACTACGTCATCTGCATATGCTATCATTTTGATCCCTTTCTCTTTAAAGGTTGTTAGGATCTTGTTTATCACGATCAACCACAATAGCGGTGATATCACTCCTCCTTGTGGTGTGCCTCTTGTTGCCTTCTTGCTAGTAGAGCTGTTGCCTATTTCCGAGGTAATAACTCTGCTTTCCAGCATCCTTATCACCCACTCCGTGACCATATGCTCTACCCCCAATGTTTCTAAAGCCTCTTTCATAGATTCAGTTTTGACGTTATTGAAAGCCCCCTCTATGTCCAGGAATGCAGCCAAAGTGTATTCCTTGTCTTTGAGGGATTTTTCAATTGTTCCGACAACCACGTGTAGTGCGCTTTCGACCGATTTGCCTCTTAGATAAGCATGTTGCATTTCGCACAGGTTTTCTATGTTTGTGGTCTCTTTTATATGCATGTCTATCAGTCTCTCTAGTGTCTTCAACAGAAACGATGATAAACTAATAGGCCTAAAATCTTTTGGCGTAGTGTGACTCGGCTTACCAGCCTTAGTTATGAACGCCACTCTTACCTCTCTCCATCTTCTCGGTATGTAGCCTAATGTAAGGCATTCCACGAAGATTCTCTTTAGCATCCCAATAATGCTGCTCAGAGATTTTTGTAGCATAATAGGCAGTATCCCATCCGGGCCCGCAGATTTGTATGGGCCAAAGAAATGCACCGCCCATAATACTCTCTCCTCTGTGACGATCATTTCCGCCCTCGTTTCTCTCTCCGCAAGGGTCATCAAATCCCCCCGCCTGTGGGAATCATCTTTTCTTACGTCATTGTAATCAATGTTCCCGCACCCAGGGAAGTGGGTGTTCATAAGAAGTTCCAGGGTCTCGTTGTTGGACTCAGTCCACGAGCCATCCGGTTTCATGATGTTACTTGGGATCGCTGGATCCTTTGATAACACCTTTCTGAACCTTGCGGCCTCGCTAGTATCCATAAGGGATTCACTGAACTCCTTAAACGATTCCCACTTTGCTTCTCTTATCTTATACTTAAACTCATTGAAGCTGGTCTTATATATATCCCAGCTCTCTTTTGTCTTATCCCTTTTTGCATTGTTGTAGAGCTTTCTTGTTTCCGTCCTTAGTTGCCTAAGCTCCCCATTCCACCAGGGTTTGGTGGCCTTGCGTGAGCGGCTAACAGGGCAGGATTTTTTGAAAGCCCTTGTTAGTGCAACTTCTAGTTCATTAACTAAAACCTCTATTCCCTCGATAGATGGGTACTTTGACGTTTGGAACTCTGGTCCCCCATCCACGTACCCCTCCACGAGTTTGCTAAACGTTTCCCAGTTCGTTCTTTTGGGGTTCCTAAAGGGCTTGCTAGTTGGGGCCGCGCGGTTTATTCTAAATAAAATTTTCCTATGATCCGAGAAGGATCGTTTTAAGGAGACCCTCCAGTCCTCAACTATCAACCCCTCCTCGCCTGTGGTCAAGGTCAGATCTATCACCTCTTCCCTAACCTTGTTCACAAATGTCGGCATATTGCCTCTATTGCAAACGGTCAGGTTATTTGTAAGAATAAAATCCATTATTGACTCACCTCTCTCATTTATATCCTTGCTTCCCCATTGGATGTGATGTCCATTGGCATCGCATCCTATCACCAGTTGTCTGCCCTGCTTCCTGGCTCCCAGTACCAGGTTTTGGACGGCCTCTGGTGGTGGCTCAGCCTCATCATACGGCATGTATGCAGAAGCCAGAAGAAGCTTCATGTTCCCCTGGCTCTCGCAGGTCGCCACGGTCAGGTCATTTGTGCTATATTGTGTTAGTAGTGTGAGTTTTAGGGATCTCTTTGCCACTATACACGCTCTTTTCTTACCTGCAGTCTGAGAATGTAGCAGGGTATACTCCTTAGTCCTTAGTCCTCGAACCCTGTCCTTTGCAAGCCAGGGCTCTTGGACCAGGGCTATATCCACATTCTCTTCAGTCATGAACAGCATCAAGTCCTCCGTGGCCGCCTCGCAGTGATTCAGATTAATCTGAACCACCCGAAGCCCTGGCCGTCGCGCTGCTCTTGTCATTTGGAAGCCTCGCTTTCAGCGCACCCAAGCCGAATTTGATGCTTCCTTTTGACTTCCTAAGAGAGTCCATAGACTCGTCATCAATCGTGAAGACGAAGTCCTTTCCTTTGCCATTTTGACTCTTAGCCGATGAGATAATCCTCCAGCTTTGAGTCTTCAGGCCTTTGTTTTGTTTGCCCAAAATCTTCACCACGGTATCGTCTCCCTCCGGAACCGGAGGTGGGATCCATAGTGAGATTTTCTTCCTCAGCGGTAGTTGTGACATCTGGATGACCTCGAGTTGGGCCCCCTGCCAGAGTTCGCCGCAGCTGCCGATGACTTGCGTTAGAAAGTCGCGTGACTTTCTGTTGCTGCATCCAACAACTTTGACGCCCTTCTGCCAACCGGCCCCGTCGAAGTCGACCTCCTCGCAACTATCACCATCCAGCTCGGCTATGGCCAGCAGAACCCTCGTTTCCACCTCCATCCACCTTTCGGCCGTCATCCTGCCATCCGGATCAGAACGATCTATGATGGCAATCCGACAATCCTCGGGCGAATCGAAGCTTATTGAGGGCTTGACTCTTTTTGCTTCGCTTTCCTCTCCGTCGCCCGATCGCACCCTCTTTACCGTTTTCCTTTCGGAAGGTGGCAAATTGGGTTTGTCCGTCTTTGGAGATTCCACCGTAGCGTTGGCCCTCTGGAGCTTTCTTGCCGGCTTAGTCCTTGCTACCTCTCTTTCTTCGGTGATTGTCTCCAATCTTTGTTGCTGTTGTTCGGCTTCAAATTTGGAGACCTTTTTCTTGTTTAGTTTGATGAGGTCCCTGTCCCTGGTGGTCAGTTCCTCGTCCTTTTTGTTACTCATCTTTTTCAGAAATGATAGGGCATTTCTGTAGGCTTTCCTAGCCTTTTGAGCTGCCGTCATTTCTTTCTTTTTGGATCTTGCTTCCTCCTGGCAAGCTATGTCGGCCTCTGAGTCAAGAAGATCCCTCTCGACGTCGGAGTCCATACAGTCAACACTGCCACCTTTAAGCGATTGCTCGTCGTCGGTCGCCCTGTCGATCTGTACTTTCTCCAGCCGAGAAGAGATGCTCCTCGGACTCCCCCCGCCTGCAGGAGTAGCAATCTCCATTTTCCCACTTGATGCTTGTAGAGTGGTTCCGACAGCCAAGTGTCCCACTGTCGGCTCCGAATCGAGTAATATTGAGCCCCCCCCCCCAGAATCCGATCGGAGCTCAGCCACTTCCAAGGAAGTGGAAGGATTCCCCATTTCTGGGTTACCTCCTGGGGTATATCTATTTATATTACTCTCTTCCATTGTGGTTTCGGGTTTTTTGATTCCCTTGTCCGCGATCGCTTATTCCGCTCAGAGACAAGTCTCTGATTGTTATTCACGACTGTCCAGAGAGACCTCCCTGGACGTTCCACTATCCGCAACCTGTGGACGCGCCCGGTAGCATGGGAAAACTGCCCTTCACTTTTTAAAGTGTCCCGGGAACTTCAACGATAAATATTATTATATGTGCTGCAAGATATCGGTAATAAATATAACCTCAAATTCGTCAAATCTAATAAATGTAGCACATTACAACAGGAAATATTAAATTTTTGAATCCGTTGATCTTGTCAATATTTAGGGATATATATATATATATATGATTAAAGATATTAATTGCATAATCATATTATATTGATAAAAATATTTCTCTAATTATATAGATTACACAGGGTTGGGTAATGTTAATTTTTTTTAAACTAATTGTAAGTATAGTTAAATATAAGTTAATTATTAATGGTTTGTAAACTTAATTTAGTTACGTTAAAAGTTGCATGAAAAGAAAACTAACTCAATTAAAAATTACGTTAAGATTAAATTTCTTATTAACTTAAAATATATTATTGTGCCAAAGAAAATAGTATGTTGCTTATACATGCATAATACATGTATATAAACGAAATAATAATAATTTTGTATTTTATTGAATAACTCTTTTGTTTAATAACATGCTGCAAACGTTTGGGCATGTTAGATATAAATTTTTGTTAAATAATCAAGTTTAATACGCTTCCATTCCTCTGGTAATCGTAATTTCAGTTCTTTGTTCTTATAGGTGTAATCCGAATATTACGATCCAACAAATCTCATAATTTTTCTAGAAGATTTATCTTTATCTAAAATTCCGCCAATGAAAACCAATTCGCTTAATCCTCTAGTCAAAATACAAATACCGTAAACCATTATATTTTCGCCACTGTGTTTCATGATGGATCTCAAATTGATGGATCTCAAATGTTTAAGCCTGCTCAAAAAATGCTATGATATTTACTTTAAATATAACTACTTTGCAAAAATCAATATTATTATTTATACGCGCGTCGTAAGTATTAATAATTTTATTTTTAATAATTAAAATATTTATTTATTTGTAATTATATTTATTTAAATTTTAATTTTTATTAAAAAATGTAAATTGAAGAAGTGTGTGTGTGTAAAGAAAAGAGAATTATGTAAACCAGGGTTGGGTAATAACTAGTTAAATAGTTAAAAGTTAAAAAAAATCTTTAAAGTTAATAACTTGCAACGTAGCTTAGTTATTTTATGGTAATTCTGCACAATTTTCATAATTATAAAAAATAAAATATATACATTTTTATATAAAAAAACAATTTCTTTGTTATTTTTTTAAACTACAAATAATAAATAAAATAAAAACTACAAACCTCACAATTAACATATAAACTTTACAAATTTACAAGTAAAATATTAAATACATTTGATGATCCATGTTGTAATTGTATATTTTGTTAGTTAGAGTAATCAGATTTAATAAAAAATTACGTTATTTTAATATAATATAAATAATTCTTTAAAAAATTAACTTTTAATTTAACTTAAGTTAATTTAATCTTAACGTAATTTTTAATTGAGTTGGTTTTCTTTTCATGCAACTTTTAACGTAACTAAATTAAGTTTATAAACCATTAATAATTAACTTATATTTAACTATACTTACAATTAGTTTAAAAAAAATTAACATTACCCAACCCTGTGTAATCTACTATATGTATAATTAGAGAAATATTTTTATCAATATAATATGATTATGCAATTAATATCTTTAATCATATATACAGGGTGATTCGAAACAACCTTTTACCGTTGAAAGTACAGATTCGTGACAAAATTCTGAGACGACTTTTCCTCTTGCAAAATTTTGTCCGAAGCTTACTTTCTGAGTTATCAAGCAAAATACTTACCCTATCGCTGGCCGAATACAGGAGGTAGACAGGAGCGGCGCGACTCACCATTAGACGCGGGCGCTTACGTGGCTTAATAATAATTGCACATTTTTTAGTATGTGAGTAAAAAGAGTAAAGTTAAGTGTATTTAAGTGAAATTTGTGAGAGAAAACAGTAACACGAGTGAGTGAACGTGTTTGCATGTGTGTGCGTGTATCATTGTGGTTATCGTTATCCAATGTTATTGCCAGCTCTGAAAATCTATGCATAATGCGAACTGTAGATTTTCTGTGCTGGCAGTAAATATTGGGACGCAGCTCGATCCATTGATCGATCGACTGATCGCGCAGCGGGCACCCGACATAAACGCCCGCGTCTAATGGTGAGTCGCGCCGCTCCTGTCTACCTCCTGTATTCGGCCAGCAATAGGGTAAGTATTTTGCTTGATAACTCAGAAAGTAAGCTTTGGACAAAATTTTGCAAGAGGAAAAGTCGTCTCAGAATTTTGTCACGAATCTGTACTTTCAACGGTAAAAGGTTGTTCTGAATCACCCTGTATATATATATCCCTAAATATTGACAAGATCAACGGATTCAAAAATTTAATATTTCCTGTTGTAATGTGCTACATTTATTAGATTTGACGAATTTGAGGTTATATTTATTACCGATATCTTGCAGCACATATAATAATATTTATCGTTAAAGTTTATGCTACACATTGTATATTGAGTTCGACGATACATTAATATTGTTATTGCGCATGAGCGAAGGTTAGAAGTTCTCATCCTGAATCTAAATGCGCGTTCCTAAATTCATTCGAAAAAAAGTGTTGCAACTACTCTGTCCGCGACTGTACATTAAGTCTTCCTTAAAAAGACTGTATAGGTTTGATTTTCAAAAAATTAATTTAACATATGTAAAGAAATTGTTGAAAAAAAAGTGGGAAAAGTGACTTTTTTCACAAAAACTAATGTAACTTTTTCAATTTTTAAGATATTTTAATTTTTCAAACGGTTTTTTCATCCTCAGATGATGCACTTTTCACTGATTATTGCAATTTATGCGGCCGTTCCAAAAAGTATATTTATTTTGAGGTATGAAGGTGCGATTTTTTGCTGAAAAATGAAAAGGACATTTCTTGGAAAAAATAGCAATATATTTATGAAAAATGGTTTTAAAAATATGAAAAAAATATATTTACGTTGCAAATTATATACTTTAAGTAAATGAAAAGGTTACAATTTTTTATTCGATGCCATAGGCACATTCAACGCATAAATATGCGCGATGCTTGTCGCACACTGGTCGAAGGCAAGTGGGACACATGGAGCCCGTCTTTTTATCAGTTCCTCTCGGGTAAATTTGACATCTTTTTTGCCTATCCAATTTTGGGCGGTTCTCTCCAAATGCAGGCCTGTCCTGGAGGTGCAAGATATTCGCAATACCGCATTTGATGTCCTTGCGAATTGTTGGTATTGTGTATCGTTCTTGCAGGTGTGCCTTGACCAAATGTAAATATATATATATATATATATATTTACATTTGCGAGGTCATCGCATTGGCACCTGGAACGTCCGCGGTCTACTACAGGCGGGCAAATTGAGCATCGTCGAAAGAGAGATGGAGAATCATAACGTCACCGTGCTTGGCATCAGCGAGACACACATGCGAGGCAACGGTCATTTCACAACTGCCGCAGGGAATACATTGTACTTCTCGGGATGCGAAGCCTTGAGCAGGAGAGGGGTCGGTGTCTTGCTACCACCGCATATGACCAAATATGTTCTCGGCTATAACCCGGTATCTGAAAGGATTATCACCGTCAAACTCAGCACAAAGCCATGCACGCTGAATATTGTCCAAGTATACGCTCCCACCTCAGGATCGTCGGACGAGGAGATCGATGATTATTACAGGATGTTGGAGGAGACGCTGAACACAATTCCCAGCAGGGAAATAACTATGATCCTCGGGGACTGGAACGCCAAAGTCGGCAACACAGCTGCAGACAATCACATCAGGGACACTGTCGGCAAATACGGACTTGGTGAGAGGAATGAACGCGGTGCGAGACTCATCGACTTCTGTACAGGCAGGAAACTATGTATCATGAACACACGTTTCATGCATCATCCCAGACGACTCTACACGTGGAGATCCCCGGGCGACCGGTTTAGAAATCAGATAGATTACATCATATTGGACACGCGCTGGAAAACCTCAGTAACTAACGTTAAGACCTTCCCCGGAGCTGATTGCGGCTCTGATCATAACTTGCTCGTCGCGAACTTCTCCATTCGCTTGAAAGCGTCTAGAAGGAACCCACCACAAAAACCCAGGCGCCTGGAGTCCCCAGAACGGTCACTCTTCAAGGACATCGTGGAGACAAAGCTAAAAGAGAGTCCACCATCCGAGTGCGCAGACGCTAAAACACGATGGGAGCTTCTTAAAGGCCACATTTGTGACACACTGGACCATATAACTAAAAATAAGAGCACTGACAGAAGGAAGAAGTCATGGATTACCATGCGCACCTGGGAACTCATACAGCTAAGGAAGGACATAAAAGTGAAGGGCCTAAGGGATCCACAGGCGAAGGCTGAATACACGGCCCTTTGCAAGGTCATAACGAAATATTGCCGACAAGACAAAAACAACTTTATAGAGGGCATGTGCAGCGACATTAAAAACCACGCACACAGGCTACAAACCTCAGACCTCTTCAAGAAAGTCCGTATACTCTCCAAGCAATTTAAATCTAAGTCATGGGTCATCGAAGACGCTGACGGGAACACATTGCATGAATTAGATAAAATCGCGGAAAGGTGGCGCTGTTACTGCGAACAGCTGTACAAAAACCCCCGCAACTCAATCGGTCGCCAACCTGAATGGAGCGGAATAGACCAGGAGCCATCCATTCTTCGTTCCGAAATAACAGAGGCCTTACGTTCACTCAAGGACAAGAAAGCACCAAGACCAGATCAAATAACGGCAGAAGTCCTGAAGGCTCTGGGCGAGACGGGGATTGACTCGCTGCACGCGATCTGCAATCACATCTGGCAGCACGGAGAATGGCCCCGAGATTGGACGGAATCGGTCATCCTGCCATTACACAAAAAAGGATCGACCAAGAGGTGCGACAACTATCGCACCTTATCCCTAATCTCCCATGCCAGCAAAATATTGCTCCATATCATCAACAACCGAATCCGGCACTTCTTGGACTGGCAGATTCCGCAAGAACAGGCGGGCTTCGTCAGGGGGAGAGGGACCCGCGAACAAATCCTTAACATCAGACAAGTTATTGAGAAGTCCTACGAATTCGACACACCAGTAATAATGTGTTTCGTCGATTACAGTAAGGCTTTCGACTGTGTTGACTGGCGTTGCCTGTGGAGAGTACTAGCAGAGCTAGGGGTCCCGCAGCATCTAACGGCACTACTCAGCACCCTGTATTATAGCAGTCGGGGAGTTGTGAGGGTAGATAAAACGACATCGGGACCTTTCAACTTCGAAAAGGGCGTGCGCCAGGGCTGCATACTGTCCCCCATCTTGTTCAACGTTTACGGGGAGTATATAATGAGGCGAACCTGCGGGAATTGGGAAGGTGGAGTCACTATTGGAGGCGTAAAAATCACCAACCTACGCTACGCCGACGACACCACACTCTTTGCCGCAACAGAGGCCGAAATGGTCGCCCTGCTGAACAGAATGGAGGAAGTCAGCAACGAAATGGGGCTTACTATAAACAGATCCAAGACCAAAATCATGGTTGTGGACCGTTTTAACAGGCTGGAACTCACCGGAATTCGCGGCCTGGATGTGGTAGAAAGCTTCAACTATCTGGGCTCCACCATCAGCAACAACGGCTCTTGTGAACCGGAGGTGCGCAAACGAATTGGAATGGCGAAGAACGCCATGTCACAGCTGCATGGAATTTGGGCGTCCGGGAACATCTCCGTAAAAACCAAGACCAGGCTCGTGCGCTCCTTGGTGTTCTCAATATTCGCGTACGGCGCTGAAACCTGGACCCTGAAGGCTGTAACGGTACGCGTTTTCTCGCTCGGAATTAGCTCGTCGTGCCAGGGTGAGAAAACGTGGAGACACTGGTTGGTTTCAAAATAAATAATTTATTCCTTTCTTCAGATACACCAAGATGAATGTGTGGGTGTGTGTGTGTGTATGCTCCGCCGAGCCGCTGTATGAATGTATTATGCGGTCGGGCCGCTGTGTCGGTCGAGTAAACGCGGAGGCACTCTTGCCTTACGGATCGCGAGTAAACGCGGAGGCACGCTTGCCTTACGGATCGCGAGTAAACGCGGAGGCACACTTGCCTTACGGATCGCGAGTAAGCGCGGAGGCACACTTGCCTTACGGATCGCGAGTAAACGCGGAGGCACGCTTGCCTTACGGATCGCGAGTAAACGCGGAGGCACACTTGCCTTACGGATCGCGAGTAAACGCGGAGGCACGCTTGCCTTACGGATCGCGAGTAAACGCGGAGGCACACTTGCCTTACGGATCGCGAGTAAACGCGGAGGCACGCTTGCCTTACGGATCGCGAGTAAACGCGGACAGGTGGTCTGGGTAGGAGCTCAGTCGGGAGCACCCGACTGAGCGGCCCGTACACCGGGAGCGTCCGGCTTGACAACGGGAGCACCCGTTGCCTGTACGGCGGAAAGGGTCGGAAGCGCCCGACCCCGAAGCAGGAGATCACAGGTAGAGCCCGGCTGGTCGGCCCGTACCCTGGGAGCACCCAGGTGAGAACGGGAGCACCCGTTCTCTGTACGGAGGAAGAAACGTTGGGAGCGCCCAACGTGGTCAGGAGAGCGGTCGTGTCGAGACCAGGATCGGGACAGGACTGGTGTCTGGTGTCGGCTCGAGCCCCCTATTTATACCCCGAGCGCGGATGGTGGGGGCCGCCCCACCGCTCGGGTTGCCCCACTGCTCGGGCACTGGCGTGCACGCTGATCAGGCGTGCACGCTGAACAAGCGCGCGGTGGCCGCCAGGGCCGTAGCGCGAGTGACGAGTACGCGTATCGTCACATCACCCCCCCCTTTTGGAGAGGCACTATCTACAGATATACCTAGCTACATAGGTACCGGTTTAAACGCTTTTATTCTGTATTATACATCGTACCTTAATCCTAGTACTTAACGGCGCTGACAAGATTTCAGATTTCCCGATGGGTCGAACCGCAGGACCCATCGGGAGCCGCCAACACGGGCGCGGTATTTACGGTTACGCACCATTGCCGAACGGGGAACCGCCACCCGTTCGCCGATAGGTAGCGGGACCCAGATCTGGTCCTGCAGGAGTGAGGTCCCGGAGATGTGGGCTATTTCAAGGGTCGGGGGCGGGCAGGGGCCTGATGTACCGGGCGGCTGGGCCGGGGTCAGGGAGGGGCGACCCGGCGTGGCTGCGGCGGAGGCTGGCGTCTCGGTCAACCCCTTGGCGCGGGTCATCTGCTTCCTGACGGCGGTTTGCTCCTTCACGCAATTGGCGTCCTTGGTCGTCAGGGTCGCGGTTGGCGCGGCCCTGTGACGGGGCGCGTCCGGTGGTGGCCTTGTTGAGGGCCGGTCAGAGCGCTGCCTGCGCTCGGAGGCCGCTGCTACGGAGGTAGTGGTCGGCTGGGCGGCCCGGTGATCGGGCGGGCGTGAGGACGGCTGCGTCGGTCGAGCGGCCCGGTGATCGGCCGGGAGCAAAGGTGGCTGTCCGGCGGGTGGCCTGGCTGATGGTCGGCTGTTGTTCGGTGGCCGTTCCGCGGGCCGCAGGTTCGCCCGTACACGGGCGGCTGGTGTGCGCCTGGTTGGGCGGGCTGGTACCGTCTCCAGGAAAATGGCGGCGCGGCGACGAGCCTCGGCGTCGCTCCGCTGGATTCGGGTCCCCACACTGGGGGCCTGGCGGCGGGGAACGCTTCCTGGGCTGGTGGTCGACCCCGGGTTGATTGGTACCTCCCACAGGTCGTCGTCGATATCGTCAATGTCGCCGAAGAGATCTGTTAGCTCCTTTCGCACGTGTGGTTCCATGTTCACGGGCTGGCGGATCTAGAACAACTAAAAATTTTCTCGCGCCGCGAGCTTTTATACCGGTCGCGAACGCGTTTTTTTGTTGTTTTTGTGCTTTTCCGCGCTCCGGAATACGAGGCCGATGCCCCGAACGGTGTTTACCCGTGGATTCCCCGAAGGGCCGACACGTGAGGCTCCGGTGCGTTCTTCAGGTCCTGCACGTGCACGTGTCTGTGCCAACGCCCCCGGGCGTCGCGCAAGTCGACTATGACGGGGGAGATAATCTTTCTTACCTCCAGAGGGCCGGTGTAGCGGGGGGCTAGTTTGGCGTTAAAGCCGGTAGCCTTTTTTGATAGCGGATACTCCTTCTTCCAGACCAGGTCCCCGACGCGGGGTCTCCAATCACGTCGCCTCAGGTTGTAGTGCGCCTCCTGTCTTTGGAACGCCCGGGCCAAGTTGACCCGTACCACCTCATAGGCGTCTTCCAGCCGGCGTCGGGTCTGGTGGGGGGTCGCGTTTGCGGCGTGGCGTCGGTCCTCCGGGTGTGGGAGGGCGAGTTCCCGGCCGTGATTGAGATACGCCGGGGTATACCCGGTAGCCTCATGTCGGGCGGTGTTGTAGGCGAACTGCAACGGTGCCAGGTGCTCGTCCCAGTGTCGGTGGTTCCTCCCGACGTACTGGGCGACCATGGTCTTGAGCGTTCGGTTCGTGCGCTCGACCGGGTTGCAATGCGGTGCTCTCACGGGGGTAGTCCGGTGCTCGATGCGGAAGGCCCGTAGGGTTCCCTCGAGCTGATCCGACCTCAGTTGCGTCCCGTTATCCGAGATGATCTGGTCGGGGCATCCATGTTGATATATGATCCGATCGAGGATGGCCTTGGTGACGGCGGGGGCGGTAGCCCGGCGCAGGGGCTTAAGCTCCACCCACTTGGAGAACCGGTCCTGCATAACCAGCAGCCAGGCGTGGCCCTGGGTGGATCGTGGCAACGGGCCGACGAGATCCAGGGTCATCTGCTGCCAGGGCTTGGTGACAGGTGCCGTATGGAGGTTCCCGGCTGGTTTTGTCGTAGGCGCTTTGTGCGCTAGACAGGTTGGGCACTGGCGGACATACCGGGTGATGTCCTGGAACATCCCGGGCCAGTAGAACAACCTGGCCATGCGGGCGATGGTCTTGGCGACCCCGAAGTGGCCCGCCGTGGGGTCCTCGTGGTGCCTTTGCAGGACCTGGGCCCGTTCTTCCTTCGGGACGCATTGCTTCCACTGCTCCGACGGGTCGACCTCCCGAAAGTCCACGTCGTGCAGCAGGTGGCGAAACAGCCGGCCGTCCCGGATGCGATAGTCGGGGAACTCGGCGGGGCGTTGCCGGGTGCCGGTCAGGATCCGTCGGTACCATTGACACCGCGGGGCGGTTTGCGCCTCGCACACCTCTGGCTGGCGTGAGAGCGCATCGGCGACCTTGTTGAGGCAGCCCTTCCGGTATCGTACGTCAAAGTCGTACTGCTGCAGCTCGAACAGCCAGCGTCCCAGTCGGCCGGTAGGTTCCTCCAGGTGCTGCAGCCATCGGAGGGACTGATGGTCGGTTACCACGGTAAACGTGTATCCCTCGAGGTATCCCCGCATCTTTCGTATGCCCCACATTATTGCCAGACACTCCAACTCCGTGGCGCTATAATTCTTCTCCGCGCCGTTTAGCGTCCGGCTGGCATAGGCCACCACTCGCTCCCCGTCGTCCTGGTGTTGTGTCAATACTGCGCCCAGCCCGTAAGAGCTTGCATCGGTCTGTAGTATGAACCGGCGGTCGAAATCCGGGCAAGCCAGCACGGGGGCGGAAGTCAGCGCCTCTTTCAGGCGTTCAAAAGCGGTCTCCTCGTCTGGTCCCCAGGTCCACTTTATCCCCTTCCTGGTCAGGCGGGTAAGCGGGGCGGCCACCGTTGCAAAATCTGGTACGAACCGTCGGTACCAGGAGGCCATGCCCAAGAATTGTCGTACCTTGCGTACGGTCGTCGGCGCGTGCCATCGTGCCACGGCGCTCACCTTATCCGGGTCGGTCCGGAGGCCGCAATGGTCCACGATGTGGCCCAAGTATCGGAGCTGGTCTCGGCAGAAGTGACACCTCCGGATTTAGGCGGAGCTTGGCCTCCCTTAGACGACGGAACACCTCGGCCAGTAACCGCAGGTGTTCCTCGAAGGTGCGGCTGACCACGATGATGTCGTCCAGATAAACCAAAACATGTGGGGCGAGGTCCGGCCCTAGGACCTCGTCGAGCAGCCTCTGGAAAGTAGCGGGCGCGGAATGGAGGCCGAACGGCATCACCCGGAACTGCATCAGGCCCTTCCCTGGCACGGTGAAGGCGGTGACGGGCCGACTATCGGGCGTTAGTGGCACCTGCCAATACCCGTTCTTCAAGTCCAGCATAGACAGGTAACGGGCCCCCCGGAGCTTGTCTAAGGTAGCCTGGACTTGGGGCAGAGGGTAGGCGTCCTTCTCGGTGACTTTATTCACCTGTCGAAAGTCTATACAGAACCGGTATGTTCCGTCCTTCTTTCGGACTAGTACGATTGGCGAACTCCAGGCTCCGTGGGACGGCTCGATCACGCCCTCTCGTTCCGTTTTTTCCACCTCTTGGTTAATAATGGCCTGCATAGCCGGATTCCTGGGTCGGTATCGTTGCTTGATGGGCTGGTCGGTCTTAACCCGAATACGGTGCGATATTCGGTCGGTTGGGCCGTGGATGCCCTCGAATAGGGCGAGTTCCTTGAGTAGGAACTCCTGGAGCCGGCGTTTTTCGTCGGCGGTGTGGGTGGCCAATCCCTGGGCCACGGCTCCGCACTCGGCGGCGGTCGTGGTCTGGCGCGGGGCGGTGGCCCGTAGGACGATTCCTGTCCGGGCCCATAGGTCAACGCCGATGAGTACGGCGCCCTGTAGCGACGGCATAATCAGGAAGTCGTGCTTGAGCACCTTCCGGCCGATTTTCACTGGTAGCGTCATGGTCCCGGGTATCGTGGTTGAGCCCCCGTCCGCCAAGTGAACGGAGCTTGTCCCTTGCTTAATCGGGAATCCAAGACTTTCTGCGTAGCGGGCGGTATCTGTATTGATGAAAGATACCTCGGACCCGGTGTCGATCAACGCCCGCATAGCGCGGTGTCGTATGCGGACGGAGATGTGCGGCCGCGGCTGGTAAGTCACTCTGACGGAGGCGGGGTCCGGGTGGCGGCGGCTTTCGCCCCCGGCCCGTGCGGCGTTTCCCGGCGTGGGGTGGCAGTCACGGGTGAGCACGCCGTCTTTTCCACATCGGGAGCAGAATTTTCTGGCCGGTCGTTTGCAGTCTACCCGAGTGTGTCCGCGCTGTTTACAACGCCAGCAGCACTCTTCTCGGCTGTACGTGGTACTGGCGACGGATGGAGTCGCGGCCGGGGCCTTTCGTTCTGCTTTCCGCTCGCGGTTTTGCTTCTCGATAGCTTCATATTCCGCGGCGCGGGCGTGCAGGTCCCCCAGACTAGTGACGTCATCCAGTCGGATGTAATATTTGTATTCGGGGCTCATATTGTCGTAGAGCCGCTCGAGTTGGTCATCTGTCGAGAATCCTCCGGCTCGTCGCATGCTTGTAAGAAGCGCCGTTGCGAATTTATGGAAGGGCTCGTCCGGTTTTTGAAACCGGCCCTGGATCTCTCGTGACAGTTGTGCCCGGTGTCGCCGGGGTAAGAACTGGGCGCGGAAATCTCTCAAGAAATCCTCCCAGTGGTCCCAGGCCGTGTGGTTATTCCGGTACCAGAGGAGGGTATCCCCTCGCAGGAGCTCTGGCAGTCCCAACAAAAGCTGGCCTCCCGTGTATCCATATCCCTGCCGTAGTTCTTCCACTTGCTCTAAAAAGGCGAGTGGGTCCTTTCCGTCGAAGTAGCATCCCCACTTCCGGATCTGGTTCATAACCTCGGCCGGGTTAGGCGTAACGGTTCCGGCGGTCCTCGTTTCCTCGGTCATCACGTCCTCGGGTTCGCTCTTTTCCATGGAGTATTTATACTCTGGGTTAGCGTCCACAAAATTTCGGATTCGGCGTCGGAGAGTGTCTATCGGGCCGTTCGGGTCGATCCCGAGTTTTCCTAACTCGGCCGCCAACTCGGCTTTCGTTAATCGATAGATCCAGCTCTTCATGAGCTAGGTCGGAAAACCAGTGCCTCACGGATCCGGTCCCTGTTCGGGCGCCATGTAACGGTACGCGTTTTCTCGCTCGGAATTAGCTCGTCGTGCCAGGGTGAGAAAACGTGGAGACACTGGTTGGTTTCAAAATAAATAATTTATTCCTTTCTTCAGATACACCAAGATGAATGTGTGGGTGTGTGTGTGTGTGTGTATGCTCCGCCGAGCCGCTGTATGAATGTATTATGCGGTCGGGCCGCTGTGTCGGTCGAGTAAACGCGGAGGCACACTTGCCTTACGGATCGCGAGTAAACGCGGAGGCACGCTTGCCTTACGGATCGCGAGTAAACGCGGAGGCACACTTGCCTTACGGATCGCGAGTAAGCGCGGAGGCACACTTGCCTTACGGATCGCGAGTAAACGCGGAGGCACGCTTGCCTTACGGATCGCGAGTAAACGCGGAGGCACACTTGCCTTACGGATCGCGAGTAAACGCGGAGGCACGCTTGCCTTACGGATCGCGAGTAAACGCGGACAGGTGGTCTGGGTAGGAGCTCAGTCGGGAGCACCCGACTGAGCGGCCCGTACACCGGGAGCGCCCGGCTTGACAACGGGAGCACCCGTTGCCTGTACGGCGGAAAGGGTCGGGAGCGCCCGACCCCGAAGCAGGAGATCACAGGTAGAGCCAACCGGGAGCGCCCGGCTGGTCGGCCCGTACCCTGGGAGCACCCAGGTGAGAACGGGAGCACCCGTTCTCTGTACGGAGGAAGAAACGTTGGGAGCGCCCAACGTGGTCAGGAGAGCGGTCGTGTCGAGACCAGGATCAGGACAGGACTGGTGTCTGGTGTCGGCTCGAGCCCCCTATTTATACCCCGAGCGCGGATGGTGGGGGCCGCCCCACCGCTCGGGTTGCCCCACTGCTCGGGCACTGGCGTGCACGCTGATCAGGCGTGCACGCTGAACAAGCGCGCGGTGGCCGCCAGGGCCGTAGCGCGAGTGACGAGTACGCGTATCGTCACAAGGCGAACGACAGCAAACGTATTGACGCCTTTGAGATGTGGTGCTGGAGGAAAATGCTGCGCATTCCATGGACGGCACACCGGGCCAACGTATCTATCCTGCATGAGCTAAATATAACAGCAAGACTTTCTACTATCTGCCTCCGGAGGATACTTGAATACTTCGGCCACATCGCCAGGAGGAGCGATGACAACCTGGAAAGGTTGATGGTGACTGGCAAGGTGGAAGGAAAAAGACCAAGGGGGCGTAGCCCTACACGTTGGACCGACCAGATCCGCACCACACTCGACACCACCATGCATAAGGCTCTCCACACCGCCCAGGACCGAACCAGCTGGCGGAGTATCGTGAGACGGAAAGTTATTCCAAGAAGGGGTCACGACCCTCAGCATTGAGGAAAAACGACGCAAGGAGGAGGAGGATATTTACATTTGGTCACGGCACATCTGCAAGAACGACACACAATGTATATATATAATAATATATAATAATATAATATATATATATATATTATTGTATTATATTACATATATATCATATATATAATATATATATATTGCTCGGACACGTGGTCTTCGGCTCCATCAGTGTTATCGCCGCCAAGAATTGGCTGTTCTTCGGACTCCTCAAGCAATTCCTCGTGAATTGTACGGGAGCGCAAGTTATAAGGCATCTACTTTTCATGAATAATTACACAGTAAAATTTTTTAAAAAATTTTAAGCAACGAAAAACACAACTGTGTACTTGCCTCTTTACTTTGGAACAACAAGAAACGAAAAAAAAAAAAATACTCGAAAAACAAATTATTACGTATGGGTCACACTGGGTGAAATAGACCCAACAATTTCGACACGCACACTTTGAACGGCTGCCAAGAGAGAACTAACGGGCCGAAAAATATACCACCGACGGGGATCGATACTTGAAGGTCCCAACTACCTGTAGATGGCGGCACAAGGCCCATTTCCATTGGTTTACTGGGTCGTTTTCGAAGTCAAAAAAACGCTTGGGTCTATTTTACCCAGTGTGACCGTTAAGGGTTAAATCCCGTACGTGGCTAAATACCGGTCGCGGTTTGCTATCGCGGGTTTAAGTAACGTAAAGATACTGGTGGGTGGAGCGGCGTCGGGGACGTTCGGACGTACGGACCGGATCGTCCCGATTCGCCAGGATGAGGTGCGTCGGCGTCGAGAGCACTCGACCGAGACGGAGAGCTCTCCACCTCGGTTTTTCGCCTTCGCAGGTAAGGAAGGAAAGTCGTCGAAGGAAAAGCAGCAACGAGAGCACTCGTTCGTGGACGGAGAGCTCTTGACCACGATTACTGCTAATTGCCTAGGATCAGGACTGAGTGTCGATTTCGGTTTCTGGAGCGCCTTTTATACCGCGCGAGAACGTTATTTTACGGTCCCCACGGTGGGGGTTGACAGCAGCGCACACGTGCGTCAAGAGCGCATGGCGGTAGCTGTCAGCGGCGTTCGGTCGCACTCGACGACGCTCGGGCCCCGTCGGCCTCGCACATGGGGCCGGTCGCGGCTGTCGTTGCGCTCGCGTTGTTCGGCGGCGCTCGGCGGCGCTCGGCGGCGGTCGGGCCCCGTCGGCCGCTGCGTCTCGAGCCGTCTTACGGCGAGATCGCCTTACAATAGTAATTAAAAATGGGTGGTGGGCGCATCGCGCCCACAGTTCCGCCCGGCGGGTGTTCGGCCGGGCGGTGTCCGACGGGTGTTAGCCGGAGTTACGATGCCTCTTCAGGGGTGCATCGTTACGAAATAACAAGGTGATACCCTAAACCGAAACAGCCAAATATCTAGGTATTCATCTGGATCGAAGACTCACGTGGAGAACCCATATATGGAGTAAAAGAAAACAACTTGGCCTCAAACTCAGAAATATGTACTGGCTACTTGCCCGTAAATCTAAATTATCCTTAAAAAACAAAGTTTTACTTTACAAATCTATTATCACTCCATTGTGGACATACGGTATTCAACTGTGGGGCTCCGCCTCAAATTCAAACATCGAAATCTTGGAAAGATTTCAATCAAAAGTTCTAAGAATACTAGTGGACGCTCCCTGGTTCATGACAAATGATATTATACGACGGGATCTTGATATACCAACCGTTAAAGAAACAATAGGAAAATATGCCTCGAAGTACATCGATAGGCTGGATTTCCATCCAAATAAACTAGCAAACGAGCTCCTCAACGAAACTTCAGACAAGAGCAGGCTCAAGCGATACGAATTATTAGATTCCCCAAAAAGATTCAAATAAGCTAAACTAGTCGTAAAACAATCTAAGAAACTGTATACGCAACGGATATTTTTCAATGGGAAAATATCCTTCACGATATTTTGTATAGATTATTAGATTTACTTAACCCGAATCAGTCACACTTCCCGAGAATCCCGTACCGGTCACACTGGGTGGAATCCACCCAAGCGTGTTTGCAAGTGTATAAAAAATTGTAGGTAACCTTTAAAAAAAAAAAAAAATATCTTGTAGTTTGTCTTCCTTAAAAAAACTGTATAGGTTTGATTTGCAAAAAATTAATTTAACATATGTACAAAAATTGTTGAAAAAAAGAAGTCGGAAAAGTGACATTTTTCACAAAAACTAATGTAACTTTTTCAATTTTTAAGATATTTTAATTTTTCAAACGGTTTTTTCATCCTCAGATGATGCACTTTTCACTGATTATTGCAGTTTATGCGGCCGTTCCAAAAAGTATATTTATTTTGAGGTATGAAGGTGCGATTTTTTGCTGAAAAATGAAAAGGACATTTCTTGGAAAAAATAGCAATATATTTATGAAAAATGGTTTTAAAAATATGAAAAAAATATATTTACGTTGCAAATTATATACTTTAAGTAAATGAAAAGGTTACAATTTTTTATTCGATGCCATAGGCACATTCAACGCATAAATATGCGCGATGCTTGTCGCACATCGGTCGAAGGCAAGTGGGACACATGGAGCCCGTCTTTTTATCAGTTCCTCTCGGGCAAATTTGACATCTTTGTTTCCTATCCAATTTTGGGCGGTCTTCTCCAAATGCAGGCCTGTCCTGGAGGTGCAGGACATTCGCAATACCGAATTTGATGTCCTTGCGAATTGTTGGTATTGTGTATCGTTCTTGCAGGTGTGCCTTGACCAAATGTAAATATATATATATATATTTACATTTGGTCAAGGCACACCTGCAAGAACGATACACAATATATATACATAATAATATATAATAATATATATATATATATATATATATTATTATATTATTATATTATTATATTATTATATTATTATATTATATTACATATATATTATATATATAATATATATGTATATTGCTCGGACACGTGGTCCTCGGCTTCATCAGTGTCATCGCCGCGAAGAATTGACTGTTCTTCGGACTCCTCAAGCAATTCCTCGCGAATTGTACGGGAGCGCAAGTTATAAGCCATCTACTTTTCATGAATAATTACACAGTAAAATTTTTTTAAAAATTCTAAGCAACGAAAAACACACCTGTGTACTTGCCTCTTCACTTTGGAACAACGAGAAACGAAAAAAAAAATATTCCAAAAACTCAAATTATTACGTATTAGTCACACTGGGTGGAATCCACCCGACAATTCCGATACGCTCACTTTGAACGGCTGCCGACAAAGAACTAACGGGCCGAAAAATATACCACCGACGGGTATCGATACTTGAAGGTCCCAACTACCTGTAGATCGCGGCACAAGGCCCATTTCAATTGGTTTACTAAGTCGTTTTCGAAGTCAAAAAAACGCTTGGGTGGATTCCACCCAGTGTGACTGATTCGGGTTAATGCCACTCCGTGACAGATTGTAAATTTCTTAGAGTTCATAAAAAAAAAAAAAATACGTGTGGCCTCCACGCGCGGCAGAAGTGAAACTTCTTAGCTGTGAGCAATAGGATAGTATCTCGTTTATAGTATCTGAATTGAAGCCTGTGTAATTCAGAAATCAAATTTTAATTATAAATTAAAGCAAATGCAATTTGCAAGTAAAAATTGACCTCGAAAAAATCCAAGTAATAGCTTTACCTTAAAAAAACCAAAGTAATATATTTACCTTGAAAAAATCGAAGTAATATATTTATTACAAAAAAAAAGAAATGATATCTTTAAATTATGCGCCAATTAAATATATATTATATCAAAAAATAACTATTGTTCTTTTAAAAAATGTATTCCCATTAAAGTGAAAAAATTAATATAAAATGTGAAAAATTTTAGTGAAAAAAACTTGGCGCTGCTAAACATAATAATATATATTAATAAAACAATTTCTATAAATGGAAAAAGTACTTTAAATTAATGTGTGAAAGTCTCTAAATTTACATTGTAATTATTAATTTAATATTTTAAATTAGTTAATTATTGCTTTCAAATATTTCAAAATTTGGCAGCGCCAAGTTTTTTTCATTAAAATTTTTCACATTTTATATTAATTTTTTCACTTTAATGGGAATACATTTTTTAAAAGAACAATAGTTATTTTTTGATATAATATATATTTAATTCGCATAATTTAAAGATATCATTTCTTTTTTTTTGTAATAAATATATTACTTCGATTTTTTCAAGGTAAATATATTACTTTGGTTTTTTTAAGGTAAAGCTATTACTTGGATTTTTTCGAGGTACAAAGATAACTACTTCGATTTTTTCAAGGTACACCACGCGTGCTTGGCGTCTTTTTTTTACCTTTTTGTAAAAGGTAATTTTGTACGGATATCACCCCTTTTTGTTATAGATACATCAAACGCCATAATGTTTATCGACATCGACATTTATGTCTGATAAAATCAAATGTAAATATTTTTTGTATTATAACTTACAAGAATTATATCTGAGAGTTTGACATCCTTAAATGTGCAGTGTAGTTTGTATAAATTTATAAATCATTAAAAAAATTAAGACACAAAATATGAATATATTAGGCAAGTCAAATTTGTCGAGAGCATTATGCATTATGCACTGCATTATGCAGTGTTTGCTATAAATAAATTTTGTCGAAAGAAAAACAGATTTGATACAGAATTTGGCATGTACGATGCTATTGGCAGAATGTCATAGTAGATAATATATGTATAGTAAAGTTTGTTAACAAAATGCAATTAATAATTTATAATACAAACTACACTGCACATTTAATTAAGGATGTCACTGTCAGATATAAGTTTTGTGTTATATACAAAATATAATACAAAAAATATTTAGACTTAATTTTATCATATATATTTGATAGTCATTATTAGAGAAAAAGAGAGAGAGAGAGAGAGAGAGAGAGAGAGAAAGAGAGAGAGAGAGAGAGAGAGAGAGAGAGAGAGAGAGAGAGAGAGAGAGAACGCGAGCGGGGAACGCGAGCGTGACCGCGAGAAAGAGCAATACGTACGATAGATATAACCTCGCGACCCTCGCACAGGGTGTATCCCAGGAACCAGCCATCCGCAAGGCGCGAATTCTGTCACTCCAGCACT
This sequence comes from Leptothorax acervorum, assembly GCA_035220615.1. Taxonomy (NCBI): domain Eukaryota; kingdom Metazoa; phylum Arthropoda; class Insecta; order Hymenoptera; family Formicidae; genus Leptothorax; species Leptothorax acervorum. The sequence continues at coordinate 115,799 of JASTWQ010000387.1, forward strand.
GCACTTCGTTCGGAGTGTTCGGACGCGACGACGCGGACGGAATATTTCTCGACGACGCGGACGTCTAAAGCGGCCCATAACATGTACGAGTTTGATTCGCGAGCCGGACTCAAACGTTTTTCACCACACACACACTCCCGAATAGTCCCGAAATTTGGCTCGTCGGACGCCGAGCCCGTCTCGTAACATCTCACCCACGCTATTGTTTACGAAAGCTTCTTTGCTTACGACCACGATCGCAGCGTTACGATAGATGTAGACGCACCTTAATAATTCATACGATAACTGTCACGACGAACGTTACGATCGTCGTAATGAGCTTACGATCCATCGTAACGCTGCAATCGTGATCGTAAGCAAAGAATTAAGCTGTCGTAAACAATATATCTATGTTAATATATCTAACTGTAAACACACTTTTCTTCGCGCGTCGAGAAGGCTGACATGTTAGGTTATACTGTTGTAACGCTAGACAAGTGTCACAATCTTCCGAGTTCAAGTTGAGTCAACTCATATAATGAGGTTACGATAGCTGTCGAGCGTTACAATCGTCGTAAGGAACTTAACATTACGATAAATGTAAACGCAGCCTCGCGCACCAACTAACGTATACACGTCAGTCACGTCACTGCACATAAACATGCTGTCTCTTTCGTTGTCATGGAGACGCTCGAGACTGACAATATCGCTCTCTCGCTCTTTCTCGCGAACGCGATTTATTGAAGTGAAACTTCTTAGGGCACGGGGGGTGATTCGAACCGGAAGCGTCACAGAAGTGCGTCACGGAAGTCGCGTCACGGAAGTCGCGTTATGGAAGTCCGTCACGAAAAGTCGAACCTTCTAGGGGAGTGATTCGGAGCGTCGCGTTACGCGTTCGCGTTATGGAAGTCCGTCACGAAAAGTCGAACCTTCTACGGGAGTGATTCGGAGCGTCGCGTTACGCGTTCGCGTTATGGAAGTCCGTCACGAAAAGTCAAACTTTCTACGGGAGTGATTCGGAGCGTCGCGTTACGCGTTCGCGTTATGGAAGCCCGTCACGAAAAGTCGAACCTTATACGGGAGTGATTCGGAGCGTCGCGTTACGCGTTCGCGTTATGGAAGTCCGTCACGAAAAGTCGAACCTTCTACGGGAGTGATTCGGAGCGTCGCGTTACGCGTTCGCGTTATGGAAGTCCGTCACGAAAAGTCGAACCTTATACGGGAGTGATTCGGAACGTCGCGTTACGCGTTCGCGTTACGCGTTTGCGTTACGCGTTCGCGTTATGGAAGTCCGTCACGAAAAGTCAAACCTTCTACGAGAGCGATTCGGTGCGTCGCGTTACGCGTTCGCGTTATGGAAGTCCGTCACGAAAAGTCAAAACTTATACAGGAGTGATCCGGAGCGTCGCGTTACGCGTTTGCGTTATGAAAGTCCGTCGCGAAATGTCAAAAACTTCCATGGGCGTGATTCGGCGCGGGAGCGTTACGTTAATTTACAAGTTAAATTTTAATTATAAATTACAGGCGATGCAATTCACAAATAAATAAAAATTGATTTGTGAATTACACAGGCTTTAATTCACAAATCAATTTTTATACAGTGAATATACACCGTTGACCAAAATATCGGTGTTCTATCTTATGATTGTTTATTTATACGTGTTATTGCAATAAATATTACCACATGCTTCAGTGGTCGAATTGGCACGACGCCTGCACAGAAAGCGGGAAGTTCCAGGTTCGAACCCTGGCTGGGGTAATATTTTTCACAATAAAAATTAAATTATTTAAAATTAAGATGCTTAAATTAAGCGTTGAGATAAAAGGACCAGAATCTTGGTTAAAATGTCCTGACGATTATGTCCGTCAGGAACGATTGCCAGTTACGTCGAAGAAATTTAATATGGTAAAAATAATAAAACGCTATTAACGATTCGGTAGGTTCTCTGGAGATTTCGCGGTCGCTCTCCTGGCTCGTCCGCGGGCGCGAACCCGCGCCTTGAGACGGTGGCGAGTATATATACAGGGTGATTCGAAACAACCTTTTACCGTTACAAGTACAGATTCGTGACAAAATTCTGAGACGACTTTTCCTCTTGCAAAATTTTGTCCGAAGCTTACTTTTTGAGTTATCAAGCAAAATACTTACCCTATCGCTGGCCGAGTACAGGAGATAGACAGGAGCGGCGCGACTCACCATTAGACGCGGGCGCTTACGTCGGGTGCCCGCTGCGTGATCAGTCGATCGATCAATGGATCGAGCTGCGTCCTAATATTTACTTCCAGCACAGAAAATCTACAGTTCGCGTTATGAATAGATTTTCAGAACTGGCAATAACATTGGATAACGATAACCACAATGATACACGCACACACATGCAAGCACGTTCACTCACTCGTGTTGTTGTTTTCTCTCACAAACTTCACTTAAATACACTTAACTTTACTCCTTTTACTCACGTACTTAAAAATGTGCAATTATTATTAACTAATAATTGCACATTTTTAAGTACGTGAGTAAAAGGAGTAAAGTTAAGTGTATTTAAGTGAAGTTTGTGAGAGAAAACAACAACACGAGTGAGTGTTTATTATTAGTTAATAATAATTGCACATTTTTAAGTACGTGAGTAAAAGGAGTAAAGTTAAGTGTATTTAAGTGAAGTTTGTGAGAGAAAACAACAACACGAGTGAGTGAACGTGCTTGCATGTGTGTGCGTGTATCATTGTGGTTATCGTTATCCAATGTTATTGCCAGTTCTGAAAATCTATTCATAACGCGAACTGTAGATTTTCTGTGCTGGAAGTAAATATTAGGACGCAGCTCGATCCATTGATCGATCGACTGATCGCGCAGCGGGCACCCGACGTAAGCGCCCGCGTCTAATGGTGAGTCGCGCCGCTCCTGTCTATCTCCTGTACTCGGCCAGCGATAGGGTAAGTATTTTGCTTGATAACTCAGAAAGTAAGCTTCGGACAAAATTTTGCAACAAGAAAAGTCGTCTCAGAATTTTGTCACGAATCTGTACTTTCAACGGTAAAAGGTTGTTTCGAATCACCCTGTATATACAAATTTTATCGCATATAGAAGTAATAAAAGAGACATGTTAAATTGGTTTGATATGCTTGCAAAAAAATGAGACATATACCTAATACAAAAATAAAGTATAGATTACACACGTATAATATACACAAACAAATTATTAAAACAATTTAAAAAAAAAATATACGTGTGGCCTCCACGCGCGGCAGAAGTGAAACTTCTTATCTGTGAGAAATAGGATAGTATCTCGTTTATAGTATCCGAATTAATGCCTGTGTAATTCATAAATCAAATTTTAATTATAATTTAAAGTCGATGCAATTTACAAATAAAAATTGATTTGTGAATTAAAGCCTACTGTATTATTTACAAATAAAATAAATAACGTAATTTAACACAGAAAAAAAAAAAATACGTGTGGCCTCCACGCGCGGCAGAAGTGAAACTTCTTAGCTGTGAGGAATAGGATAGTATCTTGTTTATAGTATCTGAATTAAAGCCTGTGTAATTCAGAAATAAAATTTTAATTATAAATTAAAGCCGATGCAATTTGCAAGTAAAAATTAATTTGTGCAGAATTGAAGCGTATATAAGTCACAAGTCAAATTTTAATTATAAATTAAAGCCGATGCAATTCACAAATGAAAATTGATTTGTGAATTAAAGCCTATATAATTCGCAAATCAAATTTTAATTATAAAAGTGAAGTTTCAGGTTATGAGAAAAATTTTCCCATATATAATTACATATAAATGTAACAGTTGGCAACTGTTAACCTGAAACTTCACTTTTATAATTAAAATTTGATTTGCGAATTATATAGGCTTTAATTCACAAATCAATTTTCATTTGTGAATTGCATCGGCTTTAATTTATAATTAAAATTTGACTTGTGACTTATATACGCTTCAATTCTGCACAAATCAATTTTTACTTGCAAATTGCATCGGCTTTAATTTGTAATTAAAATTTTATTTCTGAATTACACAGGCTTTAATTCAGATACTATAAACAACATACTATCCTATTCCTCACAGCTAAGAAGTTTCACTTCTGCCGCGCGTGGAGGCCACACGTATTTTTTTTATTTATCGGCGAGCCGGACTTGAACGTTTTTCACTACACACACACTCCCGAATCGCGCAAAGCCCGAGTCGATCCAGCCGCGTAGGTTATCTCGCTCCGCGCTGTCATACACCGCCGGGCCGCGGGGCGCCGGAGGTGCGACTGCACTCAGTACACCAAGTGCACCGCTGGCGACACTTTGTTGCTCTAAAATGGAAAATAGCGCCATTAACGTCAAGATTGTGAAAGTGACGCGCTACCCGTGGCGCCACGGCGCGCCGTGGCGAGAGTGTGAAAGTCACGATCTGGGGGACGACGATGACGTATCTTAATTGAAAATTTCACACTTTATCCTATGCATCGTAAAATCTCCGCTCGTAGGGCACGTAGCGGAAAAATAAAAACACTTTTCTTATATAAATTTGGTCCAAGCTTTACGATAAGCCTAGTTAGAACTTGATCCGTTCACTGGTTATCCAGATCTAAAAATCTCGGATACTCGCAACTCGTCGCGTCGCGTATATAGAGCCACGGCTGTCTCGCTCCGCGCGTACTTGGCGCGAGACACTACCGTGTCTCTTGATTTGTGCAGAATTAAAGCGTATATAAGTCACAAGTCAAATTTTAATTATAAATTAAAGCCGATGCAATTCACAAATAAAAATTGATTCGTGTATTAAAACCTGTATAACTTACAAATCAAATTTTAATTATAAAAGTGAAGTTTCAGGTTATGAGAAAAATTTGCCCATATATAATTATATATGGGCCAACTGTTGCCAACTGTTACATTTATATACTGTCACGGCTTTTTGCACGCGGGCGCAAGCCGGATCAAAAGGGGACGGTAGAGAGTCAGGTGTCAGGCCTCTCAAATTGGTACCTCGCACGAAATCTCTTGACTCGCGATATAGACTATTGGGCGCCAGACGCGGCAGATCGCGTCCACTAAATACAATGATTCTCTAAGTATTTGTCACGACAACTCAAATGCTTCGATTCGCAAAATTCGTCAAAACGCAAGTAATGATTCACGAAAGCTCCAACTTAATTATTCGTGCGAAGGCCGACCAGCTCGACCTAACGGTAGAGGGGCAGGGCAAGGCAGGGCAGTGCAAGAGGACGACCGGATAACGGCTAAATAATTCGCCACATGTAGAATATAATAAAATAACTGATCGTTTATTGCTAGTATTTGGTAATGAAAAGGGTGGAAACAGTTGTTTAATAATAGTAAGTTTAATAATAATATTTAAAGTGATCCGTGGAATAAGAACAAAGTTGAGTGAGGCAATCGCCCCCGCGTATCGAACTGTAATCAAGTTCGTTTACAGAAAAACTAAAGAAGAACGCGAAGTAATATCGAGCGCAAGTATGCGCGATGAATAATCTCGCCGCGCGAATAAGACGCGACAATGAGTAACGTAAAATCAGACGAAAAATATCTTGGAAATTGAGGAAAGTATTAATTGACTAAATTATAATGATCTCTGGATCGTTACGGAACAAAGAAACTAAACACTGAGGTCCAAATAACATTCGCGATACATCTCGCAATCAAAACGTAATTCCGTAAATATTATAAACCATAAAGCCACAAATGTCGACGATCAGGTATAATGTCTGCGTGCGCCAAACGAAGCGCGACAACGTGATCTTGCGAGATTACAACTCGTCCAAGAAACAGATAATCACGTTGGGATCGCAATAAATCTATTAATTAGACTCGGAGATTCCACTCCGGTCTACTTTGTTCTGTTCTGTCGTCAGTGGTTTTTACGTCCGTTTCGGCGTGAGCTCGTCGCACGCGCGACGCAATTAACGGGCGCAATAGAGCACGCAAATCAGCAAAATATTTCGTAACTTAACAATAACGCGAGAAAAGATTCGGGATAACGCGAACGGCAGTCGAAATAACGCAACGAATAGACCAGGGTAACGCAAAATTAATATTCCGACTCAAACAGTACCCAGGAATAATATCCGGACGCGAATCTAATACAAAATACCAAACGCGAGTAATAACGCAAAACTAATACGCGGCAGCGAACAACGCAAACATAATATCGTTAATATCGCAATTAATAATTATCGCCATTAAGATCGCCAATAATAATACTAAATAAGGTCGCAAGTAATAACACAATAATATTGGAAATAATCCAAAGAACGCGAGATAATATTCGGACGCGACTCTAACACACAAGAATATCAAACGCGAATAATGGCGCAAAACAAATACGCGGCAGCGAAGAACGCAAGAACTAAGGAAGCGATACAAATAGTAACGCGGAAGAATATCGCAAACAATAACGCGAAAGAAGACTGCGAAATACGATCGCAAACAATAACGTCAAACGAGTACAACTAATAACTCGAGATAATATTACGAATAATAACGACGAATATCATCGCAAATCGTAACGCCAACTAATATCTCGAACGATTACGCAAAATAATATCATAATTAATAACGCGGAATCATAGCGGTTAATCACGTAAAGGAATATCACAAACTATAACGCGAAATAATATCGTGACTACTAACGCCAAATAATAACACAAATAAGTAACGCAAAATAATAACACAAATAATAACGCGAAATAATATCGCGACTAATAACGCAAAATAAGAGCACAGATAATAACGCGAAATAATATCGCGACTAATAATCGCAAAATAATAACAAATAATAACGCGAGATAATATCGCGACGAATAACGCAATATAATATCGCGAAACGATATCGCAAGTAATACGATGCGGTAGTGTCGCAAATAATATCTCCAGAGGATATCGGGAATGATAGATCCCGAGCGGCGCAACTAACCAGACCCAGGAACGCTGCACGGAAATGATACGCAGCGAGCAACATGCAAAAACACGCGGTATGCGGGCGCGACGTGACTCGCACGCTGGGGCGCGGCGGCGGAGGCGCGAGCGCGAACGCGGGCACGACTCGGGACGGCACTACGCAATCGAAAACGCCAAAAAGGGTCGAACTCTAAACGAAACGCGAGCAGATACGTGTCTACGCCACACTCAACGCGCACTCAAAGTCGGTCGTTAGAACGCCAGACTTCACCCGGTACGCGAGCAGATACGCGGTAACGCCACACTCAACGCGAACCCGAGGACGTACGCCATACGCGACTCTAATACGCGGCCACTCCCGGATGTCGCCCGCGCGAACGCGATATCTCGCCCTTCGGCCCCGCCGAAGGTCGCCGCACACGCCCGCGATCACGATCTCCAAGGGGGTCGTTACGCGACGCGAATTCTCGATGCCCTAATCCCGCACACACAAAGCTCGCGCGATCGCCAAGGGGGCCCTCCGCGCTCGATGCCGATCGCTACCGCGAAGTCACCAATATGCTACGCCGTGCACGGCGAGCTAACACCAAGTTCACTAAACACGCGAGTCGGCAACGAAACGCGAACGCGACCCGACGGCTTTCCCGTGGCTGGACACAAACAATAATTCGGGCAACCTCACCGGTACTTGACTCGGTCTCCTCGACGTCGCCGCTTCCTCGGGGCACCTGCACGGACCGGACCGCTGGCCTTACACACTCAGATCCTGGTCACGGCAATTATCGCACGCAGAGCACAGAAAATAACGCGACATACACGCGTGTTGACTCGTCGAGAGGGCGAACCGAAAGAGATCGTCCCTTCGGTCGCTCGATTGCGGATCGACGACGCGCCCCACCCCGGGGGTGCGTACGTCTGTGGCGCGATAGCGCGGGCCAATCAGGATCGATCTCGCAAGTACGCCGCGACACTTCGCGTAACGCTATCTTGCGTGATCCGCCGTGGGGTAGGGATGTTCGATTCTCCCGGAGGGGCCGCCCCTTCGGGAGAATCGAACATCCCTACCGTGGGGTGCCTCGCGACTCCGCGATAGTCAATCGATGGGGCGCTCGATGTAAGCGGGTCGGACGCCCCGGTTCGCCTCACGGCATCTCCGCCGCGGGGACGTCCTTCCCCGTGACTTCCAGGTCGGAGTCGTAGCCGTTTTGGCGATTACGCCGCTTCACGGCGTAACGCCGTCGTGGCGGGGTCGTTCCGCCCTCCCGCATCCAGAGCGCCGGGACTGCTCCCGTTTTCACGCCGGGATCACGCGGTCGAAGTCTTGCCCCGCTCTCCCCTGTGCGTGGCCCGCGACGATCCTTCGTCTCCGCACTGCTGAATTCTGGAGCGTCCTTCGCCCCTCGCACTGCTCCTCCCCCATGATGCCCGCAAGATCGCTGCCGATGATGTTCTCGCCGGTGGATTCCTGCGAGGTGCCGCGATTACCAAATATAATAAAATAAACAAAAAAAAGATAATTAATACGCTATCAGTTAACGACGAGGCCCCCTGGAGATTTCGCGCTGCTCTTCCGGCTCGCCCCCGAGCACAATTCCGCGCCCCGTGGCGGCGGCGGGGACGCTGCAACGCGCAGCGGAGCTGCCACGTCACAACACATATAATTATATGTATATAGACAAATTTTTCTCATAACCTGAAACTTCACTTTTATAATTAAAATTTGATTTGTGAGTTATACAGGTTTCAATACACGAATCAATTTTTATTTGTGAATTGCATCGGCTTTAATTTATAATTAAAATTTGACTTGTGACTTATATGCGCTTTAATTTTGCACAAATCAATTTTTACTTGCAAATTGCATCCGCTTTAATTTATAATTAAAATTTGATTTCTGAATTACACAGGCTTTAATTCAGATACTATAAACGAGATACTATCCTATCCCTCACAGCTAAGAAGTTTCACTTCTGCCGCGCGTGGAGGCCACACGTATTTTTTTTTTTAACATTTTGTATAATATAAAATGTTACATATTTTATAAAAATTCTATATGTATATATACCTATATATATATTTAATCTAAAAAGTATTACATTATTTTAAATTGTTTTAATAATTTGTTTGTGTATATTATACGTGTGTAACCTATACTTTATTTTTGTTTTTTGTTTAAAGCTTGTGTAATTCATAAATCAAATTTTAATTGTAAATTAAAGTCGATGCAAATCACAAATAAAAATTGATTTGTGAATTGAAGCCCACTGTATAATTTTATTTAAAGCCTGTGTAATCCATAAATCAAATTTTAATTATAATTTAAAGTCGATGCAATTCACAAATAAAAATTGATTTGTGAATTAAAGCTTACTGTATAATTTTATTTAAAGCCTGTGTAATTCATAAATCAAATTTTAATTATAATTTAAAGTCGATGCAATTCACAAATAAAAATTTATTTGTGAATTAAAGCCTACTGTATAATTTACAAATAAAATAAATGACGTAATTCAACACAGAAAATAAACATATAAAAAACTAGCTGTGAGGAATAGGACAGTATTTCATTTATTGTATCCCGTTGAACATTATATATAAATAAAAGGCTAGAAACGATGACGTCCGAAGCACAGGTACAGTTCAAAATACACTGAGTGAGCCGATACTCGTCACATATATTCTACATAGACTCCTGTGCATTGTTGTTATTATGATGTTCTCTACATACGACATTCAAACAAAGGGACTCTAGCAAAGCTAGGGAATAGACAGACTTGCTGTTGTGCTTCCTTCATTCGAAAGGTTGATCTCGAAGAAGACGGTTCTGAAAAGTGAGTATCTGTTTTCTTTTTTAACATTATTTGATTAAACAATATTATGTTATATATTGATTATGATTGATTATTTTTTATTAATTGCCATTTAAATTGCTTGTTTTAGAAACTCAATTACAAAATGGGAGGATTCTTCAGCAAAACTGAAGCAATTGAAGTGAGTAATAAATTTCTTTAATATTATAAATAACTAATTAGTTTTCAATAAGTCGAGAAATAAACACCAAATAAGAGCCGGCTCTGGTTCTCCAGTGTACGATATATATTTTTTTCCGCGACTTATATAAGTACATTTTTTAGCCCAACATATTATTTTGTTGTTATTCTTGTTTCGAGCTCATTTTGCCTGACGCGTAGGCTTTTTCGCGTGAATTTTTATGTTTATACGTGGATTTCAAAATACTTTTAAGAGAGACTTATTGTTATTATATAAATACTCGGTTCTAAATCAAACCATGTTATCCGCGCTAATCTGACTAACTCGAGCATGATATAATCCATTATACATATAATTATATAATAAATACTTGCTCTACCTCGGTCATTTCGGTGAAAAAGTTAAGGCTTCCATTATTGCTTTAATTTAATAAACAATTGCTTTCTTACTTCGATTAAGATTTTGTGGTATTTATTATTTGAACATTTAATGTTAATTAAAATTTGGTTCCTCCGATTTCTGCTTATCAAAACTTTTAATTTTATTGTCAAGTTGAAAAATTAATAATATTTGTACACAGGAAGAAGAGCAGAAAAAAGAAGAAGAGCGGAGAAAAGAAGAAGAACAAAAAAAAGAAAGAAGAACAGAAAGAGGAAGAGGAAAAAAAAGAAAAACAGAAAGAGAAAGAGCAAAATCAAAGAGATGAGCTGATGCACGAAATGCTGAAAGTGCAATTTGCACAATATTCAGCATGGTTGCAACAACAGCAGCAGCTGCAGTCACAGCAACAGTTGCGACTCCCTCTACTGCCAGGTTTGCCGACTAGAGCACCACCTGAGCCTCCACAGAACATCATTATAATAGAAGGAGCGTCGACCCCCTTTAGAGGTAAGAAATTAATCCTTAATAAAAGTGGTATAAAAATCGGGAAAAAGTTAGTCCATTCGGTAAGAGATATTGAATTGGATGATTGTGAATTGTAAAAGTTGATACCTACAGATATATAGCTATAGTAAATATACTCTTATTTGTATCCACGCAAAATTGACAGATGAAAAGTAACTACATTACAAATAAATCAAGTACCTAAATTATTAATACTTGTTAAAAAATAAGACATATTTTATAACGACTAGGATAAATACCTAGCAATTATTTTACGGGGAGTAATATCCAATCACTAAAAAATTCAATTCTTTGTATTATTTGTATTTTTTTTATAGGAAGAGGAAGATGGAGGAGAGCTGCTGGTAGAAGTAGGCGAAACTGGTACGCGACGAGGGGGAGGCAATACTTACCAGGCAACTTTAGCAGAAGATACAATTAAAAAAGCCTGTATAGTGTATATATACCTATATAAAAAAATATATAAATTTAATTTAAAAGAAAAAGTTAAAATGTCTCATTTATTTGTCACGGATTGTAGAGTGGTCTGAATTTGAACTGTGGCTAGGGTAATATTTTTCGCAATACATTCTTTACATTAATTTAAAAAAGGATTAGCATCAAAAGTAAATCGATTATTGATTTAAATATGTGGATTTACTATTCTAACAGACAGCTGTGTTTCAAGTACGACGAAGTACGTAGCGCACAGTTTGTTGGAATAAGTATATTTTTTACTTCAATTGTAAGTTTTGATTTTTAGTGGGTCCTTTAATTATTAATTTAAATCTGAATTGTCAATTAGCGATGATATATATGTATACAATAATTTAATATGTAATCATGATTTACTTAGTTTTAATTTACAAATTAATATTAATTTGTGAATTGAAGCCTTGTAAATCAGAATTCACTATCAATTTGTGAATTATACCACCTTTAAATCACGAATTATGAATTAAAGCCTGTGTAATTAACAAATCAAATTATAAATTAAAGCCGATGCAGTTCACAAATTAAAATTGATTCATGAATTGAAGTCTGTGTAAATCACAAATAAAATTTTAATTATAAATTAAAGCCGATGCACATCACAAATCAATTTTGATTTGTGAATGGCACCAGCTTTAAGTCATAATTCTTTGATTCGTGAATTTTATATTACAAATTATTACTGTTTCATTGCAGTCATTTAATAAAGAAAATGGAGAGGAAGACGTTTAAGGAAATAATTAACATCTAAATTTATCTATAAATTTTTATTTAGATTGAAAGATATGTACATAGATATGCAAGGCAAATGGCGAGTACTCTGCTAAGGAAAATTAAAAAAATTTTATTTTACATATTTTTTATTTTGAAAAACGGATTAGCCGTAAAAATTATTATGAAAAGAAGGATTGAAGAACGGGTATTACTTTTTGACATGCAAGGAAAATGGCGGATACTCTGCCAAGAAAAGTAAAATGGCAAATACTCTTCCAAGAAAAGTGAAATGGCGAATACTCTGCCAAGGAAAGTAAAATGGCGAATACTCTACCAAGGAAAGTGAAATGGCGAATACTCTGCCAAGGAAAGTAAAATGGCGAATACTCTACCAAGGAAAGTAAAATGGCGAATACTCTGCCAAGGAAAGTAAAATGGCGAATACTCTGCCCATTTTGGAATATGGAATAAGGGTAAAAATTATTATGAAAAGAAGGGATTGAAAAATGTTTATTACTTTTTAACATGCAAGACAGCTAGCAAATACTCTGCCATGTTTAAAGCCTTAAAAAATTTTGTGTTGCAAACATGCTTAGTTATTCTTGACCAAAGAAATTTTTTTCAGAAAATTGAATGAGGTTGACGTTTCATTAAAATACCTCATTAATTCATTTTCCTTTTGTCCTTGTGGAACACAAATACTGTAGTAAGAAACGAATCCAAATTGTTTTCGCCAAAATCGGAAAAATCATCATTAGCATCTTGTGATTGTGAGGTGGCTGGTTGTTCCTTTTCGGCGGGTCTCATAATATTATGTGCCAACTGTATCCTTTTAATACAATAATTGTGTTGCTGAAATATAAAATAAAATTTCGAATTAGTAAGACATTTTGACTGAAAAATGATATATTAATCTATTTCCATTTGTTGTGACTCTAAAAACGAAACAATAGGTTTGTAATAACTGAAATACGAAATATAAATTTTAGACTTAAAGTTGTTTAGAAATCTCGTGAATACTGCATCTATAGTTGTCCCAGATCTTGTCGTTGCCTCTTTTGGATCGTTTGTCATCTTCAGTTGTAATTTTTCTCGTAAAAATTCGATCAATGGCTGCGATTCCTCTGAGGCAAAGTTAGCGTTGAAGTCACCGCTGCGGATCATAGGTATTTTGTCCAAATCGGAATGAAGTAGCGCAGCACCCTCGACCGTGTATGCCAGTAAAGATTGATGGATGAATTTTATAATATCTTCGATTTTCTGATTGGGTGAAATATAAATAACCACCATCATTATTGATTGTTTATCCTCCGTAATGCAGTGAGCAGCACATAATTCACCGATGGCCGATGTATTCACGTTTAAGAAATGTGTTTGGCGAAAACTCAAATCCATATGGGCTGTGACAATGGTTGTTCTGTCATTAATGTTATGATAAATTGCAACTCCTCCAGCCCGAACGTTTGGACGTTTGAAGTGGACGACACAATCGAAGTTTGGTATATCCACGTTATCCTCATTATTGAGCCAAGTCTCCGAGAGAAGCAATATCGTTGACTGTTGAACCACTGCACCTGTGAGATCTGCGGAGTGAGCGCGAAGACTTTGACAATTCAAGGAGAACATTGATAATCCTCTTCTGCTGTCAATAAAGTCTATCATTATTCTATCTATTGTCTGTAGTCGATTTAGAGACAATCTACGAAATTCCTCTTGCAAAGAGACCATCGATATTGATGCTTTTCGTCCGTGATAAAACGTTGAATCATTATGTCGCGACACGATGTAGAGTCCTTCGATATTTGTTACCCGTGACAGCGCCACGTATAGTAATTGCTGCGCGTGCGTTTTATCGTACTCGTAGACTATCTCGTTGAACGTGCCTCCTTGAGATTTGTGAATCGTAATTGCACAAGCAGAAACTAAAGGGAAATGATTACGTTTTGCGACAATAGTTTTGTTGTTATTTAGCGGAATGGTCGATGTTCTTCGTTGTATTGGAACAGCGGTGTGACTAATGTTGTTGGCCACCATGTATGCAGCTGCTTGTTTTCTTATTTTTTGACCAGTTTTCGATAAGTCGGGAAAGTCCAGCCACACACGGGTAACTTCTCCATCTTCATTATGTTCAATGTGAATTAACTTTCCCACAGCACCATTTGCCAACCCATCTGATACGTCAATATTTGTTGTTATGATGTATGATTTATTCATAACAAATATAATTTCATACGGTAATCCGCCAGTATCGATTGTCGACATTTTATGAAGTTTTTGCTTCACGAAGGCTTCTTGTTCTGCGTTGCGACAACCGACGTAGACGTCCTTTGCTGTGGACGAAAGTTTGTTTTCTGCACTGTTTAGGACTAAGTTATTGTACTCAGTGACAGAGTTGTTCGTGAGGAAAAGACGTATTCCATGCGGACATAGTTGGTCAGCTTCTTCTTTTGTGAAGAATCGTGCTTCGATAAGTTGCAATTCGAAATTGTCCAATGCTGTGCCATTGCCAATTTTAGTCAGTATTGATGCAAAGGCTTCATTTGATTGTCGCATCACTTGAGTCAATTCATAAAATTGTAATCCCCGCCACAAAATTGGACCTACCATCCGTTGTTTTGGCTGTTTGTAGAATGGTGTAGCCCGAACTGGTGGCAATTGGCGCAAGTCACCAATTAAAATTACATCCAATCCTCCGAAATTTGTTTCAAAATTGCCAGTGATTTGTTTTAGCCTTAAATCGATTTGTAACAATAGTTCAGCACCGATCATACTGATTTCATCAATGATCAAGACTTGAACATATTTGAAAAGTGTTCGGTATTGTTGAACAACGTCAATGGACAAAGGCAATAGCTTTGAAAGAGATATTTTCAAAGCAGTGTGAACAGTGGTCCCATCAAGGGGCACAGTTGAGGCACAAGTTATGTAAGCGTTGCAGTATGAATCAGTGTTGGTGAAGCGATTATAAATTTCCATGAGAAGTTTGATGACAAAAGTTTTACCGCATCCAGCTGGACCAGTGAAGAATATTTGTAGCGGTGAGCGATTTGCAGACAGAATGTTAGAGATGACATGAAGCAAAAGTCCTTGTTGTTTTTCGTTTGCTTTTCTCATTAGTTCACAGAATTGTTTATGAGGCATAACATTCTCGTTTTTCTTTGCAATCGCGCCAAGTTTATTCAATGTTGCAAGACGAAGATCGCTGTTAATGTCGGAATGTGGATTGTTGTATAACTGTTCGAACGGGTTGGGTTCCGGATACCTGTTGGCTACGTCTTGTATCTCTTTTTCGTCGTTAGGGACTCCATCGTCACGACATAACTGTCGACAAATCTCAATAGTTTTGTTAATGTCCAAGTTCGACTCAAATTCTTTACACCGTTGTAAAATCAAGTCTTGATTTTCATCGTAAATGTTTATGAATTTCATATCCGCCAGAATTTCCTCTTCTTTGTTCCTAAATGCTATGTGTAAAGTAACCATTTCACGTTTGTACTCATTGTAATCTGTTGCCATATCATAATTTCGATAACGAATCACTCGCGGATCTTTTCGTTCAGTGTACATCCCTTCCGACATTTTTGTATATTTTGAGACAAACTGCGAGAGTGTGACATTTTCCATATTTTCGGGTCTTTTTTCATATTTGTCGAACCAATTTTCTTTCCAAATGTTTGTTGAATCAGCGTCGCAATCCATTTCTTCTAATTCTTTCTGGGTTTTTTTAATTTGTTGTCGTTCAATAGGCCAAACCGTCGGAATGTAGACTATTGCGACAGAGTTTTTCGACATGGGTTCACGCAGCAAGTACCAGGCAGCTTCTTGGCTCGTCATTTCGACACTGTTGAGCATGTCGACACTAATTTTCCTTGTAATTTCTACGACGTCAAACTCAGGGTGTTCGTCCATGATTTGAATAATTTGACGCTGCAAGTTACTTACGCCTCTGTTGGTTTTATTTACATACTCCACGACATAAGCTGCACAAGAGTACTCTTCAGTGATGAACTGGATGTCCATGTTTGACTTCACAACGCTGAGCAAGAATGGATTGAATGGATTGTGCCACCTTTCGCTCGGTGTACGTTTGTAGAAAACTCTTGGCCTTGTAATTCCAGCCCGAAGTATATTTAGATAATCTTCATCGGAAGTTATGTAGTTTCTCTCGTAGAATGTGTCAAAATCGGGATAGTCTTCATTTTCGAAATTCACCCTGAGGTCTTTGTAGCGTTGAGCATAACTTGCAAATGCAGGATCCGCTTTCGGCATAGACG
Source organism: Leptothorax acervorum (assembly GCA_035220615.1). Classification (NCBI taxonomy): domain Eukaryota; kingdom Metazoa; phylum Arthropoda; class Insecta; order Hymenoptera; family Formicidae; genus Leptothorax; species Leptothorax acervorum. The sequence goes on from JASTWQ010000387.1 coordinate 132,054, forward strand.
TTAATATAGTTGTCGATCGGCATGGCATAAAAGGTGCTTCAAATCGGCATTTTTGTTGTTTATTTGCGACAATTTTTTTATAGCAAGTAAATGAATGCCTATGGGTTTGCAGTTTAATATTTCCAGATGCTTCTGATGATGAAACCGAGATCAAACTATCAATCAATGCTATAGCATCTTGATAATTATCACCAAGTGCGTCGCGTGGAGCATTCTCCAGCCACAGTAAAATGTGCGCGTGCGGACTACCACGATGTTGAAATTCAATGCGCTTGAAGTAATGGGTCACTCGATACTGTCCAAACGGTGAAGATTTCTTTGATTGCAGAATGGTCATTATAACATTGACCAATTTATTGAAGTAAATAGCACAAGTTACTGCATCTTCATTTATAAGCGTACTTTTTTCGATGAAATTTATCAGCGATGCTTCATTTTCAGAAATCTCGATTCCATTGTTATTTAATTTGTATAACAGTCGTAATAAACCAGGCCATCCAATTTCATTAGCACTTATAGTCAGGAACAATGTCGGTTTTCCTAACTGCCTGATCATGGCAAAAAGATCCCTTTTTCGTTCTGCCCAGTACCAAGTAGAATTTGGTATAGTTCGGAGGAAGGCAAGATTGCTTTCAATGCAATTGTTGATATATTCTTCCGATTCTATTTGTTGCCGAGTAATATTTGTATTTTCACCAACGTGTTTGAAAGCAACAGTGAGAGCATCACGAACTCGTAATCTCAAAATTTTCATCGCCATGTATAGCAGATGATAAGGAGTTACCCCGCGTCGGTCTGAACGCCTTAGTTCACTTGAAGCCATCTTGAATGGTGTCACTCGCACGCCCTCTCTAAATGTTCGAAATTGACCAATATAAATTGCAGGGAAAGAAAGTTCCTCGGCATGCTCGTCGAACAGTAAACTTTGGGGGACGTTATTTTCTCCTGGTGCGATCCGTAAATATTTCTCATCGTTCCATAGTAGTGTTTGTTGTTGAGCAATGAGGCTTTCTTCAATTGGTATACCTTCGCTCCTCATCTCGAGAAACTTGTTGGAGGTTGAGATCGGTGTTGAAGAATGATACATCTATTGTAACGTCGTACAAGGCATAAAGGGGAGTAATCACTAAATGTTGCAACCATGCCTTTATCGAACGTTTGTTAACCAAGCCGTGTAAATAACTAGATGTGTGACCTTTTTTTCGTTTGATATGAACGTTAATACAGTGGTCATCGTCAATGTCTCTTGGTAATCGATTGACCATTGTATTCACAGAAACTGGTACATTAATAATTTGTCCATAAATACCATATTGCCCGTGAACGTGTCGCAGTCGCCTGATTTGCATGAATGGAATCCGCGGAGAAATGAGTCTCTTTGAGACCAAATCCAATGGAGGTAAATGCGCCGGTATTTCCGGATATTTGAAACCGTTGTACGTAGACATTGCAGGGATGTTTTGTTTGTCCAGCGACAGTTTGCAAGAGGAGCATATCGCTATATTTCCCATATCAACGTTTGGAAGGAATGTTTTTAGTATTTTTTCATTTTGTGCCGTCGGTTTTTTCAAATCGTCCTTGAACCACAATCTGTCACAAACCGAGCACGCATGACCGAAAGTATTATTTTTTAATTTTTTATTGAATTCATTATGAGCAATTTTATGTTGACGATAACCACGGTATGACGGAATAGATTCTGCACACGGAGCATGTAGATTTTGTAATTCCTCCGCGTGTAATTGAGCAACATTGGCGAGTAATGGTTTTCCCGAACTCTGTATTCCCGTATACATTCCGCCGCACTTTGAGCCGGAGTTGTGGTGGCAGCAGTAGCGCTGTCGTCAAGCAACGCCATTTTTCGAGCTCTATAGTCACGTGCACGTTCCGCCGCACTTTTCTTCGTATTTGCTCTTACGCTCTCGCAAAGCAATGTTTTCTTCTGAGCTCTATATTCTCGTGCACGTTCCGCCGCACTTTTCGCCGAAGTTGTGGTAGCAGCAGTAGCGCTGTCGTTAAGTAATGTTTTCTTCTGAGCTCTATATTTCCGTGCATGTTCCGCCGCACTTTTCGCCAAAGTTGTGGTGGCAGCAGTAGCGCTGTCGTTAAGTAATGTTTTCTTCTGAGCTCTATATTCCCGTGCACGTTCCGCCGCACTTTTCGCCGAAGTTGTGGTGGCAGCAGTAACGCTGTCGTTAAGTAATGCTTTCTTCCGAGCTCTATATTCTCGCATACGTTCCGCCGCACTTTTAGCCGGAGTTTTCGTGGCAGCAGTAGCGCTATTGTCAAGTAATGTTTTCTTCTGAGCTCTATATTTTCGCATACATTCCGCCGCATTTTTAGCCGGAGTTTTCGTGGCAGCAGTAGCGCTGTCGTCAAGCAATGTTTTCTTCCGAGCTCTATATTCCCGTGCACGTTCTGCAGCACTCTTTGCCCGAGTTTTTGTTGTATTGGCTGTAGTGCGGTTTTTCTTGCGCAATTCTCGTTCTTGGTCCACATTCAATTTTGCCATTTTGATTAATTAGCACTGGCTAACACTACGAAATGCACTAATTGCTCAGCCTCGCCTAAAAACACAAAACTGAATGTCAAAAAATCATTTTCTTACATTAAATTAAAAACAATTTTGAAAAAATGCGGATAAATTTTTCTCAAAATTAACGCAAAACTCAATGTCAAAAATCATTTTCTTACATTTTTAAACATATTTACTTATATTTCAATTTTAAACTAATTAATAAACAAATTTTTGACATGGTGTTAGTGCTATTTAAAATCTTATATTTTTATAAATCATTCCCGTGCTTCAAGTTTGTTTGCGCGCGGTTTAGAGTTTTTCACGACGAACTGAGATAGACAGTATCGCTCAGAAAGAGCGATACTGTAAGGCTGGCGGAAGTGCATGACAGAGAAAGTGACAGTTCGGAGCGAACCCAATAAACACATAATGGTATATTAAACATTTATTAAATGTAAAGTTAGTATAAAAGTGATATAAGTATACCAGATAAACGTTTTAATTGTAATGGTTTATATACCGTCGTATAATATACGATAATAATATCCGTTTTTATTATGTTTATATAATACAAAACGGATTTTATGCGTTGAAAAATAGTATATGTGTATACGAAATATTTGTTTATATAAAGTCGTATAATATACATTATACAGTAATAATATCCGTTTTTATTATGTTTATATAATACGAAATGGATTTTATGCGTTGAACTCGTTGAAGAATGGAATATGAGTATACGAAATATTTGTTTATATAAAGTCGTGTAATATACGGTAGTGATATCCGTTTTTATTATGTTTATATAATACGAAACGGATTTTATGCATTGAAGAATGGTATATGAGTACCTGTACGAAATATTTGTTTACATGTATAGAATCGTATAATATACAATAATAATATCCGTTTTTATTACGTTTGTATAATACAAAACGGATTTTATACGTTGAAAAATAGTATACGGGTATACGAAAAGAATAGTTTATTTTTCAGAATGTACTTACGTCTATTTTATTTCTTAAAATCGTATATTTATGCAATCAAAGAAACGTTTATTAGAAACGTATATAATTTATGAAAAAATCTCATTTATAAATGTTTAGAAAATACCATTGTGCAAATGGTATAATTTATATCTTTAAAACGTCAATAAATTTTTGCACAAATACACACATGATGTAGAGAAGTAAAATATTATACGATTAATAAACATATTTTATTATTATTTATTGTTTAACCATTGAGCTAAATAGAGATACGTTTCCAATGTTTATAATGATTACACGAACTTCCTTTTATAGACGTATAAAGATATCGCGTTATACAACGCGTTATACTATTCCTAATAGATGTCGACACATATTTTGAAATTTAATTATAGTATTTAATAATTATTGCAAAAATAATTATTGCATTTTAATGTGTGTAAGTGTATTCGGAAGTGCGTATGTTCCCAATAAGAACAAGAAGGTATAATATACGTATATTTATGGTATTAGCGTATAGTATAAACATGATATATTAAACGTATATGACTTGAGTATAATTTCCGTTTCTATGACCGTCTCATGTACGTTTTCATATACCAATTTTTATTCGCGTATTAAACGTTATACATATACGAATTAAATTCGGATGTAAGAAACAAATAAATTATGTTTCATGTAGCCGTATAAAATACGTACTGATAAAGCTATAATATATTTGTTTCTTAAATCCAAATTTAATTCGTATTATGTAGCCGTATAAAATACGTACTAATAGAGCAATAATTATTCGTTTTCTAAAAAAGCAATAATTTCGTTTTTTAACCATCGGTGAACCAGGTGAAATGTAACATATACCGCAGCAAGATTTAAAACTCCTACAGTTTTTTTTAAAAATACTGCGCGCAGTTGCCGTGTCGTGTAGCTGAAGTTGCGACCGTAATTCCAGCCCACACGAAACGGCAACTTGCGTGTAGTATTTCTATAAAAATTATAAGAGTTAAAATCTTGCTGATAGGTAGTCAAACCCCCATCTGTTGCACCGAGGGTAAATCCGAATTTAAGAAAATAAAAATGAGTATTAATGAGTATATGGCATTGCATAGGTATACTGCACTTTCAATAATGTTTATTACCCCTACAGCACAGATCTTGCAGCAAACGTTGTAAATATACATATATTGTAAAGAAAATATGACAATTTGTATGAAATATCATTTATTCTTTTGTCCTGACTTACACATAGTAGAAAACAATTAAACATTTTGAAAGTATGAATGACCTGAGTACACTAATACTATTTTGTTGAACCGTATGCGTGTCTATTTTTCGCTAACTTCAGCCAACTTTGAATCGCGTCTTTTATAGCTGTATCCGATGATTCTTTTCCACGGAATTGAACCTTGGCCGCTTCTGTAAAAAAGAAAATATGTTTAAATTGGAAACAACAATAGTTTTTAAAATGTCGATCTCATAAAGTTGACAAATATAATTATAACCGATAAACTTGCCACTTAAAAAATAGTGATGTCTCAACTTTTATTTGCTAATGCTTTTCACTCATTTTTTTTGCGAGGAACTTTTGTGACTAAGACAACGAAGATATTTTAATCTGATCACGGATATGAATTATGGAAATTATATAGAAAATAAAATATTATAACTGTTTATAACTGTTTACGTTATGTTTACTGTTAACTTGTTTACGTACCCGTAATAACTTCGCGTAATTTTGTTCCCTCAAAACTTTTTTTATTATGTTGCCCTTTCCAATTATAGGACATAGCCAGCTGGTTCGTCATTACAAATTTTAATATATTTATGACGCAGGACCTCTGGTCAGCTCCACCAATTGTCGACAGTCGTCCTTTCTGTAAGCACATTTTTTTTAATGCATAATTTTATTGTCATAAAGATGTAATACAAAAAGAAGATTTTTGAACATATGTACCAAGTATGTATAAGCAAGTGCGGGTGCCTCTCGGGCATCAGGGTTATCCGGCACTTTTTCTGACAGCATCAGTTCTAATTTTCGGAATTCATCTTCGGTTGTTAAAGGCAAGTCAGGAAATCCATCTGGTTTTGAAGTTGGATTCATGTACGTCTGAAGAGAATTCAGAAGACGAACAAAAGAAGCATTGTTCTGTTCCAGCAATGCCTTTACTTCCTTGAATCGCTGTATGACATATTGTTGGAATTGCTGTTTCGATAGGATTTTCGTTGAATCGTTTTCTCCCTCACTTACTGATGAAGAAATCGGGTTGCCGTTTTCGATTCTGCTTGCGTAAAAAGTTTTCAAAGGCTCTGTAAATATTACAGTTATTCATCATTTTACTTTGATCGGTATGTTTCGATTAGAAAGAATAATGACACACTTGTCTACTTTTTATGCTATTTTAAGAGTATGATATATATGGGGCATTCTTTCCCAACGTTACACCCATGCTGCCTATTTTTTATTTGATCTAAAAATTTTCACAAAAATAAAATCTACAGAAAAATCTAAGCTTTTGAATGGTGCGTGGCAAAATTACCGAATTCAATCAGATTATCCTCGAAATTTGGGAAAACCAAAGAAAAATGATGAAAACGATATGGAGCATTCTCTGGGTCCGCCATTTTAAATTTTCAAAAACGTCATACAGCATCGGAAAATAGACCAACGAACATTTTAAGTCCTTTTCGAAAATTTTATATCAAAAATTGAAATGGGCAGGGGAGGTGGCCTGTTTGACAGAGCTCCATATCGTTTTCATCATTTTTCTTTGGTTTTCCCTTTTGAGGATCTGATTGAATTCGGTAATTTTGCCACGCACCATTCGAAAGCTTACATTTTTCTGTAGATTTTACAATTTTTTTGAAAATTTTTAGATCAAATAAAAAATGGGCAGCATGGGTGTAACGTTGGAAAAAAATGCCCCATATACATATGATATATAGGGTGTTCGGAAAGTGCCAGGATCTCTAAATATACCCCAGTATATTAAGACACATTTTCATATAAATATTTTACAATGTATACTAACTTCGAGATTGTACTCTGGCGTTGGCGTTTTGGGTTTTCTCTCGATCAAATCTTTTTTGTTTCTGTTTATTCTTTGATACCGCCAATAAGTGAGAAGAATCAGAATCCTCAGACATGTTTTTCGTATTTTTATGTTTCTTTTGATGATTCTTAGCTGTTTTACCATGTACTTCTGAGTCCGATGACTGTGAAGGATCGGAGTCTTCTCCATCATCACATTTTTGCAATAGTTCTTTATTCGGAGATACATCCGAAATACCCACTCCGTCATTTTCTGTAAATAATAAAATTATACATAATTTTATTTTGACCAGCATATGTTTCGTTTAGAAAAAATAATGACACTTGTCTACTTTTCATACAATTTTCAGAGTATGATACATATGCATTGTATACAGGGTGATCGGAAAGTACCGGGACCCCTAAATATATCCCAGTCTATTACACACATTTATATACAAATATTTTACAATGCATACTAACTTCGAGATTGTACCCTGGCGTTGGCGTTTTTGGTTTTTTCTTCATCAAACCTTTCCTGTTTCTGTTTTTTCTTTGGTACAATCAATACGTGGGAGGAATCGGAACCCTCAGACATGCCTTCTATATTTTTAGGCTTCTTTCGACGCTTTTTAGCTGTTTTAGCATGTACTTCCGAGTCCGATGACTGTGAAGTAGTGGAGTCCTTCCCATCATCACAGTGTTGCAATAGTTGTTTTTTCAAAGATACGTCCGAAATACCCGTTCCGTCATCTTCTGTTGATCCGTGCTCCAAGATGATTTCCATATATTTTACAATGGCATCATAATCTTCTGCATATTACATATGTATACGTTAAAAAATGTTAATAATAAAAAAATATAAATTTCTATTTTATATCGAAATCCATACCTGAAGTTTTTAATATTCTGTGGGTTGTACATTTGTACCACGTTGAATCGTATGGTACATGATCTAATACAAGTTTTTCAAACGCTTGTTCAGTTTTCGTTTTCGGCCAATAACAAATTTTCCGGTCTTCTATGAGCCATATCAATGGTACAACGGCACACTCTTTCTTGCCTCCATTTATGAATTTCACGAGGGCATAAGTTTTACTCGCTTTATTTATGTTTGTAGACATAATTCAATAATTCTATACATACAATAGATATAAATAAATAAATGCGTATTTTATTCGCTACTTATTAGTTTTTAATGTACATGTAAAATTACAATATTTCTAGTCTAAAAGGAATCACGAACAATGTGTGAATATATTATTCAAAATATAATTAAATTACTTATGACATTTATGATACTTATGCATTATAATGCAGCAACTTATGGCCTAAAAGAAAATATTACAACACATGGTGAATAATGGGAAAAACTGCAAACCCATCCATAAATGGCAATCGGAGGCATTTATACGATATGTCATCAACAAAAAATGTAGTCGAATTGTTCACGTTTATACTTCTTACGTAATAAATACCTAGTTTAGACGAATGTATTGGATGCTGGTACAAATCCTCTGAGAATTTAAATGAAGCCCCAATATATTTATATTTACCGTCAATATAAACAAATTGATTAATAACATAAATTCGATTGCCAATGGCTACAGTATTGTCAGGAATTTTGCAAGATAATTTTGTATTTCCATTTATTAATTTTTCGCATGTAAAATAAGAAACTATATTTGGATTTGGGTAATGAACTTGTTTAGGTACAAAATTCGAAGTAGCTGATTTAATTTCAATATCAGTGTCCTCTTCTTCTGCAATACGATTGCATACTTGTTCTAGAGGTAATCGTTTTGAGCGAATTCGTCTTTTTAGTGATTGGAGATAGTTTTCGAAAGGAAAACAACTGTATCTTTCTAAGGGGCCGTATATTTGTACGTCTGTGCAAAGATGCAATAATGAATGAATATTATATACGACAAAATCCTCACCATAAATTTCGGCAGCTTTGCAAACAAATTGCCTAATAGCTTCTTCAGCAATATGCAAATAAGATTTGATCAAGGGCGCACTGGATAAGATAGTGATTGCTACATGAAGTAGTATAAAATGATCATACTTAACATTGTCAAGAATGTTATGTGTGACAATTGGACCACTGTATAAAGTAAAAAAACGAAATTCTGTTGCTTTAAATCTATGTAGGTGCACTAGACTTCGAGGTTTTCGACAAAAGTCTGCAGTGACGAATGGACGTATTACTTGTATATTGTAATCTATGGCTGAAATGTTTTGTCGCGAGAGTTTACAATGAAGGCCTCCTTCGACCCAATACTTTATAAGTAGACGTTTCGCACTTCCTAGGAATATTAAATGCATAGGATCTAGCACAAACTGTGTTATCATATCTACGTTTAATGTAAGTAAGGGCGATTTACCTTTGATATGGCGACCATCTATTTTATTACATATAAAATCATTATTAGTTCGTAAAACTAACCGATTTTTTTATTTTAGTCGGAAAATATTTTGCTTTTTTCACTTTTTTAATAGTGCACCTTTCACACGCATATGTGCTTGTATGTCCTTTAATCATTTTTAGCATAGCTCTTGCCGGTGCATCGGCAGCAAAACATTCAATTTCGGCATACAGTATTTTACCATTATACTGAAAACCGTGTTCTCGCAAAGAACTAATTTCTTCTATGAAAGGGTTGAGATAATGGTCAAGATTTGATGGCTTCCCTTCGCCACAGAAACATGCGATCATGAATGGGCGGTCATCAATAAGATCATCGCTACGACCTAAAATTGGCCATAAGTTTGTACTGCTACTCTTAAATATAGGTAACCCATCAATGTTTATGATCAGTTTTAACAGTCGGAATGTCCTGTTTCAATCCACCATTTCGTAATTTATTAATTAAACAATGTTCCACGCCGAAGTAAACACATCTTCCCATTGTCACAAGGAATTGTTTCTACTTTTCTAGGTGTATGTAACAGGATTTTGGCGGTAGAAGGCAAAAATGTGTAGGCCGGATTAATTAAATTCAAAATTTGATCCAATGCAGCATGTGTAAGATTATGGACATTAGCTAGTCGACGCAAATCATTGGTAAAAGTTTTCGGATTTACTGAGAATGTATGCATCACTACATCTTTGTCCTTACTACTCTCATCAATGTTTTCAGAAGAATAGTCATTTTCGGCAGAATGAAAAGAATAACTCTCAAAGATGCTACCAGAATTACAATTTTTAGCCGAGATAGTGGGAATATTCTGATAATGTAGTACAGACGGCGTCAATAATGCCTTCCCAGCCAAAATTGCTACGCGCAACGCATCTAGATATTTGTGCATCATGACTGTTGGTTCTTAGAGAACCGGCAACGTCTCGGAGAGCTGTCAGTAGCTGTCAGTGTTAACTCAGTGCGGAAGAAAGGTTATGAAGCACGATTTCCACATGGAAATCGTGGTTCATAACCTTCCATCGTCTGGAAATATAAGGAGAGGTAAGAAATACATATTAATTATTTGCAATAAATATATTTTATATATTTTAAATAAAAATATTTGCAGATTAGCGGAAGTCGGCAAACTGGAAACGCCAAAGTTACAGGGGAAATATAAGGGGTAAGTATTTATAGTTATTTATAATTATACAGATAAATATAGCTGCTTGTTTCATATATAAATATTATTATGCAGATAATCAGTGCATTTAATTACAGAAAGGATAACAGCAATTATACAACAGTGTTGACGAGAAAGAAGTAAAAGGCAGGACGCACACGTTTTGACAAGTTTTGATTGATCAACGTGATTGTCCTTACATAGTAAGCATTGTCCAGAAAAACTCTGTTGTTACAGTGATTAACACGCAAAGTAATATTTATATGCTGCTTGCAGGGTGCTCAAACAGAGGCAGTTACTTTCCTGGGCAATCATGAAAGCAGTCGCAGCTTATACGCTATTCCAGGATTGGATTATGTCGCTCATAAGAACGTATTGCTCTATACCACGAATGAGAAAGCGGCACTGCAACACGAGCTGTTCGATAAGTTTCTGACCTATCATCCGGATAAGTATACTGGGTGAGTCAGTAACAAAGTCAAATGTTTTATTCCATTTAGAAAAGAGACTGACATAAGATTGAATGAAACGTTAATTCTTTGTTATATCTTTTATAGCGTTCTTGTATGCGTTATTGCAGTTGAGCGTGCAGTTGCGCGAAAGGCACTGAAGAATATTCAGCCTGTCGGGTACGTTGGAAACTGTCAGAGGAAGAGGCGTAGTGGGTCAAGAACCCGTGTTATCGAAAGCCTAACTAGCTTTTCAATATAATAGTCATGTGAGCTTGCAAGTTCATAGCGACCACATGTGTGGTAAGCACGATTACTTAATTTCTTGTCAATAAAAAAAGGTATTATTTACTGTAATTGTTTCCTCAACAACTCTGTTTTCAGAGAACGTTTAGGATGGAAAGGGAACATGGATATGTGCTCGATTGCAGAATACCATGCAGAAAAGAAAGGATAGACAACTTATTTAGGTGAAGAAGATCTTAATAGAGATCCATAAATGTATTACTGTCATTTATTCTTTGAATATTATACTTCGAACACTATTGCATACACATGCAATTACTTAAATTTTATTAGATATTTTTCTCTTATATATTGTTAGCATAACAATATAATCTGTACTGAATAAAGTGTTTGTTTATATTAAATAAAGTATTTATTATAATCTGTATTAAATAAGATCTGCCACAAGTTATTTCTTATACTTCTCGTTAAACATTTGAATATTTCGAGTGTACCGCGCAAATATTGATCATTGAAGATCTAGCGGCCGATATTCATTTTTTATTCCTTTTTTTTTTAAGTATTTAGCAGCCGATATGCATTTGTTACAACAAATAATCATGGTCGGACATACACGGTCGGGTAATCATGCAGCGCAATATTTACGCAAATTTATCTCAAGCAGACAGGGGACGCATTATCGGAATGCATGAATCGGGAATGGATAAAGAAGCTATCGCACAATCAATTGGATGCAGTAAGAAGACAGTGTCATTGTGGATACGGAAATATGAAGAAGGAGGTTTTGATGCTCTAAAAGATCACAGAAAAAATAATGCAAGACCAAGGAGAACTACAGCTCAACAAGATGAACAAATCGTCCAGTTGGTTGATGCAAATCCCTTTAATCCTGCAGCAACAGTTTTACACAAAAATAATTATCCAATCTCGGTAAGCACAGTGAGACGTCGCTTGAAATCGGCTAAAGTTCGTTCCCATCCACCAGCGAAAAAATTGCACTCACAGAAAATCATCGAAATCGAAGAGTGCAATTTTCGTTACAGTATTTAAATACTCCTCAAGAAGAATGGGATACGGTAATATGGTTGGACGAAAAAGTATTTTCTTCGAGTGAAGATGGAAGATACAGAGTGTGGCGACCGGACGGACAAAAACTCAATCCAAAATACGTGCTCCCCTCTCAACAGAGTGGAAGAATTACATTAGGATATTGGGGGAGCATGACATCCTTAGGATTAATGGATATTGTAGAAACATCGCCACACATGAATGCAGAAGAATATGTGGACATTTTGGAGGAGCCTTGAAACCTAGTGCTAGGCAAATATATCCTGAAGAACAATACCCTATAATTAAGATCGCACAAGACAACAGTGCTGTACACACTTCAAGAAGAGTCCGAGCATGGTTTGAAGCAAATCCTGAGTTTGAACTACTACCATGGCCTGCAAAATCACCCGACCTAAATCCAATCGAGAACGTTTGGGGCAGAATGCAAAAATCATGGATAGCTGGTGAATTAAGAACTAGAGAAGCATTGAGAAATCATGTTCATCAAGTATGGAACGAGTTAGCATTGGATAATGATTATACACATAATTTAGTAAATTCAATGCCAAGACGACTGCAAATGGTCATCGATAATGATGGATTCTGGATTCCATACTGGTAAGTATGAATTTTATAACGTGTTGAAAATGTGTGATAATAATAATTCAATAATAACAATTAGAATTCTTTCTCTTTTTTAGAAATTATGGAAGAATTAAGTTCTTACAGAATTAAGTTCTTAAGTTCTTAAGTTACTATTGGTCGATCATGGCAAAACCACTCTGACAGAAGCTATCAATCACCAAATTAAAAGTATTTATTTTGTTTACAAAATGACTAATTACCTTGCAAATAAGAGCTAATTGACTACTTTGAATTAATGGAACATTTTGTTGTAAATAGTATTGTCCGAGAAGCAATTAGCAAAAGAGCTAAAGGATACAGCGAGATTGATGGCGCTATGCTGATCATCCACGGATCTGTTACGGATGGCACAATGCCACAAACTACAGCACTTGCTCCTTGCTAAACAGATTGGTATTAAGCACATCACTTCTTTAAATTGTATAAAATCCAGAATTCATCATTTTCAATGACCAATTGCAGTCTCGACATTGAGTTCAATTTTACGTATAATCGACATTCAATGCCAACACGTTCCATATACTTGATGAACGCGATTATACTTAATGCTTCTCTAGTTCTTAATTCACCAGCTATCCATGATTTTTGCATTCTGGCCCAAACTTTCTCGATTAGATTTAGATCGAGTGATTTTGCAGGCCAAGGTAGTTGCTCAAAATCAAGATTTGCTTCAAACCATACTCTGACCATTCTTGAAGTGTGTACAGCACTATTGTCTTGTGCGATCTTAATTATCGGGTATTGTTCTTCGGGATATATTTGCTTAACACTAGGTTTCAAGACTTCCTACAAAAATTTAACATATTTTTCTGCATTTATGTGTAGTGATGTTTCTACAATATTCATTAATTCTAAGGATGTCATACTCCCCCAAAATCCTAATGTAATTCTTCCACTATTTTAAGAGGGGAGCACGTATTTTGGATTGAGTTTTTGTCCGTCCGGTCGCCACACTCTGTATCTTCCATCTACACTCGAAGAAAATACTTTTTCGTCCAACCATATTACCGTATTTCATTCTTCTTGACGAGTATTTAAATACTGTAATGCAAATTGCACTCTTCGATTTTGACGAATTTCTGTGAGTGCAATTTTTTTCGCTGGTGAATGCGAATAAACTTTAACCGATTTCAAGCCACGTCTCACTGTGCTTACCGAGATTAGATAATTATTGTTGTTTGTGTAAAACTGGTGCAACAGGATTAAAGGGATTCGCATCAACCAACTGGACGATTTCTTTATCTTGGCGAACTGTATAAGTTTTTCTTGATCTTGCATTATTTTCTCTGTGTATTCTTTTAATGAACCAAAATCTCCTTCTTTATATTTTCGTATCCACAATGACACTTTCTTCTTACTGCATTCGATTGATTGTGCGATAACCGTTTCATTCCCGATTTGTAAAACCCAATAATATATGTAATGCATATATAATATAAAATGTTGAAATTTCAAATTTTACTAATAAAGTTATATTACGTATCTTATTACTAATATTCACATATCCCTTTTCCCACACAGAGACAGAGAAAGAGGGAGGGAAAAAGAGAGGGAGGGAAAAAGAGGGAGAGAAAACTTAAGATTGATATAATGTAAACAAATTAAATTTTTAATGCTATCTGATACGAGAATACATACCCTATATATACTTCCCCCTCGTAAACGAATGATGAATAATAGACTGTAAATTCATACCTTTCAAAGATATAACTTGTTACATTTTTTGTGACAATTAAGGTTATCATTACAGATTATAAAAAGTATGTAGGTCTTTAATAATCAACATTTGCGCGGTACAAAAATATTAAAATGTATAACGAGAAGTTTAAGAAGTAACTTGTGGCCAGATATTATGTAATCAGATTATAATAAATACTTTATTTAATACAAATATTTTATTTAATACAGATTATATTGTTATGCTAGCAATGTATAAAAGAAAAGTATCGAATAAAATTTAAGTAATCGCATGTGTATACAATAGTGTTCAATGCATAAATTAAAATTATAGTATCTGAATTAATGCCTATGTAATTCAGTAATCAAATTTTAATTATAAATTAAAGCAGATGCAATTCACAAATAAAAATTGATTCGTGTATTAAAAGTTGTATAACTCACAAATCAAATTTTAATTATAAAAGTGAAGTTTCAGGTTATGAGAAAAATTTGCTCATATATAATTATATATGGGCCAACTGTTGCCAACTGTTACATTTATATACATATAATTATACATGACAAATTTTTCTCATAACCTGAAACTTCACTTTTATAATTAAAATTTGATTTGTGAGTTATACAACTTTTAATACACGAATCAATTTTTATTTGTGAATTGCATCTGCTTTAATTTATAATTAAAATTTGATTACTGAATTACATAGGCATTAATTCAGATACTATAAACGAGATACTATCCTATTCCTCACAGCTAAGAAGTTTCACTTCTGCCGCGCGTGGAGGCCACACGTATATTTTTTTTACCATATTAAATTTCTTCGACGTAACTGGCAATCGTTCCTGACGGTCATAATCGTCAAGACATTTTAACCAAGATTCTGGTCCTTTTATCTCAACGCTTAATTGAAGCATCTTAATTTTAAATAATTTAATTTTTATTGTGAAAAATATTACCCCAGCTAGGGTTCCAACCTGGAACTTCCCGCTTTCTGTGCAGGCGTCGTGCCAATTCGACCACTGAGGCATGTGGTAATATTTATCGCAATAACACGTATAAATAAACAATCATAAGAT
Organism: Leptothorax acervorum; assembly: GCA_035220615.1. Classification (NCBI taxonomy): domain Eukaryota; kingdom Metazoa; phylum Arthropoda; class Insecta; order Hymenoptera; family Formicidae; genus Leptothorax; species Leptothorax acervorum. The sequence continues at coordinate 147,318 of JASTWQ010000387.1, forward strand.
AGAACACCGATATTTTGGTCAACGGTGTATATTCACGGTATAAAAATTGATTTGTGAAAAATTGATTTGTGAATTAAAGCCTGTGTAATTCACAAATCAATTTTTATTTATTTGTGAATTGCATCGCCTGTAATTTATAATTAAAATTTAACTTGTGAATTAACGTAACGCTCCCGCGCCGAATTACGCCCATGGAAGTTTTTGACTTTTCGCGATGGACTTTCATAACGCGAACGCGTAACGCGACGCTCCGGATCACTCCCGTATAAGTTTCGACTTTTCGTGACGGACTTCCATAACGCGAACGCGTAACGCGACGCACCGAATCGCTCCCGTAGAAGGTTCGACTTTTCGTGACGGACTTCCATAACGCGAACGCGTAACGCGACGCTCCGAATCACTCCCGTAGAAGGTTCGACTTTTCGTGACGGACTTCCATAACGAGAACGCGTAACGCGACGAATCGAATCACTCCCGTAGAAGGTTCGACTTTTCGTGACGGACTTCCATAACGCGACTTCCGTAACGCGAATTCCGTAACGCGAATTCCGTGACGGACTTCCGTGACGCTTCCGGTTCGAATCACCCCCCGTGCCTTAAGAAGTTTCACTTCAAAAATAAATAACAGTAATACATTTATGGATCTCTATTAAGATCTTCTTTACCCAAATAAGTTGACTATCCTTTCTTTTCTGAAAACGCATATCCTTGTTCCCTTTCCATCCTAAACGTTCCCTGAAAACAGAGTTGTTGAGGAAACAATTACAGTAAATAATACCTTTTCTCATTGACAAGAAATTAAGTAATCGTGCTTACCACACATGTGGTCGCTATGAACTTGCAAGCTCACATGACTATTATATTGAAAAGCTAGTTAGGCTTTCGATAACACGGGTTCTTGACCCACTACGCCTCTTCCTCTGACAGTTTCTAACGTACCCGACAGGCTGAATATTCTTCAGTGCCTTTCGCGCAACTGCACGCTCAACTGCAATAACGGATATAAGAACGCTATAAAAGATATAACAAAGAATTAACGTTTTATTCAATCTTATGTCAGTCTCTTTTTTAAATGGAATAAAACATTTGACTTTGTTACTGACTCACCCAGTATACTTATCCGGATGATAGGTCAGAAACTTATCGAACAGCTCGTGTTGCAGTGCCGCTTTCTCATTCGTGGTATACAGCAATACGTTCTTATGAGCGACATAATCCAATCCTGGAATAGCGTATAAGCTGCGACTGCTTTCATGATTGCCCAGGAAAGTAACTGCCTCTGTTTGAGCACCCTGCAAGCAGCATATAAATATTACTTTGCGTGTTAATCACTGTAACAACAGAGTTTTTCTGGACAATGCTTACTATGTAAGGACAATCACGTTGATCAATCAAAACTTGTCAAAACGTGTGCGGCCTGCCTTTTACTTCTTTCTCGTCAACACTGTTGTATAATTGCTGTTATCCTTTCTGTAATTAAATGCACTGATTATGTGCATAATAATATTTATATATGAAACAAGCAGCTATATTTATCTGTATAATTATAAATAACTATAAATACTTACCCCTTGTATTTCCCCTGTAACTTTGGCGTTTCCAGTTTGCCGACTTCCGCTAATCTGCAAATATTTTTATTTAAAATATATAAAATATATTTATTGCAAATAATTAATATGTATTTCTTACCTCTCCTTATATTTCCAGACGATGGAAGGTTATGAACCACGATTTCCATGTGGAAATCGTGCTTCATAACTTTTCTTCCGCACTGAGTTAACACTGACAGCTACTGACAGCTCTCCGAGACGTTGCCGGTTCTCTAAGAACCAACAGTCATGATGCACAAATACCTAGATGCGTTGCGCGTAGCAAGTTTGGCTGGGAAGGCATTATTGACGCCGTCTGTACATCTACGTTATCTACTACTATATCATCATGTACCGTATCATTATTTTCGATATTGAAGCATACATTAGGTAAAAGATTGCCAACACTGTGCAAAATATTGAAATTATTATTTTCAGTGTTCACATTTGTTTGTCGAGGTCTAGCAGCGCCAAGTTTTTTTTACAAGAAAAATGTATTAATTTTAATAAAACATGTTTATTTTGTAATGTTATAATTGTTTATAACTCTCAGACCTCTGTCTGTAATTGTTTGTAATTAAATGTTTTATTTTATTGAACAATACATATATGAACTTGTAAACTTTGTATTGTTTAAGTACCTTGCTTCCCTTGTTGAATTAAAAAATTTTTAATTTTATGAAATTGTTATATCCACTAAAAAATACAAATATAAACTGTGTTTAAATATCTTATATTTCCTTGTTGGATTTAAATAAAAAATTTTAATGTTATAAAATTGTTATTATACATTGTTTTTCTAATTAACACAATGTAAAGACTTTTCATCAAAGTAGTGCAACAATTATTTTTTGAGACAATATATATATTCTTTTTTTATAATTGGCGCAATTTACAGATATCATTTCTTTTTTTTTTTAGATAATAACTTGGATTGAATAAAAGGTAACACAATTTTGTGATGTGTCACTTGGGTTGTATTTTTTTTTAAATAAAGATATTACTTGGATTTTGTCGAGGTACAAAGATAAGTACGTGTACCACTTATTGCTTAGGTTTTTTCGAGGTAAAGATATTACTTGGAATTTTTCGAGGTACAAATATATTACTTCGATTTTTTCGAGGTAAAGATATTACTTGGATTTTTTCGAGGTACAAATATATTACTTCGATTTTTTCGAGGTAAAGATATTACTTTGATTTTTTCGAGGTACAAATATATTACTTCAATTTTTTCGAGGTAAAGATATTACTTGGATTTTTTCGAGGTACAAATATATTACTTCGATTTTTTCGAGGTACACCACGCGTGCTTGGCGTCTTTTTTTGTACCTTTTTGTAAAAGGTAATTTTGTACGGATATCATGCCTCTTTGTAATATTACGCATCTTATTTTTCAAGGTACAAAGGTATTACGTATACCACCCGTTACTTAAGTTTTTTCGATATATATTACTTCGATTTTTTCGAGGTAAAGATATTACTTGGATTTTTTCGAGGTACAAATATATTACTTCGATTTTTTTGAGGTAAAGATATTACTTCGATTTTTTTGAGGTACACCCCGCGTGCTTGGCGTCTTTTACAAAGCACGGCAGTAATTCGGCACTCGGATATACAACAGCACGACAGCGACGTTATTACCGCGTAGATCAAACGCAAAAGACAATGTGTCAGCGCGTCGCGGTGCTGGACTTGCGTGTCACTTTCACAATCTTGACGTTATGCAGCGCCATCTTCTATTAGAGCAACGAAGTACCGCCAGGGGTACACTTGGTGTACGGAGTCTGAGTGCAGTCGCACTGCCGGCGCCCCGCGCCCCCCGGCCCGGCGGTATATGACAGCGCGGAGTGAGATATTAACCTACGTGGCTGGATAATAAATATAACCGTAAAGCGGCCCATACACGTCGCGAGTCCGGCTCAGCTTAGTTTCTACTCGTTCGTGGGTGGGATGTCAAGAGCCGGGTTCGGCGTCCAACGAGCTAAATTTCGGGACTATTCGAAAGTGTGTGTGTAGTGAAAAACGTTCAAGTCCGGCTTGCAGATCAAGCTCGCCGAGCCGGACTCGCGAGTCAATCGTACAAAAATAATAGGCCGTTTTAGACGTCCGCGTCGTCGAGAAATATTCCGTCCGCGTCGAGGTTATGATGCTTACGATGTTTATGTGTGCGTTCAGTCGGGACTCGTGCAGCGATAACGTGCAATGTGTGATAAACTATCGTAAGTAAACTATATCGTGCGTGATAACAACTCACGCTCTCTCTCGCTCGCTTGCTCGCTCGCATAATCTCGTCTCTTACGAGTTAAAGTGAGGTTATTTATCCTCTAAATAAATCGCGAGAGAGATCGATCAAGTCATCATCACACGCGTCAAAGTGAGTGAGGTTAACGTGTCATGTCACATTGATACCGCAGGGAGGATTGATTCGCACAATCCTTTAGGCTTATAAATACAGTACTCGCTCTGCTTTCATGTTGATCGTTTCTCAAGTCTGTTTTACAAAATATGCTTCCCGGAAGAAGTGGAAACATTATTTATTTATTTCTTATTCAATAAAGTTACTAATTTATTGTATATGTTTCTTTGATAGCGATCTGTCTGATGGTGTTCTGGGTTTTGATTGCGAATGGGTCAAAAAGAGACTCGTCTATCTGTTACAACTGGCTACTATCAATGGAGTAGTTGCTTTGTTTCGCATCGGAAAGATTGGATACATTCCACCTAAGCTTAAGGTAACGTTTCAAATAGTTCATGATCAGATTATCCGCAACTATGCATAACATTGAATTTTAATAACATTACATTTAACTGCTGTAAGTAACACAAGACCTAATCTGATACTATTTATAGCCGATATAAATCGGAAAACTTTAACGTCGCATTAATTTAATTTATACAAATTTTGCAGTCGCAACAGCAGATTCAGTCGCAAACGCATCAGGCTATTGTCCTAAATGGCAAAATACAAAATCAAGTAAATCCGCCACTGCCAGACATTCCAAGTTACTCATCGACGCCTGGCTGGAAACTTCCATTGCCCGCACCATCGTTAAAGATTTCAAAAGTATCGAATGGTAAACTATATGATAATGTCTCTATTTTGTACAAATAATTCAAATTCAACTTTGAAGCTACAAAATTTTTAATATAACTTTAACGTATAGGCATAGTGCTATCCTGGAGCATGAATCTAACGGATAAATATGCGGATATCGCCAGTTATCAATTGTACGCGTATCGGGAAGTCGCTGGTGTGAATCCTACCACTTCACTGTGGAAGAAAGTGGGTCATGTGCGCGCACTTCCGCTCCCTATGGCGTGTACTTTGACTCAGGTAAATTGAAACATCAACGTTATAACTCGTCAAAGGGTAAAACGTGTCTCATGCGTTGTTTGGAATTCGCAATACTGTGAGAGCAATATTCTTGTTACAGTTTTCCGAGGGTAACAATTATTACTTTGCGGTCAGAGCGGTTGATGCACATTCTAGAAAAGGACAGTACAGTATACCTGGCAATATCTCTCTGTAAAGGAGCAACATCAAGTTTTGAGATATACTCTTGCGTTCAACGCGTACTTGTGATAAAAATAGTTCGTAGATAACGTCATCTCAATAACACGGTACATTATAATGGATCTGACTCGACGATTGATTTAGCTAATGTCCCCCTTTTGGATTATTGAACTCAAAATGCGATAACTCCAGTTGATGTTAGTCCCATAAATGCTTCCAATCGCACACATAATTTATTGTACATAATTCCCTATTTCGTAATAGATATCTTAATTGTTTCTTTTTTATTAATTCCTTTTAATAGCTGAATTTTAATTCATCCTTTCGGGGCAAAATATTGATGTTACAACATAATTGTAATTTCTTGAAGACATTTTTATGATAAATTCATGAAATTCTGTTTCTGATCTGTCGTATCAGAAACAATTTATGTAGATTGAAGGTTGCAGTATATATTTTGATATTTCCAGCGTTACGAAGTGTCCCCTGATAGCAAATTAATAGCCTTGTGCGGAAGACTGGGCGAAATATATTTGTTACACAGCTTTACTAAAGAACTTGTCGGCATACTAAAGATGAATTCGAAATGTAGGGTATTGGCGTTTACACCAGACAGTAAAACGCTTATCACACACAGTAGTGAGTAGACTTGTACGATTTTCTGTATACACTTTCCAACGTGATTTTTAAGGATTGGTATATAAATATCTTTTTTCTTATTCAACCGTAGACTGCAACGAGATGTACATATGGAATCTGAATACTCGCACGTGCATCAATCGTGCTGTAGATGATGGGTGCTTATCTTGCGCATCGCTCGCTGTGTCCCCGAGCGGCCAATTTGTGGCTACAGGCAGCGCGCAAGGTGTGGTTAATCTGTACGACATGAAAACTGTACTGGAGGATCAAATCCCCGCGCCTTTAAAGATAATGGTGAATCTCGTGATTAAAATATTACCTAGAGCATCAGTTGATATTTAGGATAAGATTCAAAGAGCCATAGAAGATACTGTAAGAAACGATATATGGCAGTGTTCAACAAATGCCATCAAAGAAGAATGTTATTTTAATAAATCCTTTACCCCTAAGAATGAGGACGTTTCTGTAGATAATTAAGACAAAACTGGTAGCTCCAGTAGATAATGAAAGAGATAACACGTGAGATATGTTTAATGTGATAAATATGGACAGATAATAATTTATTTATCATTAATACAGCGAGAAAAAATAAATTCTTCCTGTAACTAAAGTAATGCAATGACATGTATGCGCATTTATATATGTATATATCTACATATTGTGAATATGTCTATATGTAAGTATTATATAACTTAGAATTATATCTGGTAGTTTGAAACAAAAAAATTTTCGCTCTTAGCCGACGGCTCGCCAGACACGAGCAGGGGTGTCAGATTTAGGCCGGGAGTCACTCGAAAGTCGGCTGGTGGTGGACACACACGCAAAAGAAAGCATGTACTTGTGTTCGCAGGTACGTGCTTTCTCTTGCGTGCGCACGTCCCCCACCAGCCGACCCTCGAGTGACTCCCGGCTTTAAAATCTGACATCCCTGGACACGTTAACGAATATAATGTAATTTTTATAAATATTTAGTTTCTGTAATTAATATTTATAACAATCGTAGCAGAAAGTGGGAAATGTTTTGTACATTAGTTATTGCTTGGTATAATCTTATTTAATCATTTGATGATTCTGTTATTTATAATAATGTTAAGCGAAAAGTTATTGAATCAAAAAGTTTAACAATCTACATTATGTTATATAGGGTTACCTATTTTTATGGAAACAGTTGTATATATCTTAAACTTGACGTACAAAAGAAACGTTTCAGACAAAAGTTTTATGGTTTAGAAGGGGAAAAATAATGGTAAAATTAGTTTAGAAGGGAACAAATAATGGTAAAATTAGTTTTCGAATAAAAATATTTATTTTTGAAGTCATTCTATACATATCTTTTCTAATTTAGGCGGACTGGCAACACATAAATTTGTTTCATTTAACTTTTATATCTTTGTTCATAAGGCCATCACAAATATCATGAAAGCTTATTATAACACAACAGAATTATTATAGAAATATAGTAAAATGCTGATGATTTATTGTGTAATATAAATCGTACATTTTATATGTATAAAGTACCGTTTAAATTAATGTCAAATGCATATAAATAAATTTTATCATAATTTAGAATATCTAGAGCTACAGAGAGAAATATAAATTTTATAAGTTATATTTGCCAATGTACTTTAATTTTGCAGGTGCAATAAACGTTCTTTAAAAAGTGATAATTTTATAATACCTACATATATATATGAATAACTTCCGTGTTATCTTTTAAAAACTTATTCTCTTAATCTTTTACAGAAAATGGTCGTTTGATTCCATCTCAACTATATATGTTTCGATTGCTCTGGATATAGAGATTTTTAAAACGAGCACAAAAGTCTATAAGCGATACCACATCAGATACAAAAAAATAGTTCCGGCTTAAAAAATAAATCATCGTTTTGTTTTTTTCGTGAAGACTGTTGCTATTGCTGGTGTCCGCGTCCTCGTCCTCGTCCTCGTCCCCTGCCCCAGTAACGGTGAGGATCCGATAGTTTGACTAAAAACTGCATAAATTGATCTTTCTGTGATCTAATCCCCGACCTCTTCCTCTTCGTCGAACTGTAAAGAAATAAAAATATATAGCTACTGTGTAAGTATATTTATTAAAGCACAATAAAAATGTAATAAATTAAATGTATATATAATATTGATTAAAATTTTACCTCTAATATTATAGTCCTCGACAGCGACAGGATCGGCGACGGCGACGGGAGCAGCAGCGACAGGATCGGCGACGGGAGCGGCAGCGACAAGATCGGCGACGGCGACGGGAGCGGCACGTGGATTGTCGAACCGATTGGCTCGGGAACGATTGCCGTTCGGATCCGCAGCGGCAACACCAACGGCGACGACGGGACGACGATTGACGATGGCGACATTGGCGACAGGACCAGCGGCGACGGGTTCGGCAACCGATAATTGAGTGGACTGTTCTCTCCACTCCATGTCGTCCATGTCGTCGTCGTCTAGTAACATCTGGAACAAAAAACTTTGTTTGTGTACAATTGAACGATAAAAATTGTTATAAAATAAAAAGACTAACGTTTTCTTCCTTTTCGTTTTCCATTGTAACGGCCAAAAGGTGAAACAAGCTCGAAAAATCGGAAGGATAACTTGGAACTGAATTCGGTGCAGGCCTTTAACCGGTCTTCTTCTTCTTGTCTACGGGCTTCCACACGGAGACTATTATCCTGGGTATTGAGCTCGGGTTACTGTGGGCACGTTCCCAGGAACTGCGCGGTTCACTTCCCCCTGCGGTGTGTTGTTCGAACACGTCCGTACCCGCACGACACGAACGGATGAGGCACGTCTGAAAACACACTTTTAGCTCACCTAACGGAATGCCTGTAACCGGTCAAAAACCAAAAACAATTATGTCGGCAGCCGTTGCTACCGGCACGTAGGCACGCGCCCAGCGCCACAGGATATCACGTGGGAGGGACTCCGCCAATGGCCTCGCAGGGTGTCGCTCATGTCGCTAGGTGTGAGGCGCTGATTATGGCTGCGAGCCACTTGACGCTACATATGCTTTGGGTGCGTTCCACTTAACACTCGCAACGCTCATAGAATCATTTCATCTTTGTTGTTTGTTTAATGTTAAACAAAGACGAATGGTATTCACGAACGTTGTGAGCGTTAAGTGGAAACGCACCTTTTGATTTCTTCATTGAAAGACGCCTCACATCTAGCGACATGAGCGACACCCTGCGAGGCCATTGGCGGAGTCCCTCCCACGTGATATCCTGTGGCGCTGGGCGCGTGCCTACGTGCCGGTAGCAACGGCTGCCGACATAATTGTTTTTGGTTTTTGACCGGTTACAGGCATTCCGTTAGGTGAGCTAAAAGTGTGTTTTCAGACGTGCCTCATCCGTTCGTGTCGTGCGGGTACGGACGTGTTCGGACAACACACCGCAGGGGGAAGTGAACCGCGCAGTTCCTGGGAACGTGCCCACGGTAACCCGAGCTTAATACCCACGGTAATAGTCTCCGTGTGGAGGCCCGTAGACAAGAAGAAGAAGACCGGTTAAAGGCCTGCACCGAACTCAGTTCCAAGTTATCCTTCCGATTTTTCGAGCTTGTTTTACCTTTTGACCGTTACAATGGCAAACGAAAAGAAAAAAAACGAGTCTTTTTATTTTATAACAATTTTTATCGTTCAATTGTACACAAACAAAGTTTTTTGTTCCAGATGTTACTAGACGACGACGACATGGACGACAGGGAGTGGAGAGAACAGTCCACTCAATTATCGGTTGCCGAACCCGTCGCCGCTAGTCCTGTCGCCAATGTCGCCATCGTCAATCGTCGTCCCGTCGTCGCCGTTGGTGTTGCCGCTGCGGATCCGAACGGCAATCGTTCCCGAGCCAATCGGTTCGACAATCCACGTGCCGCTCCCGTCGCCGATCCTGTCGCTGCTGCTCCTGTCGCCGTCGGCGATCCTGTCGCTGCCGCTCCCGTCGCCGATCCTGTCGCTGTCGAGGACTATAATATTAGAGGTAAAATTTTAATCAATATTATATATACATTTAATTTATTACATTTTTATTGTGCTTTAATAAATATACTTACACAGTAGCTATATATTTTTATTTCTTTACAGTTCGACGAAGAGGAAGAGGTCGGGGATTAGATCACAGAAAGATCAATTTATGCAGTTTTTAGTCAAACTATCGGATCCTCACCGTTACTGGGGCAGGGGACGAGGACGAGGACGAGGACACGGACACCAGCAATAGCAACAGTCTTCACGAAAAAAACAAAACGATGATTTATTTTTTAAGCCGGAACTATTTTTTGTATCTGATGTGGTATCGCTTATAGACTTTTGTGCTCGTTTTAAAAATCTCTATATCCAGAGCAATCGAAACATATATAGTTGAGATGGAATCAAACGACCATTTTCTGTAAAAGATTAAGAGAATAAGTTTTTAAAAGATAACACGGAAGTTATTCATATATATATGTAGGTATTATAAAATTATCACTTTTTAAAGAACGTTTATTGCACCTGCAAAATTAAAGTACATTGGCAAATATAACTTATAAAATTTATATTTCTCTCTGTAGCTCTAGATATTCTAAATTATGATAAAATTTATTTATATGCATTTGACATTAATTTAAACGGTACTTTATACATATAAAATGTACGATTTATATTACACAATAAATCATCAGCATTTTACTATATTTCTATAATAATTCTGTTGTGTTATAATAAGCTTTCATGATATTTGTGATGGCCTTATGAACAAAGATATAAAAGTTAAATGAAACAAATTTATGTGTTGCCAGTCCGCCTAAATTAGAAAAGATATGTATAGAATGACTTCAAAAATAAATATTTTTATTCGAAAACTAATTTTACCATTATTTGTTCCCTTCTAAACTAATTTTACCATTATTTTTCCCCTTCTAAACCATAAAACTTTTGTCTGAAACGTTTCTTTTGTACGTCAAGTTTAAGATATATACAACTGTTTCCATTAAAATAGGCAACCCTATATAACATAATGTAGATTGTTAAACTTTTTGCTTCAATAACTTTTCGCTTAACATTATTATAAATAACAGAATCATCAAATGATTAAATAAGATTATACCAAGCAATAACTAATGTACAAAACATTTCCCACTTTCTGCTACGATTGTTATAAATATTAATTACAGAAACTAAATATTTGTAAAAATTACATTATATTCGTTAATGTGTCCAGGGATGTCAGATTTTAAAGCCGGGAGTCACTCGAGGGTCGGCTGGTGGGGGACGTGCGCACGCAAGAGAAAGCACGTACCTGCGAACACAAGTACATGCTTTTTTTTGCGTGTGTGTCCACCACCAGCCGACTTTCGAGTGACTCCCGGCCTAAATCTGACACCCCTGCTCGTGTCTGGCGAGCCGTCGGCTGAGAGCGAAAATTTTTTTGTTTCAAACTACCAGATATAATTCTAAGTTATATAATACTTACATATAGACATATTCACAATATGTAGATATATACATATATAAATGCGCATACATGTCATTGCATTACTTTAGTTACAGGAAGAATTTATTTTTTCTCGCTGTATTAATGATAAATAAATTATTATCTGTCCATATTTATCACATTAAACATATCTCACGTGTTATCTCTTTCATTATCTACTGGAGCTACCAGTTTTGTCTTAATTATCTACAGAAACGTCCTCATTCTTAGGGGTAAAGGATTTATTAAAATAACATTCTTCTTTGATGGCATTTGTTGAACACTGCCATATATTGTTTCTTACAGTATCTTCTATGGCTCTTTGAATCTTATCCTAAATATCAACTGATGCTCTAGGTAATATTTTAATCACGAGATTCATCATTATCTTTAAAGGCGCGGGGATTTGATCCTCCAGTACAGTTTCATGTCGTACAGATTAACCACACCTTGCGCGCTGCCTGTAGCCACAAATTGGCCGCTCGGGGACACAGCGAGCGATGCGCAAGATAAGCACCCATCATCTACAGCACGATTGATGCACGTGCGAGTATTCAGATTCCATATGTACATCTCGTTGCAGTCTACGGTTGAATAAGAAAAAAGATATTTATATACCAATCCTTAAAAATCACGTTGGAAAGTGTATACAGAAAATCGTACAAGTCTACTCACTACTGTGTGTGATAAGCGTTTTACTGTCTGGTGTAAACGCCAATACCCTACATTTCGAATTCATCTTTAGTATGCCGACAAGTTCTTTAGTAAAGCTGTGTAACAAATATATTTCGCCCAGTCTTCCGCACAAGGCTATTAATTTGCTATCAGGGGACACTTCGTAACGCTGGAAATATCAAAATATATACTGCAACCTTCAATCTACATAAATTGTTTCTGATACGACAGATCAGAAACAGAACTTCATGAATTTATCATAAAAATGTCTTCAAGAAATTACAATTATGTTGTAACATCAATATTTTGCCCCGAAAGGATGAATTAAATTCAGCTATTAAAAGGAATTAATAAAAAAGAAACAATTAAGATATCTATTACGAAATAGGGAATTATGTACAATAAATTATGTGTGCGATTGGAAGCATTTATGGGACTAACATCAACTGGAGTTATCGCATTTTGAGTTCAATAATCCAAAAGAGGGACATTAGCTAAATCAATCGTCGAGTCAGATCCATTATAATGTACCGTGTTATTGAGATGACGTTATCTACGAACTATTTTTATCACAAGTACGCGTTGAACGCAAGAGTATATCTCAAAACTTGATGTTGCTCCTTTACAGAGATATTGCCAGGTATACTGTACTGTCCTTTTCTAGAATGTGCATCAACCGCTCTGACCGCAAAGTAATAATTGTTACCCTCGGAAAACTGTAACAAGAATATTGCTCTCACTGTATTGCGAATTCCAAACAACGCATGAGACACGTTTTATCCCTTTGACGAGTTATAACGTTGATGTTTCAATTTACCTGAGTCAAGGTACACGCCATAGGGAGCGGAAGTGCGCGCACATGACCCACTTTCTTCCACAGTGAAGTGGTAGGATTCACACCAGCGACTTCCCGATACGCGTACAATTGATAACTGGCGATATCCGCATATTTATCCGTTAGATTCATGCTCCAGGATAGCACTATGCCTATACGTTAAAGTTATATTAAAAATTTTGTAGCTTCAAAGTTGAATTTGAATTATTTGTACAAAATAGAGACATTATCATATAGTTTACCATTCGATACTTTTGAAATCTTTAACGATGGTGCGGGCAATGGAAGTTTCCAGCCAGGCGTCGATGCGTAACTTGGAATGTCTGGCAGTGGCGGATTTACTTGATTTTGTATTTTGCCATTTAGGACAATAGCCTGATGCGTTTGCGACTGAATCTGCTGTTGCGACTGCAAAATTTGTATAAATTAAATTAATGCGACGTTAAAGTTTTCCGATTTATATCGGCTATAAATAGTATCAGATAAATAGTATCTGATAAATAGTATCATTAGGTCTTGTGTTACTTACAGCAGTTAAATGTAATGTTATTAAAATTCAATGTTATGCATAGTTGCGGATAATCTGATCATGAACTATTTGAAACGTTACCTTAAGCTTAGGTGGAATGTATCCAATCTTTCCGATGCGAAACAAAGCAACTACTCCATTGATAGTAGCCAGTTGTAACAGATAGACGAGTCTCTTTTTGACCCATTCGCAATCAAAACACAGAACACCATCAGACAGATCGCTATCAAAGAAACATATGCAATAAATTAGTAACTTTATTGAATAAGAAATCAATAAATAATGTTTCTACTTCTTCTGGGAAGCATATTTTGCAAAGCTGACTTGAGAAACGATCAACATGAAAGCAGAGCGAGTACTGTATTTATAAGCCTAAAGGATTGTGCGAATCAATCCTCCCTGCGGTGTCAATGTAACATGACACTGACCTCACTCACTTTGACGCGTGTGATGATGATGACTCGATCGATCTCTCTCGCGAACGCGATTTATTTAGAGGATATAAATAACCTTACTTTAACTCGTAAGAGACGAGATTAAGCGAGCGAGCAAGCGAGCGAGAGAGAGAGCGTGAGTTTATTATCACGCACGATATAGTTTACTTACTTACGATAGTTTATCACACATTGCACGTTATCACTGCACGAGCCCCGACTGAACGCACACGTAAACATCGTAAGCATCATAACCTCGACGCGGACGGAATATTTCTCGACGACGCGGACGTCTAAAACGGCCTATTATTTTTGTACGATTGAATCGCGAGTCCGGCTCGACGAGCTTAATCTGCAAGCCGGACTTGAACGTTTTTCACTACACACACACTCCCGAATCGCGCAAAGCCCGAGTCGATCCAGCCGCGTAGGTAGGTTATCTCGCTCCGCGCTGTCATACACCGTCGGGCCGCGGGGCGCCGGAGGTGCGACTGCACTCAGTACACCAAGCGCACCGGCAGTGCAACTGCACTCAGTACACCAAGTGCACCGCTGGCGACACTTTGTTGCTCTAAAATGGAAAATAGCGCCATTAACGTCAAGATTGTGAAAGTGACGCGCTACCCGTGGCGCCACGGCGCGCCGTGGCGAGAGTGTGAAAGTGACGATCTGGGGGACGACGATGACGTATCTGAATTGAAAATTTCACACTTTATCCTATGCATCGTAATATCTCCGCTCGTAGGGCACGTAGCGGAAAAATAAAAACACTTTTCTTATATAAATTTGGTCCAAGCTTTACGATAAGCCTAGTTAGAACTTGATCCGTTCACTGGTTATCCAGATCTAAAAATCTCGGGTACTCGCAACTCGTCGTGTCGCGTATGTAGAGCCACGGCTGTCTCGCTCCGCGCGTACTTGGCGCGAGACACTACCGTGTCTCTTGATTTCAGGCCAAAAACTGCGAAGCTGTCGACAATCGCATACGTGTGAAAATATAATTTACACGTTGCTTCTACCTCATTACTTAACTAAAAATGAATTTATTTGTTCACATTCATTTTGGAAAATATTAATGCGTCGTCTACAATGAGTCGTAATTATAAGGTCGTACAGCAAATCAACCAACAGTCAAGAATATATAAGACTTGACTATATATGGATAGTCTTCTTCTACTTCTTTAATTATATTGGCTCCTGCCTCTTTTCAGAGGACAATATGGCCAGCTTTTTCCACTGTTTGTTATACTGAGTCTGTGGTATATTGTAGTGTAGCAGAGACTGAATGGAAATACCAAAAGTCTGATTGGATCCACTGGCGCGTGTATGTGTAATTGTGTGTGTTTGTCCGCGGTGTCGGGAACTCGGGTTAATGCCGTAGGTTTGTTAAGCCCAAGAAACTGCGCGGATCACTTCCCCCTGCGGCCAACTATGGATAGTCGATTTGCTTACAATCTTACGACTACGACTCATTGTAGACGAAGTATAAGAGTAGAATAATATTTTTACCTGTAAATGTCGAATCTCTCCCGTTCGTCCAATCTCCAGTGTCCCCCGTTCGTCACTAAACTGCACTAAACTATCGGTGATTGACAACAATAATGGCGAAGATGCGAAGGCGCGAATGCTGGCGTGACGAAGGTCGCGGAAAAGTTTCGAGGCTCGAAACAAAACGAATCACGATACCGTCGTGTGCTGGCGTCGATGCGGGGAAGAGGGGGGCCCTCGCGAGAGGCGCTAGAGGAGCATGAGTCGCACGAGCCGCGAGGGTGCAAAGGCGGGCGTCGCGAAAAAGTTTCGAAGCTCGAAACGAAAACAAAACACGTGATTTTCGAAAGTGCGAGGAAAGGCCGATATTTTTTTACGTGTAAAATATTTACTGCACCAATATTAAAAAATTCGTAAATATAAATTGATTTTCTGTCATTGATTTACATAAAAGGAATGGGAAAATATATTTTTATGTAAAAGAATATAATAACGAAAAAGAATATAATTAAAATTGAATAATCGTACCTGGATTATAATCGTATTCCCCAAATGTGTGTGTGTTTATGTTTTTCATTTCATAAATATAATATTTCAACAAATTTGTAATTAGCAGCACAGGATGTGGTATAAAATACGTTTATTATTTGTTAAAAATTGCCGCGGTGAAAGCATATAAATATAATATACGCTCAACCTTTTATTAACGTATTTAAAAAGTATATCATACCTGGATATTAAATCCTATTCCTAAGACGTTATTTAAAGGGATATTTTTTGACAATTATAAACGTATTAAAAAAACGCTTATTTAAATAGAATATTATATTATTTTTATACGTATTATAAACGTAGATGAAATTCTGGTGTTACATAAACTATTTTTCAACGTATAAAGTACGTCTCGTATTAAACATACGTAGTAAAAACGAGTGTTATAAACGTATATTACACTATCGTATAAAAACCGTTAATTCTATATACGTATATGCCATATACCTATACCAGTTTCATACCATACTTACGTTTAATAAACGTATATAAAACGATACTGTTCCTATTGGGTTAATTTTATTTTCTGTGAAGAAAAGTGGATTTGGTTCAAGTGTATATACATATATACATATACATATATGTCTAACGGTAAGTAATATTGTTTAAAAAGATAAAAAGATAATAAAGACAACGTATATTAAATACGTTGCAATACGTTTATATATATACTCTCGTTATTTGTAAAAAGTATGTATTTATAAAACATAGTTTATCCGTTCATCAAATACGATTGTAATTGGTTGGAGAATAACATTTAAAAAACATATACATGAAAACGGGTGTTTATCTCGCGCAACGAGACACCCGAAATGAAGGAGAGAGTCGATTTCTTTGCAAAAACGAGACTGAAAATATAATCCAAATTCATGTATGGTTTTAAATAAACAGTTTTGAAGATTATATAATTATATGTATAATGGATTATATCATGCTCGAGTTAGTCAGATTAGCGCAAATAACATGGTTTGATTTAGAACCGAGTATTTACATAATAACAATAAGTCTTCCTTAAAAGTATTTTGAAATCCACGTATAAACATAAAAATTCACGCGAAAAAGCCTACGCGTCAGGCAAAATGAGCTCGAAACAAGAATAACAACAAAATAATATGTTAGGCTAAAAAATGTACCTATATAAGTCGTTAAATGTACCTATACGCGATATTTTTATACGTCTATAAAAGGAAGTTCGTGTAATCATTATAAACATTGGAAAAAAATATACAGGGTGTAACAAAAAGGTCGGGACCCTGGATTATCTCGGAAAGTTGATGTTTTCGGAAGAAATGTTTTATACAAAAGTTGTAGGATACCAAGTTACCCATCATGAGGTGATATTGGTTCGACCTTGAAAGATCTTTGGAAAGTCACATCAAAATTACATTGAGTTTTTTAAATGGGTACCCCTATTTTTTATTGTAAATTCTTGTAGCCGACGTCGATAACTTTGCAAAACAGTATAAGTAAAGTCCATTTGGCCAAGAACTATTCGAGATATGCGCCGCTAAAATTTAAGTATCGCCGGGCGTTAGCGTTATTTCGAGGTTTAGGGACTCCAAACAGCGGTCGGTGACCCAGCCAGCTAAGGCAAGATCGGTCGGTGATTCAGCCAGCTAAGGCAAGATCGGTCGGTGATCCAGCCAGCTAAGGCAAGATCGGTCGGTGATCCAGCCAGCTAAGGCAAGATCGGAAGGTGATCCAGCCAGTCAAGGCAAGATCGGTCGGTGATCCAGCCAGCTAAGGCAAGATCGGTCGGTGATCCAGCCAGCTAAGGCAAGATCGGTCGGTGATCCAGCCAGCGAAGGCAAGATCGGTCGATGATCCAGCCAGCCAAGGCAAGATCGGTCGGTGATCCAGCCAGCTAAGGCAAGATCGGTCGGTGTGGCCAGCCAGCTAAGGCAAGATCGGTCGGTGATCCAGCCAGCTAAAGCAAGATCGGAAGGTGATCCAGCCAGTCAAGGCAAGATCGGTAGTTTTTTCGGATGAAGCAACATTTGAATTGTATGGTCCCGTCAATAGACATAACTGCAGATACTGGTCTGACAGCAATCCTCACTGGATGCTTGAAGCTCGAACACAATACCCTCAAAAGTTGAACGTCTGGGCGGGTGTATTGAATAATACTTTGATTGGTCCATTTTTCATTGATGGAAATTTGAATGCTGCAAAGTATAAAGATATGCTGAGGAATGAAATACTTCCAGCAATCAGACGGATTGTAGGTGATGATATCTTTGCTCATACGTGGTTTCAGCAAGACGGTGCTGCACCGCATTATGGTAGAAATGTGCGAAATTTCATAAACGCGGAATTTCCCAATCGATGGATTGGAAGAAAAGGAGAGATTGAGTGGCCACCTCGTTCTCCTGATTTAACACCGCTTGACTACTTTTTGTGGGGTCACCTTAAAAGCAGAGTGTATGCAACAAAGCCAAGAAATCTAGAGGAACTTTGTCTAAAGATAATTGATGAAGCTGCACTCATTGATCCCGAATTCATCAGGAATGCCGTATCCAACTTTTACGATCGATTAGCTCATTGTCAGACCGTAAATGGTGCGCAATTCGAGCATTTATTATAAAATCGCCTTGGCTGGCTGGATCACCGACCGATCTTGCCTTGGCTGGCTGGATCACCGACCGATCTTGCCTTAGCTGGCTGGATCACCATCCGATCTTGCCTTAGCTGGCTGGATCACCTTCCGATCTTGCCTTAGCTGGCTGGATCACCTTCCGATCTTGGCTTAGCTGGCTGGATCACCGACCGATCTTGCCTTGGCTGGCTGGATCACCGACCGATCTTGCCTTAGCTGGCTGGATCACCGACCGATCTTGCCTTAGCTGGCTGAATCACCGACCGATCTTGCCTTAGCTGGCTGGGTCACCGATCGCTGTTTGGAGTCCCTAAACCTCGAAATAACGCTAACGCCCGGCGATACTTAAATTTTAGCGGCGCATATCTCGAATAGTTCTTGGCCAAATGGACTTTACTTATACTGTTTTGTAAAGTTCTCGACGTCGGCTACAAGAATTTACAACAAAAAAAATTAGATTTAAAAAAATTAAAAACAAAAATTATTTCTATTAATAAAAACAAAAACAGAAACTTAAAAATTAATTAGTAAAAAAGTTAGTTTTTTAAGAAAAAATAGACTCCCGACTGCTGTCTAAACTAAGGTAAGTTAAATAATAATAAAAAACTAAAAATGTAAAAAATTAAACTGTAAAAAACCTTACATAATAAAAAATAAACTACTAATAATTAGCAAATAAAAGACGAGTTTTAAAAGTTTAAAATAAAAACTTTGCATAAAAATTAAGTACTAAAAAGAAAAGTTCAAAATAAAAGCTTGAAATAATACAAATAGAATAAAGTTTACTCTAAAAATTTAATAGATACGTATATTATAACAATTTAAAAAGTTGAGAGTTTAATTAATTTAAATTATACAATATTATTATAACAAACAATTAATAAATATAAACAGTATAATCTATAATATACATATACACGTACTTGACCTTTTAAATTTATTCTTTTATTATATATGTAGCACATTATATAAAGTCATTTGAAGACTCGCATATTTTACATAATATATAATTAAATACCTTTTTATCTTGTACACTATAATTAATTGCATATTTTAAAAGAGCAGTCGGGAGACGCCACGCCAAATTTAATGTTTCTCAATCATATTCTTTTTATCTTATATTAATATTAATATTTAATGTATTAGTTTATATATAGACATGTATAGACAATATATATGATTCTGGCGCTAAATATGTATACAATTTGGCGTGGCGTCTCCCGACTGCTCTTTTAAAATATGCAATTAATTATAGTGTACAAGATAAAAAGGTATTTAATTATATATTATGTAAAATATGCGAGTCTTCAAATAACTTTATATAATGTGCTACATATATAATAAAAGAATAAATTTAAAAGGTCAAGTACGTGTATATGTATATTATAGATTATACTGTTTATATTTATTAATTGTTTGTTATAATAATATTGTATAATTTAAATTAATTAAACTCTCAACTTTTTAAATTGTTATAATATACGTATCTATTAAATTTTTAGAGTAAACTTTATTCTATTTGTATTATTTCAAGCTTTTATTTTGAACTTTTCTTTTTAGTACTTAATTTTTTATGCAAAGTTTTTATTTTAAACTTTTAAAACTCGTCTTTTTATTTGCTAATTATTAGTAGTTTATTTTTTATTATGTAAGGTTTTTTACAGTTTAATTTTTTACATTTTTAGTTTTTTATTATTATTTAACTTACCTTAGTTTAGACAGCAGTCGGGAGTCTATTTTTTCTTAAAAAACTAACTTTTTTACTAATTAATTTTTAAGTTTCTGTTTTTGTTTTATTAATAGAAATATTTTTGTTTTAATTTTTTTAAATCTAATTTTTTTATTATTAATTTTTTATTTTATAATTTTTTAATGCAATTTTTTAATGTAATTTTTTCTTATTATTTTCTTTATTTTATAATTTTTTTTGTTAGTACTTAATTTTTTATGTAGTTTTTATTTTAAACTTTTAAAACTCGTCTTTTTATTTGCTAATTATAGTAGTTTATTTTTTATTATGTAGTTTTTTTACCATTTAATTTTTTACTTTTTTAGTTTTGTAACTTTTATTATTTCTGACTTTAAAACTTCTCTTATTTACCAATTAATTTTTAAACTGTTTTATTTCAAATTTTGTATTTTTAGATTTTTTAATTTTTAATTGTTATTTAAAATTTTTTTCTTTGTAATTTTTTATCGTTTATTAATTTTTTGTATAATTTTTTATTTTTTAATTTTTATTTTACAATTTTTTTCTTTTGTAATTTCTTATGTATACCTACTATCTACATTTAACGTAATTAACTTTAGGGAGCAGTCGGGAGTATTTAAAAAAAAAAAGTAATTTTTACAATTTGCTTTTTGTAATTTTTTATTGTTTATTACATTTTCTTATAATTCTTTATTTATTTTTAATTTTTATTAAAATTTTTTTTTTGTAATTTTTTATCGTTTATTAATTTTTCTTATAATATTTTTAATGTAATTTTTCAAATGTACTCTTTTAATTTTGTTCTTTTATTAAATTTTTTTATTTATAAAATTTTTTTTGTTATTATATTTATATGTATACAATCTGCATTTAATGTAATTAACTTTAGGGAGCAGTCGGGAGTTTATTTTTTTTTAAAAGTAATTTTTACAATTTGTTTTTTGTAATTTTTTCTTGTTTATTACATTTTCTTATAATTTTTATTTATTTTTAATTTTTATTTAAAATTCTTTTTTTTTATTTTTTATTGTTTATTAATTTTTAATATTTTATTATTTTAATATAATTTTTTATCATAATTTTTTATAAATATTTTAATATACACTTAATGTAATATACACTTGTAATATAAATACACTTTTTACGATACCAAATTTGTATTAGGCAGTATAATACTGTTACTTTTACAAATTTGTATTAAGCAGCGTACCTATTACAATTTATCACACTAATCACACTATTTTATTGTAATTTAACTTTATAAAAATTCAACCTTTATAAACAAAGTTAACCTCTATAAACTACCCGCCGAATGTGACATATGTAAGGCTGCGTTTGTAAACAGGTCTGTTCGTTTTCGCTGCACTCTGAACTAGTGCAATAAGTTAGAATGAAAGAAAATATATTTGTCTCATTCTAACTTATTGCACTAGTTCAGAAGTGCAGCGAAAACGAACAGACCTAACATCACCCGAGTTCCCCCATAAATCTTTTTATCCTTGTTTAGCATTCGGTGACTAACATGGATCACTCGGGTGACGTTTCTGAACGCAGCCTAAGTCACTAAAGTTCCCTGCTTACGAGAATCTCATAGGTTAATCAATTTCGGTCCTAGTGACATCCGACATCCAATCAAAGAACGAGCAGACAACTAGGATTGACTTCTAACCAATAAAAGATCATGTTGACCAAAAATGCTTTTATTTATTAACAGAACAATTAGTGGTAATTATACGCTATAAACCAAGCTTGTCTAATAAGAAGTTTGTGGCCAAAAGTTGATAAGCTAATATATTGTAGTTGCTGAGATCTTTGATAACAACCGATCCGGCCTCGGTGAAACGCATACTCCCTCTTTTTTTGCCAACCTTCGGTTGGCAGCAGTCGGGAGTAAAAATAGGGGTACCCATTTAAAAAACTCAATGTAACTCTGATGGGACTTTCCAAAGATCTTTCAAGGTCAAACCAATATCACCTCATGATGGGTAACTTGGTATCCTACAACTTTTGTATAAAACATTTCTTCCGAAAACATCAACTTTCCGAGATAATCCGGGGTCCCGACCTTTTTGTTACACCCTGTATATTACGCACCGGAGAACCAGAGCCGGCTCTTATTTGGCGTTTATTTCTCGACTTATTAAAAACTAATTAGTTATTTATAATATTAAATAAATTTATTACTCACTTTATTTGCTTCAGTTTTGCTGAAGAATCCTCCTATTTTGTAATTGAGTTTCTAAAACAAGCAATTTAAATGGCAATTAATAAATATAATCAATCATAATCAATATATAACATAATATTGTTTAATCAAATATTGTTAAAAAAGAAAACAGATACTCACTTTTCGGAACCGTCTTCTTCGAGATCAACCTTTCGAATGAAGGAAGCACAACAGCAAGTCTGTCTATTTCCTAGCTTTGCTAGAGTCTCTTTGTTTGAATGTCGTACGTAGAGAACATCATAATAACAACAATGCACAGGAGTCTATGTAGAATATATGTGACGAGGTTCGGCTCACTCACATGTATTTTGGACTGTAGCTGTGCTTCGGACATCATCGTTTCTAGCCTTTTATTTATATATAATGTTTAACGGGATACTATAAACGAAATACTGTCCTATTCCTCACAGCTAGTTTTTTACATGTTTTTTTCTGTGTTAAATTACGTTATTTATTTTATTTGTAAATTATACAGTAGGGTTTAATTCACAAATCAATTTTTATTTGTGAATTGCATCGACTTTAAATTATAATTAAAATTTGATTTATGAATTACACAGGCATTAATTCGGATACTATAAACGAGATACTATCCTATTCCTCACAGCTAAGAAGTTTCACTTCTACCGCGCGTGGAGGCCACACGTATATTTTCTTTTAAATTGTTTTAATAATTTGTTTTTGTATATTATACGTGTGTAATCTATACTTTATTTTTGTATTAGGTATATGTCTCATTTTTTAATGCAAGCATATCAAACCAATTTAACATGTCTTTTTTATCACTTTTACATGCGATAAAATTTGTATATATATATACTGATGTAATGGTTCGCCGCACGTGGCAGCGCCTCGCCACCGTCACAAGGCGAGGGTTCGCGCCCGCGGACGAGCCAGGAGAGCGACCGCGAAATCTCCAGAGAACCTACCGAATCGTTAATAGCGTATTTAATTATAGCGTATTTTATTATTTTTACCATATTAAATTTCTTCGACGTAACTGGCAATCGTTCCTGACGGTCATAATCGTCAGGACATTTTAACCAAGATTCTGGTCCTTTTATCTCAACGCTTAATTTAAGCATCTTAATTTTAAATAATTTAATTTTTATTGTGAAAAATATTACCCCAGCCAGGGTTCGAACCTGGAACTTCCCGCTTTCTGTGCAGGCGTCGTGCCAATTCGACCACTGAAGCATGTGGTAATATTTATTGCAATAACACGTATAAATAAACAATCATAAGATAGAACACCGATATTTTGATCAACGGTGTATATTCACTGTATAAAAATTGATTTGTGAATTAAAGCCTGTGTAATTCACAAATCAATTTTTATTTATTTGTGAATTGCATCGCCTGTAATTTATAATTAAAATTTAACTTGTAAATTAACGTAACGCTCCCGCGCCGAATCACGCCCATGGAAGTTTTTGACATTTCGCGACGGACTTTCATAACGCGAACGCGTAACGCGACGCTCCGGATCACTCCCGTAGAAGGTTCGACTTTTCGTGATGGACTTCCATAACGTGAACGCGTAACGCGACGCTCCGAATCACTCCCGTATAAGGTTCGACTTTTCGTGACGGACTTCCATAACGCGAACGCGTAACGCGACGCTCTGAATCACTCTCGTAGAAGGTTCGACTTTTCGTGACGGACTTCCATAACGCGAACGCGTAACGCGACGCTCCGAATCACTCCCGTAGAAGGTTCGACTTTTCGTAACGGACTTCCATAACGCGAACGCGTAACGCGAGGATTCGAATCACTCCCGTAGAAGGTTCGACTTTTCGTGACGGACTTCCATAACGCGAACGCGTAACGCGACGCTCCGATCACTCCCGTAGAAGGTTCGACTTTTCGTGACGGACTTCCATAACGCGAACGCGTAACGCGACGAATCGAATCACTCCCGTAGAAGGTTCGACTTTTCGTGACGGACTTCCATAACGTGAACGCGTAACGCGACGCTCCGAATCACTCCCGTAGAAGGTTCGACTTTTCGTGACGGACTTCCATAACGCGAACGCGTAACGCGACGAATCGAATCACTCCCGTAGAAGGTTCGACTTTTCGTGACGGACTTCCATAACGCGACTTCCGTAACGCGACTTTTGTAACGCGACTTCCGTAACGCGACTTCCGTGACGGACTTTCGTGACGCTTCTGGTTCGAATCACCCCCCGTGCCCTAAGAAGTTTCACTTCAAAAAAAAAATTTGCATTTTTGCAATGACTTCGGGTGAAGCGGCCTCTGTTACGTATAAAATTTTTTTCAAATTACTCCAAAGGACAAAATCTAACGTCGTGAGATTGGGTGAACTGTTAACAATCAATATAAAAAATATTAAAGCATTTTTTTACATCCTTCTTCCTCTCCTTTCTAAATTAAAACTTTTGCGTAACATACAGGCCTCTAATTGATCTATGTTGTGCTATCAAAGACCGAAAAAACGCCCATTTTGAAAACTGGTAACCCCTCGGTATGTATGTGATGGTTCCCCGTTTTGCTGGAAAAACATATTTGTTTTTTGTAAGAGAGAAATTTCTTCGAGAAGATCTGGTAGCCATTATAAAAGATACATCTTTAGTACATATCGATACATATTGGCAAAGGGATCAGATTTTTAATATTTTTATCGTTAAAATGTCTGGTAGAAGAGTGGGACCGATAATCCTATCGCCCAAAATGTCTGCACAGAAGTTTCTTTATGTTGGAAGCTGCGTGTGCGGGTCACGCGTGAGTTATAATACCGTCATAATAATGCTCATTATAACAGCTAAGCATTTACCTTTGCACGTAAATAAAAATTCGTTAGTCCATGTAATATTTACTAGAAAATTTTTGTCGGCTTCATTATTATGTAGAAGCTAACGACAGAAATTCTCTTTGGCACAGTGATCTCTCACATGTAATTCTTGCACCTGTGCATAAAATGAGTAAAATAATTCACATTTGAATACCCTGTGAACAGTTACGTGTCCAACGTTAAAATGCACGGCCTATCGCACGTGTACTAATCGTAGGATCTCTCAATCATCTCTAAAATGTTCTCTTCCATTCTGAGCGTTCTAATCCGACGATTACGACACGCACGCGTAGCTTCCAACACAGATGGAAGCTAAACTATTTGGCAGGCATTTTGGGTGATAGAGTTATCGGTCCCACCCTTCTACCAGACATTTTGATGGTAAAAGTATTAAAAATCTCCTGATCTATTTGCAACATGTATCAATATGTACTAAAAATGTTTCTTTTATAGGGAAGAAATTACGCGGATTTTTTAACGCAACGGCTACCAGATCTTCTGGAAGAAATTCCCCTCTTACAAAGAGGAGTTATGTTTTTTCAGCAAGACGGGGCACCACCGCATGCGTACCGAGGCGTTACTAATTTTCTAAATGAACGTTTTCCCGGACGTTGGATAGCGCAACATGGACCAATCAGATGGCCCGCACGGTAAGAAAAGGTTTTAATAAAGATAGGAGAGGAAGAAGGATGTAGAAAGAAGTGCATTAATACTTTTCATATTGATTGTTTGTTAGCAGTTCACCCGATCTCACACCGTTAGATTTTTTTCTTTGGGGTCATCTGAAGAAGATAGTATACGCAACAGAGCCCGCTTCACCCGAAGAAGTCATTGCAAGGATGCAAGTAGCTGTTTATACTGTCGACGGACCGATGCTTCGACGCGTACGAGAAAATTTAATTCTCCGTGCGGAAGCATGCATTGAGGCTCACGGGGCACATTTTGAAAACTTATTGTAATAAGTCCTTTTTAGGACTAAAAAACAGTCCTTTTGAGGACTATCAATTTCATGCGTAACAGTCCTTTTCAGGACTAAACAACGGCTCTTTTCAGAGTTAGCAGTTTACAGCAAAACAGTCCTCATCAGGACTACCAATATTTCAAAACGTCAGGAAACTTCTCGTTCGCAAAAATAAATAAAATATTCCTTCCCTACGTTCCCTACATTCCTTCTTTACGTTCTACAAAATATTAAACGGAATATTTTGTTTAATATTATAAAAAGTCTTTTTGAAACTTAAGGAGGCTGGTTGCTGAAATCAAAATGATAAGAATTAGTTCAAATTTATAGAGGATATTCGTCAATGGGAATCTGTCGTCCATACCAAAATTGAAGACAATTGTCTGCATGGTTGTCAAGTAATTAATTATTAAAATCATACTTTTATACATAGGGCGAAACATTATACACTACTCAAAATTAAATAGGGAACACTTTTGATGTGCTCGAAATTTGGGCTATTTTCAAACCGCTGAAACTCGGCGAAAAATCATCGTAGACACAAAATTAAAAAAGCATTTTAAAGCTTGAAACTTCTTCTTTCAAGTGCTTTTTGACGATTTCAATTATCTCTTTTTGTTACAAAACGGCATAATGATAAAGCTTGATCAAAATTGAAATTTTTAATGCGACTTTGCTAAGCTACATCTGGCGTGCAAAAAATCGTGGAGAATTTCTATTATTTGCATCATATAGTGGGTTCTTTCCCCTTTAATTTAAGAGGTTGTCGAACTTTGTGCGATTTCTTTTGGCTGAGTTATCAAGGTTTGAATAAAAAGTGGTCACTTTGACTTTGACCGCTTATAACTCGTGAAAAAATCAACGTACAGCATTCTGCAAAAAAGCGTTGGAAAGCTGAAAATTAGCCCTTTCGAACGCTGTTATTGTTTTTTTCTCAGCCTTGCGCTTTCTATCAGCAAATCAAGTTTAAAAAACATGTAAAAAATCACATATTTTTCGTTTTTTCTTTAAGTCAGTATATTGTCGCGAATAAAGGTCCAATCAAAATCGCTACAACAAAGTTTTGTAGTCCGATTATACCTCAATAACAAACAATAACGTTTATCAGCTAAAAAAATTTTGTTCCACGTGTCCATCGCACTTGAAATTGCCAAAATCTCAAAAAACTAAAAAAATCAATGCTCAACTGCAGTTAATGAAGAAAAAATCTCTCAAAAAATTAAACACGCATTTTAAAGCTTGAAGCTTCAATGTTAACGCGCTATTGGATGTTTAAAACGTTTATCTTCCTTATTCTATGCTTTAAAAAAAACACATTGTTTTGTTTCTTAAAATTACGTACGATTTTTTAATCTGCAAATCGACAAAAAAATATTTCTTGGAAGATGTAACAAGTAAAAGTAGGACATTTTAACTACCAACGCTTTTTTAATTTTCCTACGATTTTTTTGACCAAGTTACAGGATAATGAAGTTAACCTTACAGTTTTCTGAAAAATTCCGTTTACCGCCGGCATTAGCGTTACCCAATGATTCTGCTGGATTTGCGGTAAACGGAATTTTTTAGAAAACTGTAAGGTTAACTTCATTATCCTGTAACTCGGTCAAAAAAATCGTAGGAAAATTAAAAAAGCGTTGGTAGTTAAAATGTCCTACTTTTACTTGTGTTACATCTTTCAAGAAATATATTTTTATCGATTTGCAGATTAAAAAATCGTACGTAATTTTAAGAAACAAAACAATGTGTTTTTTTTAAAGCATAGAATAAGGAAGATAAACGTTTTAAACATCCAATAGCGCGTTAACATTGAAGCTTCAAGCTTTAAAATGCGTGTTTAATTTTTTGAGAGATTTTTTCTTCATTAACTGCAGTTGAGCATTGATTTTTTTAGGTTTTTGAGATTTTGGCAATTTCAAGTGCGATGGACACATGGAACAAAATTTTTTTAGCTGATAAACGTTATTGTTTGTTATTGAGGTATAATCGGACTATAAAACTTTGTTGTAGCGATTTTGATTGGACCTTTATTCGCGACAATATACTGACTTAAAGAAGAAACGACAAATATGTGATTTTTTACATGTTTTTTAAACTTGATTTGCTGATAGAAAGCGCAAGGCTGAGAAAAAAACAATAACAGCGTTCGAAAGGGCTAACTTTCAGCTTTCCAACGCTTTTTTGCAGAATGCTGTACGTTGATTTTTCACGAGTTATAAGCGGTCAAAGTCAAAGTGACCACTTTTTATTCAAACCTTGATAACTCAGCCAAAAAAAATCGCACAAAGTTCCACAACCTCTTAAATTAAAGGGGAAAGAACCCACTATATGATGCAAATAATAAAAATTCTCCACGATTTTTTGCACGCCAGATGTAGCTTAGCAAAGTTGCATTAAAAATTTCAATTTTGACGGATCAAGCTTTATCATTATGCCGTTTTGTAACAAAAAGAGATAATTGAAATCGTCAAAAAGCACTTGAAAGAAGAAGTTTCAAGCTTTAAAATGCTTTTTTAATTTTGTGTCTACGATGATTTTTCGCCGAGTTTCAGCGGTTTGAAAATAGCCCAAATTTCGAGCACATCAAAAGTGTTCCCTATTTAATTTTGAGTAGTGTACATAACTTATACATAGCAAAAATATTAAAAGTGCAAGCAACGCGTAAGTACAGCAACGCGAACACACCTCTAAATTTTCCCCTCTTGCCGCGCCGCCTGCCGCTCAGCGTCACACTAGCCAACCTCCTTAAGGGGTTAGGCCACCTTGGCCGGTTCAAAAAATTGAATTTTTTTTTTTTGGCTTAAAGTATTCTGTATACATACGAAAATGATATCCCATAAGAAAAAAAGCCATATCGAAAGTGAAAAAACTATTTTCGAGCCGTTAAAGCAGTGCTCAAAAAAAAAAAACTTAAAAAAACAAAAACTAACAAAAACTAAACAAAAATTTTAACAAAAACAAAAATAAAAACAAAAACTTAAAACGCGTAACAAAAACTTTAAACGCGTTTTTCTCGAAACCACGTTTTCAAAGTTGGTGGGAAGTCTAGCTCTGTCAATTTTTAACCGATCGACTTGAAATTTTGACAACTTCTTTATAACATATATTTCTGGCGAAATACGTAGGATTTTTTGAAAATATTGATATCTCGATTTTATATGCAACTTTAAGTAACGAAAATTGTGGCCAAAAACGTATAGTTTACTTAGAATCGATGCCATTTCGCTAAAAATGCATATTTTTTAAAACGGCTACGTATTTCGCCAGCTTTTGGACTAATGAAATTGACATTTTGTGGCCATTGTTCTAGGTCACATCTAGGCCGAGTTATTTTTCCCACCGCAAGACGACCAATTTTCGACGCGCGGCCGTTTATCGGCTGTCAAGCCGCCATTTTTTAATTTTTTGAAAAAATAAAAATCACTTTCTGCTTTAAAGTACACTTAATAAAGTGGCGTTTTTAGATTTTCATAAAAACTTGTTGTTTCTTTGAAAAAAATTAGCGAAAAAGCCTGAAATTTAGGGGGGTCAAGGTGGCCTAACCCCTTAAGGCAAATAAGAACAAAACGCCGATCTTAAAGCGAATAATAAATAATAACGCAATATTCAATAACTTAAAATACATTACAAATGTTTCGATCTTAGTTTCTTCGGTATAATATTTCGCAATAATTTCTTAAGTCTAATCATCCATAACGCATAAATAAATGAGAAATGTTGTCATATTCGAAAGACATTGGAGCTCGGCGGTAAAGTTGTTATAAAAGATTAAACATAAAGTAAATGCTGCCTTTTAAATAAAATGAAATTGAAAAGTTAGTTGCAATTCGTATGTTTCTTTATAAAGATGTAAAATTCACTTACCAGACAGTGTAATATTAATGTCATGATGATCTACCGTCTGGTTTCAGTAACGAAACAATGCTTATGAGTTAATTTCAGCGTACGGACTGAAGGCCTAGACTTAAGCGTAAGGTGAAATGAGTACAGAGAAATATCATGAAGCATCATATAACAAAGTAACACTCGTAAATAAATAAAATAAGTTAAGAAATAAAACAGGCTACAGACGTCAATTGTGTGGAAATCTCTCGACAATAGGAGAATAATTATTAGAAAGATTTTTTTATTCACTAGTGTTATTTTGTTATATGGTACTTTATGACATTTGTATGTATTTATTTTCACCTTGCGCTTGAGCCTAAGTCTTCAATCCGTGCATTGATCTTAACTCATATAATAAGCATTGTTTAATTACTGAAACCAGACACGGTAGATTATCACGAGATTGATATAACACTGTCTGGCAAGTAAATTTACATCTTCATGAAAAAACTTATACGAATTGTAGCTAATTTTTGTGACATTATTTTATTTAAAAGGCAGCAGTTAGTGATTTACCTTATATTCAGCCTTTACCTTTTCTAACAACTTTACCGCTGACCAATGTTTTACGAATACAATAACAGTTCACTTTTATTTATGCGTTATTGACGATTAGATTTAAAATTATTGCGAAATGTTACACACAAGAGGGTCTAAACTAAGACCGAAACGTTTGTATTGTATTTTGTTAAGTTATTAAACGTGTTATTATTTATTATTCGCTATAAGAATTAATATTGTTCGCTCGGCGTTTTACTCTTATTTACCTCATGTTTCAAAAAGATTGTACATCTGAACAGCGTTATTCATGACTTAGGATAAATCATTTTCTCATAAAAGAAAAAATGTTTTTTTATTTTTTAATACGTTTTAATGTATTTTCTTTAAGTACGAGATTATTTAAACATCTAATTATTACAGTAAATACCTCCCAAGAAATTTATTACTTCTGAGTAACTGGGCAAAACTCGTAGAAAGATTTAAAAAGTGCTTTGTCTTATAATTTAATTCGAGTTAACGATAAGATATCTAACGAAACGGATTGTTTAAAAAATAATTTTTGTATTATAAAATTTTGTATTGTAAAATACAGTGTAATTTTTTGTATTGGTTTAAATTTTCATATGTTAATAATGGTTATGTCTTGGCGAAAGTTCTATCCGTTATTAAAATTTTCTGCAAGGAGGTACTTCTGACAGGAGTAACAAGTAATTTTTAGTGCAAGAAAAAATTATTTCTATTATTACAATGCGTAAGAATATTGCACGCGACGCGCGCGAAGGCACAGCGCGGCCGCTGCGGCCGTGCCGCCGTGCCGTGCCGCCGCGCGCGGCGGAGCGCTCACGCACACTATCAGGCGCGCGGCTCACCGACGTGCGCCCGGCTACAGAACGGCGCTGATTGAACTGACTTTACTCAATGATTACGGCTTTTTCAAGCATTATAGGAAAAAGTGGTTCAGGACTTTTCGACTCAGTTTTTGACAAGAAATACCGCTATGTAGTTAGTGTCCGCTCTTTTAGTAACACCCTGTATATTTATTTTGATTACTCACAATCAGTGCGACTCTGGACTTGGTTAGTGGATGTGGATGAGTGAGTATCGGAGAGCGTTCGACTGCGATAATTATTGCGGAAAACCTAGAGCAGACGCGCAAAGCGGTAGGAAGGCGAAAAAGCAAATATTAAAATAAGGGAGTACTAGAATAGGTTAGGTAAAAGGTAGGGTAATTGAACGCGATAGGCACGGTTATTATACGGAGATAGATAGGAAGTCGAATCGGTGAGACGGGTGGTGACACACGGCGGCGAAGGAGGGAGGTACCAGGCAGACGTGCTTAAGCTCCGTTTACATGTCAAGAGAGACACAAGGCATAGGCAAGGGGAGGGCCGTGAAGGAACTGCGAGGAAGGGAAAGAACTGATTCACTGAGCATATTGGATTACGTTTGCGGCGGAGAGAGGGAGAAGGAGAAAGAACATAACAAGAGGAAAAGAGAAGAGAGAGAGAGACGGGCAGACGAAATGTTTAAGAAAAGCAATAAGATGGAAAGTACACCACCAGGTTTGAAGCAGACGGAGGAGGAGAGGGGGATGAAGAACGAAGAGGGAACAATGATAGGGATGCTGAGGGAGCTTAAAATGGAAATGGCTGGAGTAAGGGAACTTAAAGAAGAAATGGTAGGTTTGAGAAACGAAATAAAGGAACTAAAAGAAAAATGGGAGCGGAGAGTGGATAGTATGGAGAGGAAGATGATTGAGATGGAGGAGAGAATGAGGGAGACGGAGAGACGGAGAGGAGAGTTTGGTGTTGCTAAAGGAGAGAATATAGAAGAAATAGTGGAGAAAGTAGCTGAGCTAGTAACGAAAAACAAAGGAAATGAAGAGACACGAGAAGTGAAGGGGGAAGGGAAGGACGAAATTGGACAAGAGGTTAGAAGATTAAAGAGGATAATAGAAGGAAAAGAGAAAAAAGAAAGGAGGAACAGGATAGTAATAAGGGGATTGATCACAAATACAAAGACGAGAAGTATAAAAGATGTAGCCAGAGAATTTTTAGAGAAAGAATTTGAGGTAAAAGAGGAGGTAAAGAGTGTAAAAACTGCTGGAATAGAAGGAAGAGAAATGGTAATAATAGAAATGGTTGACTGGGAAAGCAAAGAGAAATAATGAAAGAGAAGAGGAAATTGAAGGACAATCACATAGGCAGGGTATACATTGACCATGATATGACGAAGGCGGAGAGAGAGGTGCAGAGAAAAATAAGGGAGCGTGCAAGAGTAGAGAAAGGAGGTGGAAAGATAGTCAAAGTAGGATATAAGAAAATAAATATAGGAGGAAAGCAGTATGTGTGGAGCGAGGAAGCAGGAGAACTAAGAGAAAAGAAAAATTTCTAGATGGCTGCCAAGATAGAAGGAGAGAACCAGTAAGATTTAGCATACAAGAGGACAACGAACATGATACGCGAACGAAGGTCGGAAAGATGAAACAGCTGAGAAATGAAAACAGGAAAAGGATAATCTTCTGGAATGTAGCAGGTATTGAGAGGCAAGACAGGGATTTTTGGAACTACATAGTAGGCTTTAATTATATATGATTATGTGAAACATGGTTAGAGGATAAGGGGTGGGATAGAATTAAGGGTAGATTGCCGGAAACACACAAATGGGAAAACATTGGCGCTGTAAGAGAGAGGAGGAGGGGTAGGGCGAAGGGAGGTCTACTAATAGGCATTAGAAGAGATTGGGGAGCGGATGTGGAGGAAATTGAAAGCATAATGATTACAGAAAGAATTGCGCAAACCAGAAT
Source organism: Leptothorax acervorum (assembly GCA_035220615.1). Taxonomy (NCBI): domain Eukaryota; kingdom Metazoa; phylum Arthropoda; class Insecta; order Hymenoptera; family Formicidae; genus Leptothorax; species Leptothorax acervorum. Next base: position 180,531 of record JASTWQ010000387.1, read on the forward strand.
TGTAAAAGAGGAAGAAGGTCTAAATATCTTTACAGTATATAATGTAAGAGCTAAGAGAGATGTTGAAGAGATAATGGCAAAGATAACAAAACAATGTGAAGGATGCGAAGAAGAGGATATTATTATTGGAGGCGATTTTAATATTAGGATAGGTAGCTTAGGAGGGGGCGGGGAGGATGAGTTTGACTCTGTGAGGGAGAGTAAAGATAAAATTATAGGGGATGGCGGTAGAAGTTTCGCGGACATGATAAAAAAAAAGGATAGTATTTTTTGAATGGTTGTACAGAGGGGGACTGGGAAGGGGAATTCACGTATGTGGGTGCGAGAGGATGTTCAGTAATCGATTATGTAATTGTGAATGATAGTACGCAGGAGCGAGTGTTGGAATTTAGGATAGGGGACAGGGTAGACTCGGATCATTTGCCTTTGACCTTGTTGCTGGAAGAAGAGGGGAGCAGGAGACAAATAGCGGGGTGGACAGAAGAGGAAAAAGAGGAACAGAATATGACGAAGAAGACCATATGCTAGAACGAGGAGGCGAGAAGATTATACGGGGAGAGGACGGAGGTATGGGAGGAGAATGAGGAGCAGAAAATAGAATCGGTGGATAGGAAATGGAAGGAAATTAAAGACAGGATCCTTGGAGCTCTGGTATATGAGAAAGCTAAGATAAGGAAGAGAAGGAAGATAGGGCACAAGGACTGGTGGGACAGGAGTTGCACCAGAAAGAAGAGGGAGGTGAAAAGAAAGTACATAAGATGGAGGAGCGGAAAAGGAAGCAAGGAAGAGTATTTGGAAAGAAAGAAATGCCTGAAGGGGTGGAGAAGAAAAGGAAGGAGAGAAGAGAGTTGGAGGAAGAGGAATTAAGAAATCTGAAGGACGAGAAGAAAATCTGGAACTACATAAACAGGCGAAGAAAGAAGAAAGAATGGAAAGAGAATAACATCCAGAAAGAGAACTGGAGAAGATACTTCATAGAGCTGTTAGGTGGTACCGAAATGGGAGTAGGGGTAGAGGCGATGGAGGTACAATGGGGAGCAAGAATGGGTTCCTTTATCGGTGTAGATGAGCGCGCTATCTGTAGGGACGATAGTTGCACTTACTGCACCTACTTAACTATGCTCATCTACACCGAAAAAGGAACTCATTCTTGCTCGCCATTGTACGTGACACCGGGACAGAAGAAATAAACGAGGAACAAGTTCAAGATACAGAAAGGGAGTAACAAGATGAGGAGATAGTGAGGGCAGTCAGGAACATGAAGTTAGGCAAAGCTGCGGGTATAGATGGAATTCCAACGGAAGCATGGTGGTATGGTGGCGCAGCAGTAAGGAGAGGTTTAACCGAATTGCTGAAGCTTATTTGAAAGGAAGGTAAAATTCCGACTGAATAGCGTACGAGCATAGTTGTCCCCTTATATAAAATGGGAGATAAAGAGAGAACAGAGAACTACAGGGGGATCTCGCTGCTGTGCACTGCATATAAGATATATACGGAAATACTAAGGAGCAGATTGGAGGAAACAATGGAGAAGAAAGGATTGATACCTGACAGCCAGGCTTTAGAAAAGGGAGGTCTACGATAGATAACGTATTCATCTTGAACCATATAGCGCAAAGGAAGAGGAAGGAAGGTATGGAGACTGGGAAGGACAAAATCTTCGCAATATTTATGGACCTGAAGGCGGCATTTGACAACGTGGACAGAAGAATTTTATGGAAAACAATGGAAGAGAAAGGGGTGGAGCGAGGTTTAATAAATAGGATAAAGGAAATTTACAAGGAGACGGAGGTGACAATCAGGACAAAGGACGGGTTTACGAGGAGCTTCAAGACGAAGAAAGGTGTAAGGAAAGGCTGTGTGATGAGTCCCGCCCTGTTCAACTTATACATTGCGGACATCAATAAAGCGTTAAAAAAGCGTGGTATAGGAGGCGTAGAGTTAGGAGCAGTTAGAGTGTGGTCATTAGCATACGCGGATGACATGGTGCTGGTAGCGAAAAACAGAGAGGCCTTATTAGATATGATGACTGTGCTGAAAAGATTTTTAAAGAAAAGAAAACTAGAATTAAGTACAGAAAAAACAAAAGTGATGGTGTTTAATAGTACAGGTAAAAAAGAAAGGAAGGCATGGAAATGGGACA
>JASTWQ010000388.1:0-5000 GCA_035220615.1 Leptothorax acervorum
CACAAGCTTAAACTAGGTCAATAAAGGCCGTCACACACAAAATGCATAACGTCGCATAAGCATAGCATAAGACCGCTGGACCAATGAGCATCTTACGTGAATTAATATGGCGACATTATGCTGGATGCTCATTGGTCCAGCGGTCTTGTGCTATGCTTATGCTACGCTATGCATTTTGTGTATTATAGCCTTAATGCCATCTTACACAAAATACATAACGTTGCATTTGCATAACATAAGACCGCTGGGACCAATGAGCATCTTATGTAAATTAATATGGCGAGTTTATGGTGGATGTTTATTGGTCCAGCGGTCTTATGCTATGCTTATGCGACGTTATGCATTTTGTGTGGTGACGGTCTTTAACGTATTAAGGTATTATGAAGGCGTATCGTACCAAAATAGTACAAACGTGATCACGTGATCCGTTTTGTCGCTCAAACGATTGGTTTTATCGGCTCGTGAAAATGCAGCTTTATGCCTGTTCTATAATACTCGTACTTCGTGGTTTGTAGTTTTTTTGCCGCGCGATTTATAAATTGTTGTACTGGTTGCAACCACGCGTGCTTTATTAGATGCACCTAATGAAGACATTGAAAGAAAAGAAGAAGAACATTATTGCTATATGCAATATATCATAAAATTTAAATCAGTTTAATCAGAAACATATATAGGTAAGGATAAACATTTATTTATGAATTTATCTATATATTTATTGGAAACGGGTATACGGCCAATATGGCGGCCACAAGGCGACTCATATACACGCGGAACAATAGGTGGGCTCGTGAACACACCTATGACCTAGTATACACCGACCGTTTAATACGCGTACCAAGTACTATATCCGTGTCAAATCTCGGTTTACAACCGTGATAACCCGAGATTTGATACGGATATAGTACTTGGTACGCGTATTAAACGGTCGGTGTAAACTAGGCCATAGGTGTGTTCACGAGCCCACCTATTGTTCCGCGTGTATATGAAGTCGGCTTATGGCCGCCATATTGGTCGTATACCCGTTTCAATAAATATATAAGATAAATTCATAAAATAAATGTTTATCCTCACCTATATATGTTTCAGATTAAACTGATTTAAATTTTATGATATATTGCATATAGCAATAATGTTCTTCTTCTTTTCTTTCACTGTCTTTCATTAGGTGCATCTAAATAAGCACGCTGTGATGCAACCAGTACAACAATTTTATAAATCGCGCGGAAAAAACTACAAACCACGAAGTACGAGTATTATAGAAGAGGCATAAAGCTGCATTTTCACGAGCCGATGAAACCGATCGTTTGAGCGACAAAACGGATCACGTGATCACGTTTGTACTATTTTGGTACGATACGCCTTTATAATACCTTAATACGTTAAAGGCCGTCACACACAAAATGCATAACGTCGCATAAGCATAGCATAAGACAACTGGACCAATAAACATCCACCATAAACTCGCCATATTAATTTACATAAGATTCTCATTGGTCCAGCGGTCTTATGTTATGCTAATGCAACGTTATGTATTTTGTGTGAGATGGCATTAAGGCTATAATACACAAAATGCATAGCGTAGCATAAGCATAGCACAAGACCGCTGGACCAATGAGCACCCAGCATAATGTCGCCATATTAATTCACGTAAGATGCTCATTGGTCCAGCGGTCTTATGCTATGCTTATGCGACGTTATGCATTTTGTGTGTGACGGCCTTTATTGACCTAGTTTAAGCCTTGTGTCCACGATGCTAGAACTGTGTCCGAGTTTCGGTTTAAGCCAATGAAACTGCTACTTTTCTGTAAGAGCTGCAAGTTGATTGGCTTAAACCGAAACTCGGACGCAGTTCTAGCATCGTGGACACAAGGCTTAACACTTCAAAGAATTGTTTTGTACGTTAAGTGAATAGGGATGTTTCCAATTACGTACAGTGACGATTGCACACATTGTGGGCATTCAGGAGCGCGACCGCAATCTATGTACGTGTGTACACGCACTAGGCTCTGGGGTCACATGGCGCATGCTCTAGGGCAAATAAATAAGTATTTGTAATAATTTGGAAATCATTTAGAGAAATTTCGAAAACCATTTTTATAATTTGGAAAAAAGTACATACATAATTATAATGGCCATCTTTACGCCGACCGTTTGATACGCGTACTAAGTACTATATCCGTATCAAATCTCAGGTTATCACGGTGTAAACTGAGATTTGTCGGGTATACGGCCAATATGGCGGCCACAAGCCGACTCATGTACACGCGGAACAATAGGTGGGCTCGTGAACACACCTATGGCCTAGTTTACACCGACCGTTTAATACGCGTACCAAGTACTATATCCGTATCAAGTCTCGGGTTATCACGGTGTAAACCGAGATTTGACACGGATATAGTACTTGGTACGCGTATTAAACGGTCGGTGTAAACTAGGCCATAGGTGTGTTCACGAGCCCACCTATTGTTCCGCGTGTATATGAGTCGGCTTGTGGCCGCCATATTGGCCGTATATCCGTTTCCAATAAATATATAAATATAATTCATAAAATAAATGTTTATCCTTACCTATATATGTTTCAGATTAAAACTGATTTAAATTTTATGATATATTGCATATAGCAATAATGTTCTTCTTCTTTTCTTTCAATGTCTTTCATTAGGTGCGTCTAAATAAGCACGCTGTGGTGCAACCAGTACAACAATTTTATAAATCGCGCGGCAAAAACTACAAACCACGAAGTACGAGTATTATAGAAGAGGCATAAAGCTGCATTTTCACGAGCCGATAAAACCGATCGTTTGAGCGACAAACGGATCACGTGATCACGTTTGCTAAATACAAGAATTGATAAATCCTGTGTTCTAAGTCCTGCAAATTATCATTTTATTAAAAAGACCTGGAAATTATCAGTATATTAAAAAGACCTGGAAATTACCAGTATATTAAAAAGACCTGAAAATTATCAGTATATTAAAAAGACCTGGAAATTACCAGTATATTAGAGACGATGAGATAAAATAAATTTGTTAATCAGTGTGACGCGCAGAGACACTTGATATTTTGGATAATTTCGATCAGATTATTTTCCAAATGCCTAAAAGCACAAGTTATAAAATTTGTAGCGTTCGAAAAGGGCCCTTTAACCGTTGATACGCCGTTGGCGTTTCTATAATAATGGCGGCGATGGAACCGATAGATCAAAGGTGCCGACAGAGAGTGAGCATACTGGTTATACTATAGGTTATTGCTGTCCCCTGCTGGGACGGGATGCTGATGTGTATGTACAATTGGGAACGGGCATACGGCCAATGTGGTGGTCATAAGCCGGCTCATATACACGCGGAACATAGGCCTAGTGTACATCGGACCGTTTGATACGCGTACCAAGTACTATATCCGTATCAAATCCGTAACAAATCTCGGGTTATCACGGTGTAACCGAGATTTGACACGGATATAGTACTCGGTACGCGTATTAAACGGTCGGTGTAAACTAGGCCGTAGGTGTGTTCACGAGCCCACCTATTGTTCCGCGTGTATATGAGTCGGCTTGTGGCCGCCATATTGGCCGTATATCCGTTTCCAATAAATATATAAGATAAATTCATAAAATATATGTTTATCCTTACCTATATATGTTCCAGATTAAAACTGATTTAAATTTTATGATATATTGTATATAGCAATAATGTTCTTCTTCTTTTCTTTCAATGTCTTTCATTAGGTGCATCTAAATAAAGCACGCTGTGGTGCAACCAGTACAACAATTTTATAAATCGCGCGGCAAAAACTACAAACCACGAAGTACGAGTATTATAGAAGAGGCATAAAGCTGCATTTTCACGAGCCGATGAAACCGATCGTTTGAGCGACAAAGCGGATCACGTGATCACGTTTGTACTATTTTGGTACGATACGCCTTCATAATACCTTAATACGTTAAAGGCCGTCACACACAAAATGCATCACGTCGCATAAGCATAGCATAAGACCGCTGGACCAATAAACATTCACCATAAACTCGCCATATTAATTTACATAAGATTCTCATTGGTCCAGCGGTCTTATGTTATGCTAATGCAACGTTATGTATTTTTTGTGAGATGGCATTAAGGCTATAATACACAAAATGCATAGCGTAGCATAAGCATAGCACAAGACCGCTGGACCAATGAGCATCCAGCATAATGTCGCCATATTAATTCACGTAAGATGCTCATTGGTCCAGCGGTCTTATGCTATGCTTATGCGACGTTATGCATTTTGTGTGTGACGGCCTTTATTGACCTAGTTTAAGCCTTGTGTCCACGAAGCTAGAACTGTGTCCGAGTTTCGGTTTAAGCCAATGAAACTGCTATTTTTCTGTAAGAGCTGCAAGTTGATTGGCTCAAACCGAAACTCGGACGCAGTTCTAGCATCGTGGACACAAGGCTTAACACTCCAAAAAATTGTTTGTACGTAAGTGAATAGGGATGTTTCCAGTTACGTATAGTGACGATTGCACACATTGTGGGCATTCAGGAGCGCAACCGCTATCTATGTACGTGTGTACACGCAATAGGCTCTGGGGTCACATGCGCATGCTCTAGGGCAATAAATAAGTATTTGTAGTAATTTGGAAATCATTTAGAGAAATTTCGAAAACCATTTTTATAATTTGGAAAAAAGTACATACATAATTATAATGGCCATCTTTACGCCGACCGTTTGATACGCGTACTAAGTACTATATCCGTATCAAATCTCAGGTTATCACGGTGTAAACCGAGATTTGTCGGGTATACGGCCAATATGGCGGCCACAAGCCGACTCATGTACACGCGGAACAATAGGTGGGCTCGTGAACACACCTATGGCCTAGTTTACACCGACCGTTTAATACGCGTACCAAGTACTATATCCGTATCAAGTCTCGGGTTATCACGGTGTAAACCGAGATTTGACACGGATATAGTACTTGGTACGCGTATTAAACGGTCGGTGTAAACTAGGCCATA
>JASTWQ010000388.1:10000-27500 GCA_035220615.1 Leptothorax acervorum
ATGGTGGGTGCGGCCCATAAACCGGAGCAGAAAAGAGCTGGATTTTTTAATAGACTATTTCGTGAAGCATATACAACAGATCACGAAGTATTTTATAGCATGACAAGAATGCTTCCGGAACAATTCGATCATTTGTGCAACAGAGTAAGCCCACATCTTACGAAAAGAAGTCGTCGAACACCAATATCTGTGCAAGAACGCGTGGCATTAACCTTGCAGTAAGTGTAGCATTATCTCATTTGTGATAATTGTGATTAATTAATTAATCTGATGTAACTACGATAATGTTTTTTTATTTTTATATGCAGGCTTTTAGCTCATGGTGATAGTGTGAGATCAAAGTCATGGGAACATCGTGTTCGCAGATCAACAGCTCATAAAATAATGGGAGAAATGTGTAATGCTATTTGGAAAGCCCTTCAAGAAGAATATCTACCACAGCCAACAAAAGAGAGATGGACAGAGATAATAGATGAGTTTTGGAATAAATGGAATTTTTCAAATTGCATTGGGGCATTAGACGGCAAACACGTCTCAATGCAGGCACCTCCAAATAGTAATTCCATGCATTATAATTATAAAAAAATGTACAGTTTCATATTGATGGCTATTTGTGATGCAAATTATAAATTTACATGGGTGGATGTTGGTGATTATGGTTAGTATTCCGTAATTATATTATATTTTAGTAAGGTTTATGTATAAAGGAATAAAGAAGCATTCGCGTACTTAGGGTCAAATAGCGATGGTGGAGTATGGGCAAATAGTGAACTTGGAAAAAGTATGGAGTCTGGGACTGCTGATCTGCCACCTCCAAGAAATTTGCCTGGAACATCACATGCACTACCATGTGCCTTAGTGGGAGATGAAGCGTTCCCCTTGAAACACTACTTAATGAGGCCATATGCAAAAAGATCATTGAAGACAGATGCAGAAAGAATCTTTAATTATCGTTTATCAAGAGCAAGAAGAATCATAGAAAACAGTTTTGGAATTCTCGTGTCTCGTTGGAGAATTTTACGTAAGGCAATGCAATGTAAAGAAGAGACGGCTCACAAAATAATTCTCGCACTGATTGTACTTCATAATTTTCTTATGTCAACTAATTCTAAGAAATATTGTCCTGTAAATTTAATTGACCACGAGAGAGATGATGGAACTGTAGTACCTGGGCAATGGCGTCATGATCGCGTTAAAGATATGGTGTCAAATCTACGTCAGGTTGGATATAATCCTGCTTTTACAGCTAGTGCGCAATGTAACATACTTCGAGATTATTTTATGAGTGATGCAGGGTCAGTTCAGTGGCAAAATGAATCTGCTTTGAGAGGATATAATATCAATAATCCATTAAATCACTAGATTTAATTGTATAAGCAAAAGAAACATGAGGAAATTGCATTTAGAAAACACCAATTATGTTATGGTTATGTTATCTTTTGTCATTGGTGTATACTTTCATATTTATCACATTATTTTTTTTTCTTACAGCCAATTATCGAAGTAATGCGTTATTCAGAATAATTTATTATTTATAATATAATCTGCAGATATGTTAAAAATGTGCTGTGATTTATGCCAAAATATTTTTTATAATATAACTTGATGCAATGACAATGGTTATATTCAGCAAATAAAGCAACTTAAACCTTATGATTGATGTGTTTTTCTATCAAAAAGTATATTCCAATTATACACAATAATTACTAAATACTTATTAATATGCATTTTAGTTGAATGCAATCAATAGAATTGTTAAAGGATTATAGGATAATATAATTATTGGGGAAGTATAAATAAAACGCAAAATTTTCTATTTAATATTGATATAATATGACAAGAGCATTTGATCTTATAAAATAAGTATACCACAAAACAATCTTTCATGTTAAACAACAAAATATAGATTTCTATATTATAATCAGATAAAATATATAGTTAAAATAACTATTATTACTCTTGTACAACAATTATATGAACGACATACGTATATCATTAAGTACGTTTTTATACTTTTACATTGAATGAAACCGGAAATTATCTGACATAGAAAATTGCGTGCAAAAAATTCCTTCTTACTCTATCTTCCAGACGGCACATAAAATATTTCCCGTGTATTGCACTTAACAATTAAAAAAAAACTATTTTCTCGCAATACTAAACTGAAATATTAAGCAAAACTAAAATAATACTTATTTATCAAATTATTAACATAATACATGAAAAAAGAAAATAAAATTATGCAGTCTTCTTCAAATTATTGTACGACTTCTAATATTGTAAAATCACAGTCGCCATGGCTTTATCTTCTTCTGTGCCACTCTGTGTAACTTGAGTTGCAGTAGTGTTCTGCAGAAACTTTGGCAGTTCAGAACACATTGTACTTATTGCTTTGGATGATTCAACTAAAGCTACTTCAGCATCATCGCTTAGCGCTTTTTTTCTTTTGCGGATATCTGCTTTAGGGACAGCGAAGACAGGTTTAGCTTTTACAACACATAAGTTATCATCATCCTCAATTGTACAACTGTCACCTTGAAAATAATGGGTAATTACTAATTACTAATACAAAATAATTTTTTAACAGTTGCTAAATTATATAATAATTGAATATTTTTCTACCATGCTGTAATGAAATAAATGTTAAAAATGATACTTTCATTTTCTATGTTAATGACATCTTTGTTGCTTAAGGATACAGTTGATTCAATAGAAGATGAAGCTGGTATTTTCTGCAACAAATTTACAGATGCCACTTCTGAAATCTGTGTTTTCTGTTGTATGTATGTTGTACAGGTTCTTTGTGTTTGCGTAGTTAATGAGTCATTAAACTTTGTAGTCACTGTAGCAGGTACTACAAATGTAGAAGATGTAGAAGCAGCAGGAGCATTAGAAGATGGAATTGCCAAAGCATAACTAAATCCATGTAATCTTGCAGGGAATTGTGCATTTGATGCAAGTCTTGATAAGGCAGGACTTGGTAAGGCAAGTCTTTTGTAATTTGACGTAGTTCTTGTCACATAAAATAGTATTGAGTATTAAAGGTAAACAAAGTGGTTAGGATAGATATACATCAAAAATATATTGACTTACTGTCGAGGAACATACAATTTCGCCAAAAATTTATGAATAGCTTTGCTTTGGGGAGTTAGCATATCTTCTATCACAATATCACTTTGGCCTGAACCAGATAAATTATTTTCTTTATCGAGACTTATAAGCTGTCGCCTAGCTCTTCCATAAAGATTTCGGAGAGTCTCCCATCTATGTTTTGCATCTGATCCTTAAAAAACAATCAAAAAACTATTCCATAATACAAACAGGTTATGTGTAATAAGATAATAAAATCATTTTTTGAGAACTCACCATTAATTGGCTTTGTTAGAGCATTTCCTATACTCTCCCATGCCATATCTCTATCTCTAACATTTTTATAATCATGTCTTCTTTTATCGTATAATCGTGGATTACCCTCAACCAAAGCAATTAATTCCAGATCGTCCTGTACTTTTTCATCTGAGATAGATATATATATATACATTATTATATATATTCATATCTTGCTTCATTACAGTTTTCGTCGTTCTCACAAGTTTCGTTATCCGTATTATCCATATTTTATTGTTTTTATGAAAAGAACAAATTACACAAGATTACATTTCCACACATCACACGCACATGACAGATTTTGGCACGCTTGCGAGATCCATCAGTTCAGGTTAAGATTTTCTCTGTCCAATTGGCTCGTTGTAAAATCGCAGTCCAGTCGCAGTCGCTAGAAATTTGTGCGACTACGCTTCCGTCTAGACGACTGCGACCGTCTAGACGACCGCGACCGCGGCCGCGACTGCGACAGCGACTGCACGACTTCTTATTGTAGACGACGCTTTAACCGACTTACCTTGCAACACCAGAGCTGCCCACGATGCAAGCTCTTGCCTTTTTGCGGCCATCTTGTAATGCCGTATTCCTTCCATCATCATAGGCCAGTTTATTCGGGCAGAGGCTGCCAGACTCCTGAGACAGTTCACCATGCCTGCCTCCTCTGCCAGGGCTCGCATCACCGGGTCCGATGACTCGATAAACTTTAATCCTGCCCTCAAACCATAGCTCACCACCAACGTCTAGCTTGGGGAAGCCCAGTCCCCCGTCTCTCTTGCCGCAGTGTATTAATCCATTGGCTGCTGACTGCGGCAAGTGGTATATATCTTTAATCACAACCCGTAGCTCCTGGTCAAGTTGCCTTAGATAGGTTACTGGCGGCACCGCCAGTACCAACTAGTACAGGTAGTGTGGGACCAGGTACGTGGAGATTAAATGCACTTTTGGTGTGATTTCAGCGCCAGCTTCTTGATTCTCCGGATTGCTGAGCAGAGGTCGTCCTTTAACCCCTTAATATCAATGCCGGCCCAAGGGGATATTTTTATTCCAAGGTATTTTAATGTCGTACCCGCATCCGCATACGGGATGCTTTCTCCACCTGACAGGGTTAGACTTGGATCTGCCAGGAACCAGGAGTCTTTCGTAGTAATAATGCGGAAGGTTGCGCACTTGACTGCTGAGATGCGCATACCTAGCCCCCTTAGGTATTCTTCCGCTAGCCCTAGCAGATGCCTGGCTGATGGTACTGTCCTTGCCGTTATTATTATATCATCGGCGAAAGCCAATACGGAGATGCCTGTCTCACCTCCGATCTTATATCCTAGCTGTCTCTCCAGCGCTAGGAGCATCGGCTCCATTATTAGGTTTAAAATCAGCGGAGATAGGGGGTCTCCCTGCTTGACTCCCCGCTGGAGCTTTATTTGGATGTTCTCATCCTTGTTTTTAATTTCTGTGTGCACATTTTTATAGGAGTCTACCACGAGTCGCACCACTAACTCGGGCAGCCCCTTCTTCCGCAATGCAGATCCAATAGCTTCATGCGGTATTGTGTCAAATGCTTTGGAGACGTCCAATTGCACTGCGACTAGGCCTTCCGCTATTTTGGAGTGTTTGAGTAGCTCACTAAAGATGTGCACGTTGTTGAAACATCCTGCTTCGGACGTGAAGCCTTTCTGACGGGGTGTCATCTTGACACAATCTCTTAGTTTCTGGTCAACAATCCCCCAGTACAATCGTGACAGAATTGAACTGATAGTTATAGGCCTATAGTTTGTGACCTGAGTTTTATCAAGCCCATCTTTGGGTAGTAGCGTAGTTCTGTTTATTCTCCAGGTATCTGGTTGATATGCTCGGACCATTATTATGTTAAACCAGAGTCGGAGAATCTCCATCACTACCAGGCGACTCACGTCTTTCTTAGTGAGGCCGTCCGGGCCTGGTGCCACATTGGCCTTTGTGCGTGTAATTCGCCTTTTCATATCTTTGACTGAGATAGGACCCAATACGTACCCTAGAGCTAACTCTACCTCGACTTCTCCAAAGTCGGGCTGCTTAATGAGTGGCTTAGTGCCCCATAAAGAATTGTATAGGTTGCGTATTTCTTCTGTCTTTAAGTCTGCTCTTGAGTCCTCAGTCCAATCTATGCCTTCTCTTACGTATTTTGTTAGAAGGCCTGGATTTTGCCTACACAACTCCTGAGTCCTGGCGTACTTATACTGCTTTTTATTTTTGGTTTTACGCCTTAGTTTCGTCTTTTTATTCGCAGTTTCACTTGTGGACTGTAATACTTTGTTAACCTCCTTGTCCACTTCTTCCATTTCTTCCCTTCCTAGCAGCTGTCCTTTATTCGTGGCGATTCTCTCTAGGAATCCCCTAAGCAGCTGGACGCAAGCTGCGGTCACGGGTGGGATAGCGCCTGGCGGGTCGACCTGTAGCACTGCTTTCGCTATTCCCTTTCTCCATACTTCCTCCGACTGAGGATCCGAGGCCTCCCCTACTTCTGGCACAGTGGCATAATCTGCACGAGGTATTTCCTCCGTATTTGGATGTGGCGGATCTCCGGGAGGGGTAGGCAATTTGTTATCTTTCTCGGGCACATTATTTATTTCAATCTCCGCTTTATCATAATTCGCACTAGGTATTTCCTCCATATTTGGATGTGGCGGATCCCCGTGAGGGATAGGCAATTCATCGTCCTCTTCAGGCACATCACTTAATTTGTAACGATGCACCATTTAGGGCATCGTTTTTAATCTGCCGACTGCCGTACGTTTTAAGCTTGCGATATCGGGCCGCCGGAAAAGCCCGACCGCCGCCGAGCGCTGTGGAACCGAGACCCACGATATTGCCCAACTCCGGTTTACCCCGACGCGCGCGCAACGCCGACAACCCCCACTGAATACCGCCAAGGTATAAAACTCGGCTAACGAGCCGGAAACGTGACTCGCTTCCCGGACAACATCCGATTCGGATTGCTGGGAGCGTCCTCCATTCCACCAGAGCAGTCGTACCGAGCGCTCTCAGGCGCTGCTCGAACTCCCGGACCGCCTACCCGTCCTTACCCGCGAAGGCAGAAAAAGCCGAAGTGGAAAGCTCTCCGTCTCGGTCGAGTGCTCTCGTCGCCGACGCCTCCTGTTACTTTCCTGGCCGAAATGGCCGATCCGTATACCCGTCGTAAAACCGAGAAGCCGCGTACCGCGACCGCTCCAAGTCCGCGCGCCGTATTGCTGATGATCCGCGCGTCGGAAGTAAAAAAAATACGTGTGGCCTCCACGCGCGACAGAAGTGAAACTTCTTAGCTGTGAGGAATAGGATAGTATCTTGTTTATAATATCTGAATTAAAGCCTGTGTAATTCAGAAATCAAATTTTAATTATAAATTAAAGCCGATGCAATTTGCAAGTAAAAATTGATTTGTGCAGAATTAAAGCGTATATAAGTCACAAGTCAAATTTTAATTATAAATTAATAATTTTCATTTGGGAATTGCATCGGCTTTAATTTATAATTAAAATTTGACTTGTGACTTATATACGCTTTAATTCTGCACAAATCAATTTTTACTTGCAAATTGCATCGGCTTTAATTTATAATTAAAATTTGATTTCTGAATTACACAGGCTTTAATTCAGATATTATAAACGAGATACTATCCTATTCCTCACAGCTAAGAAGTTTCACTTCTGTCGCGCGTGGAGGCCACACGTATTTTTTTATAATAAAGTAGCGTTTAAATTAAGATCTTGTATAATCGGCGTATGTTATTTATCTCTGACCTATATCGAACACCTGGCCCGGCGAGCTAGTCCGCGTTCGATCAAATTACAGCCGAAAGGCAGGTCGTTTTAAATTCAATCTCCGCTTCATCACCTTGCACCTCTTCCTTCTGCTCCACTATCGTGGCCAGGATGTCTTCTCTTCTCCTCTTGTATGAGAGTGTAGCTCTCTTGTCTCTGATCTGCTTGCTTGTTTTACCTGGCAGGTATTAGGTCATCAAGCTGGCCACGTGGCGTTCACTTCTAAATCTGACTTCCAACTCCAACATACGTTTCTCCTCATCATCAGTGAAAACTTTCCCTTTCCGGGAGGTATACTCTTGTATCGCAGACCCGCCTGCCCGGGCCGCGTTTCTGACGTCCGGATGCTCATGCCTTTCGTGTTGCGAGAGGCCGGACTTAGTTTTAAAGCTTTTGCCGCACACTTTGGATACCTCCGCATTTGGTGGAGGCGGCGCTGGGACAGTGCATTTTGGTACGTGGCAGAGTGCCGGGTGTTTCCTGTTGTATCTCTTGCCGCATTTACTACAAACAAACACCGCCTCCATCTCATTGTGGCGCTCAGCAGCGTGCCTTATCTAATCGTTCAAGCTAAGCGCCACAAAGTTTCCTACGCCGTTCGCTATGCTCAGACGGCAGCTTCTCCTTTCAAAGGGAACTTAATGCTCGTAGTCCATAGTCCTTGCCTGGTTGTCGCCATTGATCCCCTGCCGCCTCGTCGAGGGAGCGGGATCGGCACCCTCGCCGTCCGAGTCACTTCGTAGTCTAAATCGAGCTTACTGCTAACGCACAGGGGGGTGCTAACCCCAGGCGCACGTGTTGCCCTGACGGGAATGATACCCGATAGCGCCAATCGGAACTGGCCGAGAGCCCAGGGTGTGCTTAAGAGAGTCATAATTACTCCCGCCGTTTATGCGCGCTTTCTTGAATTTCTTCACGTTGACATTCAGAGCACTGGGCAGAAATCACATTGCGTCAACACCCGCAAGGGCCATCGCAATGCTTTGTTTTAATTAGACAGTCGGATTTCCCCAGTCCGTGCCAGTTCTGAGCTGAGCGTTGAATGGCGGTCGAAGAAGACGACCACGACGGCTCCCGCCGCCACGGAAGCCTCGCAGCAAGGAAGATCCGCGGGAGGCCAAGGCACGGGACCAAGCTCGGATCCCGGAACCGGCGCGAGAACACCGAGCGTTCACCTCGCCCAGGCCCGGCACATCAGCCAAACCCGCTTCCCGACCAAGCCCGACACGCCCCGCTCCTCAGAGCCAATCCTTATTCCAAAGTTACGGATCCAATTTGCCGACTTCCCTTACCTACATTAGTCTATCGACTAGAGGCTCTTTACCTTGGAGACCTGATATGGGTACGAACCGGCGCGACACCTCCACGTGGCCCTCTCCTGGATTTTCAAGGTCCGAGGGGAAGATCCGGACACCGCCGCAACTGCGGTGCTCTTCGCGTTCCAAACCCTATCTCCCTGCTAGAGGTTTCCAGGGAACTCGAACGCTTATACAGAAAAGAAAACTCTTCCCGGATCTTCCGACGGCGTCTCCAGGTCATTTTGGGTTACCCCGACGAACACTCTTACGAGGGTGCCCGAATTGTATGCGGTTCCGCTGCCGGGTTCCGGAATAGGAACCGGATTCCCTTTCGCCCGACGGGCGTGTGTCTCTCTCGCTCGCTTTAGCGAAGCCGCACCTTCCGAGAGGCGGTGATGGTGGTAGTGGTGGACCTCTCGGTCACAACACACACGCACACACACACACCTCCGGCGTGCTCGCTTGCGCCTCTTTGCGTGTTCAAGAACACTAGAGTATATGTACGCTGTCATTGACATAGAATTTCTCCTAGGGCTTAGGATCGACTGACTCGTGTGCAACGGCTGTTCACACGAAACCCTTCTCCACGTCAGTCCTCCAGGGCCTCGCTGGAGTATTTGCTACTACCACCAAGATCTGCACCGACGGCGGCTCCAGGCAGGCTCGCGCCCAGACCCTTCTGCGCACACCGCCGCGACCCTCCTACTCGTCAGGGCTTCGTGGCGACGCGTACGTGCACGAGACACGCACGGCCGCCCCACTTGCCGCTGACGGCAGAGTATAGGTTCGACGCTTCAGCGCCATCCATTTTCAGGGCTAGTTGCTTCGGCAGGCGAGTTGTTACACACTCCTTAGCGGATTCCGACTTCCATGGCCACCGTCCTGCTGTCTTAAGCAACCAACGCCTTTCATGGTGTCCCATGAGCGTCGAGTTGGGCGCCTTTTTTTTTTTTTTTTTTTTTTGACGCGGGGAAATCTACTACTGGGATCCCAAGCCGAAGCCCGGTTTACCCAGTAGCCTCCTCTATGACAAGAGGAGGGGGAAGACCCCCCCGCCTCCGGGGAGAGGCAAGGGGAGTGCCGGATTCTATGCATAGCACATCGCTATCGATCCTGCATGCATAGCCTACCGGCTAAAACCCCGCGGGGATCCGTCTCGGCGCGTTTAATATGAGGGAGCCCCAGGAAACGCCATGATTCGTCTGGGACTCCCTCCGCGCCACGCCTAGGATTGGGCACCTATCCTGGGGGGGGGGGGGAAATTGGCCCCCCTGACCTAATTAGGCCACTGCAGCCATTGTGACGGATCAAGGGGATCCCGGCCCCGATCCGCCACCTTTCACGCTGGGGGTTTTTTTTTACTGCGGACGCGCGAGAGCCCCCGCCCGCGCGCCCGCACCCCCAACCGTTCCCCCTCCCAAGCGGGGAGGGGGAAACATCCTCCCATTCCGAAATCCGCTCCCCATCAAAAAGGAGGGAGCGGAGACCGACCACAGGGAGGGGGTACGGGTAGATATATCCGCCCCCTCCCTAACGTCATCTGTCCTCCCCGACAGAGGAGGAGGAGGACAGGACGCGCGGGCCGCAGCGCCGCTTAGACGGCAACCGCGGCCCCTCGTCACTACTACCGCCGCCGCCCGCGCGACGGCGCAACGCGCGCCGCCGTGTCAACGGCGGCGACGGTCTCCTCAGGCCCCCCGCGCTTCCCGCCCTGTTCCGGGCCGTGGCACGGGGGGCATCCGCACGCGTTAGGCGGCGACGCTGATCGCGCCGCCGCCGCTGTCGTCGTCGCGGCGGCGGCGGCCGCCCGCCACCACCACCGCCGTCATCCTCGCTATCAGGAGGGGGGTCGACCTCCCCCCTTCTGATCCTTTCGGCCGCCTCCTTCCGCGACATTACATTGCCGCAGAAGGAGACGAAAGCCGTCCATTTCGCCTCTCTCTGTGGTCCGACCACCGCCTCTACGATGGCCGGCAGGGAGAGGTCCCCTCCTATCTCTGCCCGGAGGACACGGCGCAGCTCCTCCCATGCTGGACAATACTCCAGCGTATGCTGCGCCGTGTCTGCCTCCTCCGGGCAGTGGTGGCAACCTGTGGTGCACTCCTTCCCAATGCGGCACAGGTATTCCCCGAAACAGCCGTGTCCCGAGAAAACCTGCGCCACATGGAACGTAAGTCCGCGTCCCCTTCTGAACTCCAGCCACTCCCGCAGGAATGGCTGGATGGCCTCGCGGACCCTCCCCCCTGAAAGACCGGGATGAGTGAGCATCTCACTCCATTCCCGGAGGAGGGCCTCTTTGGCCCGGCGCTTCAACAAAGCCCTCGCCCTAGGCACAACTATGCCCCCCCCCCCCCGCTTCGATCTCCCTTACCCTCCTGTACGTCCTCATCTGCGACGTTGCGAGGAGATCGATCGGGGGGATGCCGGCGAGGACCGTCGCCCCCACGTGCGACACCGTCCGGTACGCCCTGGCCGCCCTGTTCGCAATTATGCGTTGGGCGGCCCTCAGCTGCCTGCCCAGGCTGTCGCGCTGCGACACCTCTTCTGCCCAGACAGGCGCTCCATACAGGAGCACTGAGTGGACGACCGACGCGTAGAGGCGACGCACACGCCCGCCGGCGCCGCCCAGATTGGGCAGCAACCTGGCCAAGCCATTAGCCATGGCTTTGGCCTTTGGTACCGTGCGGGCGATGTGCTCGTCGAAGCTGCCGGACTCGTGTAGCCACACCCCCAAGTATTTCAATTGGGGGGCGGCCGGGACGCAGACTCCCTCCACATATATGTTGGGCCTCACTGCTGGCGGCGGGCCCCGCAGGGCGCGGTTGAAGAACCACGTGACTTGAGTCTTCTGCGGGGCCACCTCGAGGCCCAACTCCCTGATTTTTCGCACCACAGTGGCTGCCGCCACGTTAGCCAGTCTGGCCACATCCTGCCACGTCTGTGTCTCGTCCTCCTCCTCCTCTGACGAGGAGGACAGATCACACGTCCCCCCGCCGTAACCTGGCCTGGTGTGCAAGCTCAAGAAGGCACTGTATGGCCTCAAACAAGCCGCTCGCTGCTGGAACCAGCGACTTGACGATTTTCTGAAGGCTATCGGATTTACGCAAAGTGAGGCAGACAAATGCGTATACATAGGGATCTTTACCGGTTCCAAGGTTTTGCTCGCCTTGTATGTCGACGATGGATTGATCATGGGAAATGACAAGGAAGTTCTTCAATACATCGTGTCCCAATTAGAGAAGGTTTTTGAAATCACAGTAGATGATGCACAATGCTTCGTTGGAATGGAAATAAAACGTGACAGAGACAAAGGCTCCATATTCATCAGTCAGGAAAACTATATCAGGCGAATAATCAAGAAGTTCAACATGGATAATGCAAAGATAGTTTCCACACCAGCAGATGTTCACACGCATTTATCCTCAGACATCAGTTACGAGACAGAGATCGGAGTTCCATATAGAGAAGCCGTTGGCAGCTTAATGTTCGCCGCGATCGTCACAAGGCCCGACATCGCATTTGCAGTGGGAGTCGCGAGCAGATATCTCGACAGACATAACAAGGCACACTGGAATGCAGTCAAGAGAATAATAAGATACCTCAAAGGAACTGAACATCATGGAATAATGTACACGAAAACTAAGGGTTCAAATGCACTGGAAGGATACTCAGATTCCGATTTTGCCGGTGACATGGATACGAGGAGATCTACCACAGGCTACGTCTTCAAGCTGAGTAATGGACCAGTGACTTGGAACAGTCAACGTCAACCGACAGTTTCACCGTCAACCACAGAGGCGGAATATATTGCTGCTTCTTGTGCGACAAGAGAGGCTGTATGGATACGTCGGTTACTACAAGATATAGAAGAACCAATAAAAGAACCAACATCGCTCTTTATTGATAATCAGAGTGCAATCAAGTTGATACGAAACGCCGAGTTTCACAAACGTACTAAGCATGTGGACATTCGCTATCACTATATACGCGAGAAACTGGCTAGTGGCGATATAGATGTATACTATGTATGTAGTAAAAATCAACGCAGATATCTTGACAAAAGCTATCTCTCGCGATTAATTTCAATCTATATGTACAGAATTAGGTATAATAAGCATAAGGTAAAATACCTGTGTAAGCACCTGTTTATATTACTTAATACATATAAAATTTTGTTTAAAATAATGTTTAGAAAGCGCTCAATTAGTGGGAGTGTTAAGTTTGAATCTCGCGCTTTCCCTAGTCACCAGATAGAGCTGGCCCGGCAGGCGTGAGAGGTCGTCGGCTAATCTCCTGTCTTTATATACACATTGTTCTTCTTGCGCTCTCGTAACGAATGTAATTGTAACCGTCAAGAGAGAGAATAAACTTTTTGTTAAGCATCAAGATTGAGCTGGATCAATTATTCTAACACAACATCCGGCGGGGAGAGCAGCCCGCAGGACCAGGTCGTAGCCGACGATCCACAACAGGGGCCCAAGAACGGACCCCTGCGGGACGCCTCGTTCGATCAACCTGGTCTTCGACACCCCGTCCTGGTCGATATACGACAGGCCCCTGTCCCGGAAATAATCGGCGATCACCGCAATTAGATATGCGGGAACGCCGAATTTCGCTAGGGCCCCTCCGATCGCAGTCCAGGGGAGGGAATTAAACGCATTGGACACGTCAAACGACATGCCCAATGCGACCCCCCCCCCCTCGCTCGTGACTGCCTCCGTGCGGGAAACGACGCGGAGAATCGCGTCGACCGTCGATCTTCCCGCACGGAATCCATACTGTTCCTCGGAGAGGCCCCCACCCTCGCACCGAGACAGGTGCTCGACGAGGCGCTCGGCGATAACCCTCTCGAAGATTTTGCCAACCTCGTCGAGCAGGCATATCGGCCTGTATGCGGACGGGGCGTCCGCGGGCTTGCCCACCTTCGGCAGGAGGACCAGACTGGCCTCTTTCCAACATGTGGGGAATCGACCGGCCCTGAGGCACTCGCTGAAAATGCGAGTCAGCCAACCGGTCAGTCCCCCCGCAGCCGAGGTCTACGCTCGGCCCGGGACCCCGTCAGGGCCAGGAGCTTTACCTCTCCTGACCCTGCGGAGAGCTCTCCCCAGCTCCTCCTCGGACACCCCCAGCTCGTCGCTCCACCCTGGAACGTCTACCTCGGGGAAGAGGACGGCACCACCCTGGTCGGCAGGGAATAGGGTATCAACCACCCTGCCGACAAATGGGGGGTCCAAGGTCTCCGTGAGCGGGGGCGTCCATGGTCTCAGCTTCTTGAGCACCATTTTGTATGGACGCCCCCACGGATCCTCGTCGATCGTGGAGAGCAGCTCGTCCCAAGCCTTGCTCTTGGCCGCCCTAATCGCCTTGGAGAGAGCCTGGCGGGCAGCACGCCAGGCCTCCCCAGTCTCCCTCTCGTCGCGGCCGCCGTGGCCCGCCCTGGCGCGAAGCCACTCCCTGTTTGCGTGGACGGAGGCCCGCCGAAGTTCGGCGATGTCCTCCGTCCTCCAGTACGCCGCACACCTGGGGGAAGACCTCTTGATGCGGGGCATCGCCACGTCGCAGGCTTGCGACATGACGCAGACGCTCGACCTCAGCGTCTATGTCGAAGGACCCCCCCCCTCATTGGCGTGCGCGTCCCCTTCGTCATCGCCCCACGTGAGGGCGATGACCGCCGCCCGTAAGCGATCGGGCTCCATCTTCTTGACGGCCCATCTCCGTCGGGACGACTCGTTGGCGCGGCGCCGGGCCAGCACGTCCCGTGGGGCAGCGTCGACCACCATCTCTATCTGTCGATGGTCCGACAGAGTTTCACGGTCGACCATCACCTCCCAGTGGCGTATCATGCGCGCGGCAGGGGGGACGCCCACGTGAGATCTATTATGGACATCCCCTGCCGGCGCACGCACGTGCTATCGCGGCCTGTGTTAACTAGACACAGGCCTAGGCCCGACGCTCACTCCTCCAAGGCACGCCCTCTTGGGTTCGCGACGGGGGAACCCCACAGCGGATTTTTGGCGTTAAAATCCCCTGCCACTATGACTCGTCCCGCCGTTGCGAGGAGGTGCCTGCGCACACATGCATCCAAATCGTGCAGCACCCCCTCAAATTCGGCGAGACTCCACCTTGGAGGGGCGTAAACACCCACGACGGAGACGAGCCCCCACTTAACCGCCACGAATCCCACCCCGCTCTCAGTGCGTGAGCACGGGGGGACTCGGGCAGGTTCCTCCATATAATGGCGACGGAGCCCCCGCCGTCCGCGGCCCAGCAGGGATGGTCCGCCGGGACCGCGTACGGCTCCGCCGCCACTCCCAAACCACACCCGCGCTCCGCCATCGTGTGCAGGAACAGGTCCTGGGCGGCGCGGGCGTGGTTGAGGTTACCTTGAAGGAGGCGGAGGGGCATTATAGGTAACCCGGTTCAGGATCCCCCGCCTCCACCTCCATGATCTCGGCCTCCTCCCTAGGGAGGGCCGTGTTCGCCTCGGGCTCTGTGGCTAGCTGGGCCTCCGCGGGCCCGACCGTATTTATCTTTACCGGGAGAGGCGCGATCACCACCCTGCAATCGGTGAGGGTCTCCGTCCTCCTCACCGCCGGTTTGGCGGAGGAAGAGGAGGCCCGTGTCGACGACGTCCGATTCTCCCCCTTCCGGCCGCCGGACGTCGAAGGCTCCGCCAGAGGGGGTCGGGCTTTCCCGCCCTTCGCAGGAGGGCGCGCCGCTTGTGCGCCACCCCCCTTCCCACCAGCACCAGGGCAGGCCTTGCTGCCCACCCTGTGTTAGTCCGGGCGCCCCGCGTCGGTGCAAACGGCGCACCTCACGGGCGCCTCGCAGTTTCGGGCCTCGTGCCCGACGGCGCCGCACCGGTAACACGCTCCGGTGCGGTCGACCTGACTTTTGCACGTGGCCCTCGTGTGCCCCGTCTCCATGCAACGGAAACACTGTAGCGGGCGCTTCGCCAGGACCTCTATCCTGGCGCGCGCCCACCCGATATCCACCCGCGTCTCCCTAGCAAGCCTGTTCGCCGCCGCCAGGGGGCACCTGACGAACATAGTGTTCATCCCCCCGGGCGCCCTTCTGGCGGGGGCCGTCCGTATCGATGAGGGGGGACCCCCCCCCCTTTTCCCCCAGCACGACCCTTACGTTGTTTTCTTCGACTGAGTCGTCCAGTCCGGAGAGCCGTATCTCGGCCATCAACTCCGGACGGACGACTTTGACTCCCTCCCTGGCCGCCAACACCTCTCTCATTTTAGCGGCCAGGGCGTCAGCCTTGGCCGCGTTGTCGGGGCCCGCGGTCTCAAAGCTTAAAACTCCGGTTGCCGTCCTTCTGATATTGGGGGCCCGGTCCAAGCCGACCTCCGACAATTTCACGGCGCTCCGTGCCGCCTTTACGCACTCGGCGTAATCACCCTCCGTGCACGTGAGGGTAACCGCCGCTGTGCGCGGCAACCTCCTCCTGAGGTTCTTTTTCTCCGTTGCCCCTGCTCCGCCTCCCTTCCCCTTTGCGGCAGCACTTGCCGGGCCGGGCGCGGCAGCAGGCCTCTTGGCCCCAGTGCCCCCCGGGCCGGATGTGGGGACCTTCCAGCCCTCCTCTCCTTGCGCCCCACCACCTTAGCCCAGGATTGGTCTGTCGAGGCGGTCTCTGGGCGCTCGGAGGACCCGCTGGCGTCTGCTTGGGGGGAGGGAGCTGTTCCTTCCCCCCCGCACTTTTCTTTTGCCTCTTCGCAGACTCGGCGCCCTTGCTCGCCACGGGAGGGGGCTTGGGCGCACCGCTCTTTCCCTCCTTACTCCCAGCGAGCCTCTCGGCGGTGGGTACAGCAGGCCCCGCCACTGCCCCCCCCCCAGTCTCGCCGGGGGCTCGCTCGTCGGTGAGGCGTCTAGCCCGGCGTGCAGACCGAGCCGAGCCACCAACCCCCGGAACAGCCCCTCCATCCTGCTCGAGAGGGCCTGGAGCAGCGGCCGTCCAGATCCCCCTCCACGACGCGGGCCGCGGTGGTCGAGGGCGTCGGCATCGCCGGCACCTCGTCGTCGATAATTTTTGACGTACCCCCGATCGGCGGCCTCACCGCGGCCGGCATCCCCGTACGCCGGATCTCCTCAAGCACCGCGTCCCTGGTGCTAGTCTCCTCCATCACGGTGTCGGCCATAGCCTCGCCTACCTCCTCCGAGCTGGAGTCCTCAACGTAGGCGCGTTTCCTCTTTGCCCTTTTGCTGCGCTCTAGCGGCAACCGCTGCTGCTGTTGCTGTTGCTGTTGCTGTTGCTGTTGCTGTTGCTGTTGCAGCAGCTGTTGTTGCACATCTTGCAGCTGCCGTTGCAGCTGGGTGTTCCCGTCCCGCAGCGCCCTCAGAATATTCAGCTCCGCCTCTTGGGCGGAGACTTTTCGCCGCAGTTCCTCTACCTCCAGATCCCTGCCAATTCCGGCACCTGGATCTTTGATCCGGAGCACGAGCTGTCCAGTGGCGGCAGAGATCGTGGCCGCGGCATCGTTTAGCGCGCCCCTCATCCTCCCGTTGAGGTTGGAGGACCTCTCCGCAACCTTGTCGATTGACGCGATGCTCTCCAGGATTAAGCCTGGGATTTCCTCTGTGGGGGAGTGTTTCAGCCGCTCCGCCTTCCTTATCTCCTTGATCTTGCGATTTTTCGAAAGACCCGAAGGCACGGAGGGGTCGGCTATCTTTTGTAGCTCCCTCTCTGACACGGCGACCTTCTTCTTGGGCGGCCTGCACCTGCTTCCGGTAGTAATCCCCGGTAGTAGGGCGACGTCCTCTCGTGTCCCCGGTTTTATTGAGAAACACCTCATCGCCGGGGTCCTTGTCGCGGCCTCCGTCGGAGTCCTCGACGTCGCTCGGCATTCCGTCCGTCAATCCCTCGACGTCGATCACCTCGTCCCTTATCACGACGTCGTCCCCCTCCTCCTCCGCGCCAACGGAACGAGACGCATCTCCCCCGTCGCGGCGGGACGAACACGACCCATCCCGAGGGGTGGTGTCCCCCCCCTGCGTCTAGAAAAGAACCCAGCGCTGTTA
>JASTWQ010000388.1:32500-181688 GCA_035220615.1 Leptothorax acervorum
CTGTATGCATGACAGTGTACTGTACTCTTGGTCTATGTAAATTTTAGTTAAGTGGACGAAGAATGCTGTTCTAGCACTAATTACATCCTGGAAAGCTAATCAGCCAAATTTTGCAAGCACTACTATAAAAAACGATGCAGTATGGAATATGATTGCCCAGGACATAAAAAAAACAGGGTTAATAGTTAATGCCACTCAGACTGAAAACAAGTGGAAAAACATAAGGAAGGCGTACATGGCTGTTAAGGACCATAACTCTAAGTCTGGGAATGCTTCGAAGGCGTGTAAATTCTATGATGAGTTGGATGAAATATTTTCTAAATCACCAAGTGTCACACCTGTCGCTCTTGCCTCCTCAAGAAGAAAGAGATCAGCCTCTACAACTGTAGGCAATGATTGTAGTAGTGATGATGAGACCTCTGGAGAGATGGAGGCTGACAGGCACTCTAATAATACAGAGAAGAAAAGTAAGAAGGCAAAGAAGAGCAAACTGAATAGAGAATTAGAGGCTTGGTCTAAGACCCTTCGTGCAGATGCGGAGGCAAGAGAATCAGCAAGGGAACAACGACATAAGGCAATGATAGATGTGCAAAATGCAGGATTTAAAGCGTTTACTGATCTCATGAATAAGATTGTACAGAAGCTATGAATCAGTTGCATTACTTTCTTATGAGCAGTTTGCTGATGTATGCTACAGATATGTTCTGATGTGTGCTCTGTCTTAATTTCTTAATTTGCTAGGTCAGCAGCAAATGCATCTAATAGTACTATTTTAACATAAACAGCATGAGGAGCTATTTTCCAAAAGAGGCACAGTACAGCAAATAACATTTTGATAAATGAAAAAATCTGTACTTACGTAGCAATTAAGAAAGAGCACACATCAGAACATATTTCTAGTATACATCAGTAAACTGCTCATAAATAAGTAGTGCAACTGTGACTCTGTGCCTTGTACTTTTACCTAGAAGTGTCAATTAATTTTTGATAATTTTATGTGTACATTTTGTACCTGATACATGTGATTGTCATTATCCAAAGATATTTTTAAGCATTGCCTTATAGTAATGTAAGATACAAAGAGTATTATCAAATTTATTTTAATATTAGTATTATTTTTGTTTCCTGTTTAGATATAGGTACTGTCCTAATATCAATATCTCTGATTTAAAATATTGTCTACAGTCTATTCTGATTTCTCTAGTCTGTTTAGAGTGTAAAAGATATAAGTTAATTTTGTCTCTGAATTATTATATTATTAGTTCCTTTGCGAAAATGCGTCTTTTTCTACTTATAACTGATGTTTATAGAAGATGTTTGCAGAATAGTAGTGCAACTGTGACTCTGTGCCTTTTACTTACCTGGAAGTGTCAATTAATTTTTGATAATTTTATGTGTACATTTTGTACCTGATACATGTGATTGTCATTATTCAAAGATATTTTTAAGCATTGCCTTATAGTAATGTAAGATACAAAGAGTATTATCAAATTTATTTTAATATTAGTATTATTTTTGTTTCCTGTTTAGATATAGGTACTGTCCTAATATCAATATCTCTGATTTAAAAGATTGTCTACAGTCTATTCTGATTTCTCTAGTCTGTTTAGAGTGTAAAAGATATAAGTTAATTTTGTTTCTTAATTATTATATTATTAGTTCTTTTGCGAAAATGCGTCTTTTTCTACTTATAACTGATGTTTATAGAAGATGTTTTCAGAATAAAGAAATTTATGTTCATATGTATATCATTTATTACAATCCTTGTTACAACTGTATTTATAAGTAAAATAGAGAATATTTACATACACTGTAGGGATGGTGAAATTGACGTCAACTTTGGTTTTAAGTCAACTTCTATTGCTGAAAAACTTTTTAAAAATTGGCTTTTTTATTTCAATTGCCATTTGTAGAGTAGCACTCATACAATATTACATGATTTATGCATTACATATGACAACAGTGGATCTATCAATCATTTCTTACGAGAAGGGCCACAAGGTGGGCTCTCTTGGCTTCACCCTCTTGAAAGCGTATGTTATTATCATCATCATCATCATTCTCCCGTTCTTGTTGCCTTACAACTTCAAGACCTTCCCCAATGAAATCATTAACATTATCTTCTTCTACCTGGTCCTCTTCAAGCCCATCCAGACAAATGTTGTGCAGCACACAACAAGCAAGAATAAAACTTGGAATTAAGTCTACCCTTTTCATATCTAAATGCTTCAGTCGTCGAAATCTTCCCTTCAGCAGTGCAAAAGAACGTTCAACGACTTGTCTTGACTGCGACAGTACTGTATTGAAGCGCTTCTGTGCCTGAAAAAGAAAGTTTACAATAGTTCAAAAGCACTGATAGATATAGACAGCTCTGTTTAACAGACTCAAGATAAATTCTCAATAAAACTTACTCGTGTTAGGCGACCATTGTCAATGTAGGGAGGAATGCACCATGACAACACAGGGTATGCCTTGTCAGATATGTATACCATACCTGCTATATAATAGCCTTCATGCATTTCGATTAGAAAGCTTAAGGGTACTTCGGGGAATAATCTTTTAAATATCGTTGATTCCACAATTTCAGTTCCGGGATCGCTGCATGAAAACATAAATCCTATGGAATGTTTCTTTAACTTTACTTTATCCTTGAATAACTTTAATCTTGCTTCGATCTGCTCCTTTGTATCGCATTTCTCGTCCAAAATCGTGGACCACGTTTGCATAGAACCAGTAATCAGGACAGCAACACAACATGGCAGATCCGTTTTTGGAAAAAAATTCATTTTCTTTTTCCATTGTTGTAGTAAATAAATTTCGTCCACCATACCACCGCATACAGAAGCAATTTTTACTTCTTTGCTGAACATATGCAAACAAAAATAAACATGTGTTATTAAGTATTAACAATTGTTGTACAACAGTTGGACATATCTGAATAATAAACTTGGATATGTATCATTGCTTGGATTGAATGTAGGGGAGACCCGGGCGAGACCGTCAGTTTTTTTTCGGTGCCGATTTTTAACAACAAAATAAATAATTTAAGTTAAATGTGGTATACTATTGTAAAGAGTGAACCTTTAGCTACAAAATTTATATAGAAAATTTTTGTGTACGTCGCTTTGTTTAACCGGTATAGAGCAAAAACGACAACGGTGGAAAAATTGAGATCTCAAAAATTGCAGGGTGGATTCGTCCCCCCCCCCCCCCCTAGGGCGGATCCGTCACACTGCATTTTTAATAGAAATACGTACATCTAATCCTGAAAAATGATAGGATACATTTTAATAATTGTTTTTTAAGAGAGAAATGTGAAAATTTATTTTTAAAAACCTTTATGCGGAACATATTATTAAAAAATAATTAGAAAGCTGCTTAGCCAATCTTTACCGGCCATGCGAGCGGTTTCCCACGATGCTGGTTACCTTCAGATTTAATTTTTTGGCTAAATCAAAGGCTAAACCACGGGTTTCCTTCGCAGATAGCCCAAAGTACATATCGTTGCAATGTACTAAGTATTCCACCAAAGTTTTCAGTTTCCGCGTTCATAACCTACATTTGAAATTAAGACGTTGCATGAATATTAACTTTGCTGAGCAGAGTGCATGCTTTTAAAAATTAATAATTGTTAAGTACTCACCGTTAAGCCTCCTTTATATAGTACGACCACGTCATCCACGTGTTGTATTTCATCCTGGTTCTTCTTTAGCCAGTCGTTCAACGTGGTTCTCGGGACACCGAACTGTTTTGCGGCTGCATGAGCGCTCATTTTATCTCGTTTCACCGCCACAACTGCATTCTTCAGTTGCTCCTTGTCGACGGGAGTCGTTTTGCGACGATACGTGTGTACCATTATTTCCCTGCAATGACAATGACGCACGTGCAACGGACAACACAGGGAAACCTAACCTAACATCGCCGTGAGCTGAAGTCGTGCGCCCGGCGCGCCACACTGACGAGACTGCCGAATCCGCCCGCAGTGCCTACTGACGAATTAGCCCTCAACACAAGTTTCAGGTTTGATCGCCCACAAAATATTAGACATGAACGATAATAAAAAAAACTACACTGGATTCGTGTTCAGCATGCATTACTCTTTATAATCACGTACCTGGAGATTTGGAGAGCAAATATTATTGCAGATATTACAAAATTTCCACGCGCACAAAATTTCACTTTCACCTTCCGAAA
The DNA here is from genome assembly GCA_035220615.1 of Leptothorax acervorum. Classification (NCBI taxonomy): domain Eukaryota; kingdom Metazoa; phylum Arthropoda; class Insecta; order Hymenoptera; family Formicidae; genus Leptothorax; species Leptothorax acervorum. The sequence goes on from JASTWQ010000388.1 coordinate 36,695, forward strand.
ACACGTTTGCCCTCGTAAAAATCATAACACAGTAGTGTTAAGCAAAAAAGTTTCGAGGCACTTTAAATATTATAGTTCCTATAAGTAACTTTGATTTATATTTGAATTTGCGAACGGAGTCGATATAAAATTCTATAGTATCTCAGAGAAAAAGGTATAGTACTAGATTGATTTTACTTTTATATGTACTCGCACGTCACGACAGAAAAGAAATATCGATCGTAGGGGAAATACTTCAGTAACTGTTTAGACCCACAGATACGAACAAAAATAAAAAAGTTAAATTAACAGAACTAAAATACGAAAATAATGATGGCAGATATCAAATAGATATTCATTACCTTAGTCATGTGTAAAACACGTGACAAAAAATATGTAAAAAAAATTTAGGTACTAGAGTGATCAAAATAAAATCCGAAAATAAAATTATCTAACGTCAATATAAAATTATCTGATTCAAACAAAAATTATCAAATAATCTCGAATTTATTGCTACTACGCTATGTTGTATGTTCTTGTTTTGTGAATGTCGGGGCAATTGCTTTCATGTCCTGTTAACAAAGAGAAAGAGTGAATACAAGACCTAAATCTAGCAATGCACGAATTTAATAATAAAATATGTTCGTAGTACACAGCACTCACGCTCACGCATATCCTCTCAAAACGTCAACCATACGTAGGTATTAAAAACATAGTAGAGTAAGTAGAGCCTTCACTATACCAAGATTTTTCAGATTTCTTACATTTATGTTTCTCTTCATCATTTTCTAAAACAAAATAAAAATTATGTGTCGAGTATCAACCTATCGGGAGACGATATTTTCAAGAAGGAAAGAAAAAGGTTATATGTATACCATACCTGCTATATAATAGCCTTCATGCATTTCGATTAGAAAGCTTAAGGGTACTTCGGGGAATAATCTTTTAAATATCGTTGATTCCACAATTTCAGTTCCGGGATCGCTGCATGAAAACATAAATCCTATGGAATGTTTCTTTAACTTTACTTTATCCTTGAATAACTTTAATCTTGCTTCGATCTGCTCCTTTGTATCGCATTTCTCGTCCAAAATCGTGGACCACGTTTGCATAGAACCAGTAATCAGGACAGCAACACAACATGGCAGATCCGTTTTTGGAAAAAAATTCATTTTCTTTTTCCATTGTTGTAGTAAATAAATTTCGTCCACCATACCACCGCATACAGAAGCAATTTTTACTTCTTTGCTGAACATATGCAAATAAAAATAAACATGTGTTATTAAGTATTAACAATTGTTGTACAACAGTTGGACATATCTGAATAATAAACTTGGATATGTATCATTGCTTGGACTGAATGTAGGGGAGACCAGGGCGAAACCGTCCAGAGGGTGAAACCGTCAAATCAAATATCTCGGAACCTGTATATTGTGCGAACTCGCTATTAACATTGTAAACGCGTCTTATGGTACCCATGTGACCAACGGAGTTTCGGCAGGTTACCTGCCGTGTTATGATTTTTACAAGAGCAAACGTGTTTTCGGAAGGTGAAAGTGAAATTTTGTGCGCGTGGAAATTTTGTAATATCTGCAATAATATTTGCTCTCCAAATCTCCAGGTACGTGATTATAAAGAGTAATGCATGCTGAACACGAATCTAGTGTAGTTTTTTTATTATCGTTCATGTCTAATATTTTGTGGGCGATCAAACCTGAAACTTGTGTTGAGGGCTAATTCGTCAGTAGGCACTGCGGGCGGATTCGGCAGTCTCGTCAGTGTGGCGCGCCGGGCGCACGACTTCAGCTCACGGCGATGTTAGGTTAGGTTTCCCTGTGTTGTCCGTTGCACGTGCGTCATTGTCATTGCAGGGAAATAATGGTACACACGTATCGTCGCAAAACGACTCCCGTCGACAAGGAGCAACTGAAGAATGCAGTTGTGGCGGTGAAACGAGATAAAATGAGCGCTCATGCAGCCGCAAAACAGTTCGGTGTCCCGAGAACCACGTTGAACGACTGGCTAAAGAAGAACCAGGATGAAATACAACACGTGGATGACGTGGTCGTACTATATAAAGGAGGCTTAACGGTGAGTACTTAACAATTATTAATTTTTAAAAGCATGCACTCTGCTCAGCAAAGTTAATATTCATGCAACGTCTTAATTTCAAATGTAGGTTATGAACGCGGAAACTGAAAACTTTGGTGGAATACTTAGTACATTGCAACGATATGTACTTTGGGCTATCTGCGAAGGAAACCCGTGGTTTAGCCTTTGATTTAGCCAAAAAATTAAATCTGAAGGTACCAGCATCGTGGGAAACCGCTCGCATGGCCGGTAAAGATTGGCTAAGCAGCTTTCTAATTATTTTTTAATAATATGTTCCGCATAAAGGTTTTTAAAAATAAATTTTCACATTTCTCTCTTAAAAAACAATTATTAAAATGTATCCTATCATTTTTCAGGATTAGATGTACGTATTTCTATTAAAAATGCAGTGTGACGGATCCGCCCTAGGGGGGGGGGGGGGGGGGGACGAATCCACCCTGCAATTTTTGAGATCTCAATTTTTCCACCGTTGTCGTTTTTGCTCTATACCGGTTAAACAAAGCGACGTACACAAAAATTTTCTATATAAATTTTGTAGCTAAAGGTTCACTCTTTACAATAGTATACCACATTTAACTTAAATTATTTATTTTGTTGTTAAAAATCGGCACCGAAAAAAAACTGACGGTCTCGCCCGGGTCTCCCCTAAATTATACCTTTTTTGCATAGCTGAGGCCCAACGTTTTGCTGTCGTGTGACCCTTGTCATTCCAGAATAACATAAAACATGTAGATCTTTCGGATGTTTCATGATCAACAATTGTTTTAATTATCTCCTGATATTCAGCTGATTTTTGTATAACACATTCTTCTACCAATTTAAACAATTGTATTTTCACGTTCGGGATTTTTGGTAAAAACGCACATTTTATATATTTAATTTGAGGATTTATTTCGTCATCTGAGGACTCGAATTCGTCAATTTCAAAATCCGACAAAATATTGTCAATAACTAATATAGCCTCGCAATGTTTAGGTAACAAATCCTTTATATGAGCTTAAGAAAAAATAAAAGATTCATTTCAACGATTCCATATTATGCTGACTCAAATGGAAAAATAAATAAAAGAATTAATATCAAAATAGTATTAATTCAAAAAATAGTTTAATATAAATTTTTTGAAATAAAACATTTACATGCTATTTACATACTTTTGTACATTACATACTTTGCATATTGTTTTATGCCAATAAATTAAAGGACCACGCACACAAACATTGGAAATCTGGGCACCGGTCAAATTTCTCCAAACTTTGGGGTTTTTTAGCTTATGACCCCTCGATCAAAAGTCCTTATGGGCCCGAACCTCCAGGAAGTCATGGAAAAGAGTTATGGGGTATGGAAGTCGACGGAATATAAGTAGTCGAGTATACACGTTTTTACCCTTGAAATACGTCGAATTCGAGGGGATCTATTATGATAACTAATGGGACAAAACTTCTTGAACTTGGAGAGGACTATCTGATAGTCTGACCCAATCTTGGCTATAAAGTCTAACTAGGGTCCGGTAGGGCCCAGTAAGGGCCGAGCCAGGTTTTTATGATAGAAACCTGGATTCATCGCAGAATTAGATTCTGTCACTAGGAATATATTCAGATATGACACTAACATTTCATAACCGACCCGACCAATTAAAGCAAGATCCGGTGTGGACCCGACCAATTAAGGCAAGATCCGGTGTGGACCCGACCAGTTAAGGCAAGATCCGGTGTGGACCCGACCAATTAAGGCAAGATCCGGTGTGGACCCGACCAGTTAAGGCAAGATCCGGTGTGGATCCGACCAATTAAGGCAAGATCCGTTGTGGACCCGACCAGTTTAAGACAAGTTAACTGGTCGGGTCCACACCGGATCTTCTCTTAACTGGTCAGGTCCACACCGAATCTTGCCTTAATTGGTCGGGTCCACGCCGGATCTTATCTTAACCGGACGGGTCCACACCGGATCTTGCCTTAACCGGTCAGGTCTACACCGGATCTTACCTTAACCGGTCGGGTCCACACAGGATCTTGCCTTAATTGGTCGGGTCCACACCGGATCTTGCCTTAACTGGTCGGGTCCACACCGGATCTTACTTTAACCGGTCGGGTCCACACCGGATCTTGCGTTAAATTGGTCGGGTCCACACCGGATCTTGCTTTAATTGGTCGGGTCGGTTATGAAATGTTAGTGTCATATCTGAATATATTCCTAGTGACAGAATCTAATTCTGCGATGAATCCAGGTTTCCATCATAAAAACCTGGCTCGGCCCTTACTGGGCCCTACCGGACCCTAGTTAGACTTTATAGCCAAGATTGGGTCAGACTATCAGATAGTCCTCTCCAAGTTCAAGAAGTTTTGTCCCATTAGTTATCATAATAGATCTTCTCGAATTCGACGTATTTCAAGGGTAAAAACGTGTATACTCGACTACTTATATTCCGTCGACTTCCATACCCCATAACTCTTTTCCATGACTTCCTGGAGGTTCGGGCCCATAAGGACTTTTGATCGAGGGGTCATAAGCTAAAAAACCCCAAAGTTTGGAGAAATTTGACCGGTGCCCAGATTTCCAATGTTTGTGTGCGTGGTCCTTTAGAATTTACTTTTATAATACTCCAAAATTTGTTCTGTATTTACAGAAAATATGGTTTTAAAAAAGTAATAAAATATATACCTATTATATGCCGGTGTACATGATTGGAAACAAAAAAGAATCCTATCGATGGTTTAATTCTTATATTCTTCATTTTATATAAAAAATCACGTGTTAGTAAATCTGTGTCAAAATCTGTAATAAAACAACATGGACCTCTTATCGATTTTTCATTATTTGCAGCTTCTGACCAGGACCTGAAAAGAATAATTCTTCAAATTTATGTTTTGTTCAGCTTACAATTAATGTCATGTACTTTTCATTCGTAGTACAGCAGATGGAATAATGTTAAATATTATCATTATAGTTTTATCATTAAACTTTTAGATATCAAGACTCAAGAGATACGGTATAGTTTCTCGCGCTAAGTACGCGCGGAGCGAGATCGCCCCGTGGCTTTATTAACGCGACGCAACGAGTTGAGAGTTGACATGAAACGCCACAAAGCACAAAGAGATTATTTGTAAGTCAAATCTTGTTCGTGTTTATTCACATACACATGATATAGAATAACTATTCTGCGTACATTAAATAAGTGTGTAAGATTAAATCGAGAGCGGATAAATGGATTAGGCACATTGTACCTGCAAACCATCGCGGCGCTTCCTAGATCCCTGGCATTTAAGTATTCAAAGATAATTCTTAGAATGTCGTAGTTTAGACAGCCACCCGAATCCAATATACTTCTACAGCTTTGCGTTGCGCCATAGTTTTTGGAGACGCCAGGTTCTTCCTCCCGAGTTTTCTTTCGAGCTGTGCCCTCCATCATTTCATTCTAATCGGTTTGAACCCACTTGTGAAATATTACAGTAACATAACACCATCGACTTTACTGCCAAAGTGGCGAAAGCACATCGCACAACGCACGTCGCACGTGTCGCCGGTGTCGCACGTGGTCGCACGCATGGTCGCATGTGCGCATGTTCCTCAACTTCCTCCTGCACTGTTTATCTTTTCTCTCTCTCCACGTCCACGATAGAGATCACCGATATCAAACTGACTTTTTCCTGTTTCCACTGTATTGTTCAGACTTTGCACTTTATGTTCAATTTATTTATAATTATGTGCGATTATATTTAACTTTATCTACCATAGACGTAATCATAATAAGTACAGTACAGACTGCATATTTCCCATCAATCAACTACAGTTTAGGTTAGGATGTCTGTCCCCCTCGAGGGTGTGCCACCTTGACGAAGGTACCCAATTCGTTGGGTACCGGGTGAGGGGGCTCCCCTTTGATCCGTTGACCTACTGGGGTAGTACCGGCGGTCTACGACCGTCGGGAGAGCCCGGCGGCGAGGATCGGGGTCCAAGAGCACACCACAGACCGTAATCTCCGTCAGCCGCGAAGCTGGCGGAGACCGGGGGGCCCTTTTCAGGGCCCGCGAGGTGGGCGGCCTCTATAAAAGTCGCCCGGCCGGTCGGGGCTGTGTGGGATTGAGCCCTTGCTCTCCCACCGACCTATGGGAAGGAAAACCCAGACAGAAAATCGGGGGCCCGGCTACCCTCTTAGGAGTCTGCGGCTAGCTTCGGCTACCCAGCTCCAATAGCCGGTAGGGGATGGCGACCCTGACTATAAACGCCCGGTCGGCCGGGACCGTTAGGGGGATGTTTTTACACCTCCCGCCGGCATAGAGGAAGGTCACCTCGATAAAAAACCACGGGGTTGTTGAGGAGGGAGGTCCCCGTTCCCGAGGCGGGCAGGGATGTCGTCTCGCCGAGGGACGGGAAGGGGGACCCTCTTCCTTCCTCCATTGCACGCCGGTGCTCCGGCAGGAGGGGGAGGGGGGTATCCCTCTTCTGACCCAGCCCAGGACGTGGTCCTGGGTTGGCCGGAGGAGAGGCCCACACTCGGTGGTTGCACACCAGGGACGTGGTCCCACGGTCTGCCGAGTGTGGAGGGTCGTCTGGGCCGCTTGGACGTATTCCGAGGTCGGGGTCAGGCGACCTGGGAGGGTGACCGCCCGGGCCACTCGGACGTATTCCGAGGTTGGGGCCGGTCGATTTTTTCTTGAAGGAGACCCGCCGGGCCCCTCGGACATATTCCGAGGTCGGGGCCGCCGGTCACGGGCCGGCGGCGCGCGGGTGACTGGTGGTCGGGGATCGCATCCCTTCCGAACCCGGCCACTGGAGTCGGAGAACAGCCGTCGGTGCGGAGGTTACCTCGGCCGGCGGCTGAATACGGTACGCTGGTCGCCACGGCGGGTAAGGCGTTGGGGGGGGTGCGACCTCCTATCGCCCCAACCGTCCGTGGGGCCCCCCGCGTGGCAGCGCCCGCTGCGGTGCCCCCGAGGTCGGAGGCGGGGGAGCCCTGAAAGCCCATGGGGGGCTGGGCCTTGATGCCCTCTCTCCGTGGGTGAGTAAGGGACTGGAGGGTGTGGCCCCGATGTATTATTCCGGGGTCCCTCACATATGCCGGCTTAAGCCGGAGTAGCCGCAGCGGGTAGTGGGAATAAACAAAAATGGCAGACTCAATCACAAACAAGAAATCAGGTGGCGCTAACACCGAGTCATCGGTGCACGAGGAGGGCGGTTCGGGCTCGCGCTCGTCTAGTTCTTCTAGGACTCGAGGGGGAGTGGGGCCTAAGAGCTTCAAGCTGAAACTTGAGCAGGAGGAAAAGGAGAGGAAGGCGCGGGAGGGAAGGGCGAAAGCCAAACGGGCGGCCGAACTGGGCGCTCGTAGAGGGCTGGAGCCCTTTGAGACCGATGGCGCTGGAGCTACCGGTGAAGCGGTGGTGGTTCCGGAAGAGGATTTATCCTCCCCCGCGTGGCCACGTTTTACCGGGGAGGAGGCAGCACAAACACCCGTGCTAGAGAAGAGTCCCGGCCTGAAACACCTCAGAGCTAGGGAAAAATTCTCGGAGGAGGCGGATCGCTTTTTACGCAAGACGGTCCAGCAGTTAGAGGCGGAGGCGGGGGATGATGATCGGGATGACGTGCGGATGGAGGTCATCAGCCCGAGCATCAGCTTCTCCGGGGCGGGCGAGCGAAGCGGGGTCTTCGCCTTTTCCGGCTCGAGCGAGGCAGTAGCTGAGCAGGGCGGAAAGGAGAGAAGAATTAACAAGAGGGGGGATTACCGCGGTAGGCCCCGAAACGAGGATAAGGAGAAGCAAAAGGAGAGAGAATTAGAGGATCCGGCGGTCCCCGCTAATCTCTCCAAGGCCCGAAAGAAGAAGGAGATATTATATATGAGGACGTTGGGAGACGCCCCAACAATGGACTTCCCGGGTCGCATATATGAGGAGGTGCGCGCCATAGACAAGGTTGCTGTGAATTCCAGCAACCTGTGTGGCGCGTACCGGTGTGCGCTGAACAGAGCGGCGGCGGTAATATCCGCTGCCGCGTGTCACCTGGCAACTCGCGTGAGGGCAGCGGACCCCAGTGACCAGGACCTCGAGATAGAGAGACTTCGAGGGCGCATCACTGCCCTCGAAGTGGAGAACTCGATGTTGAGGGGGTCGCTGGATGCGAGCAGGAAGCTTGGCTCGAAAGCCACGAGCCCCGACGTTGGGCATCGCGAGCGATCTACGGCTCGCTCACCGGCGTCGTCCCCAGTCAGAAGGCCGAGGAGGAAGCGGACTGCTCCTATTAGGTCCGAAGACGAGAGCGACGTGGAGGAAGGTCCGACAAGGGATGAAATCATGTCGGAGATTAAAAGGGAGGGAATGCCCCCTGTCGTGAGACCCCCCCTCAGGGGATCACCAAGATTATGGAGGATGCGGTTTCCCCAGCCTCCTCTGCCACAAAGAGGAGCCGTACCGGGGGAAATGTGAAGGGGGCGGACAGAAAGTTCCCCCCGCAACCCCTTCGGCTGACGTTGAGCCGGAGGACATGGAGGGTAGGATCCTAAGGGTCCTCGGCCACAAAGTCGAGGACCTTTTTAACGGTCTCATCAGCCGCATGGGTCTGCAGGGTCTGCAGGGAGCATCATCCCTGTCCCCTGCCGCGCCCATCGATGGAGGAGCTGTTGCAAGCCGAGGGAGGAATCTGGAGGGGTCCGTGGTGCCCGCGGGTTCGGCCAGGCCGACCTATGCGGGGGTCTGCCACGGAGTCTGCCAAACAACCCGCGATGAAGCGGGCTGCAGCGAGGGAGAAGCGAGCGCTCCCTCCCCCCGCTCCCGCTGGCCCCTCGAAATCAGGGGCCGGTGCGGGTGGGGTCAACAAGAGGAAGGAAACGCAGAAACCCCCTCCTCCCCCCCCGAGCCAGAAGCCTGCAACAGACTGCTGGCAAGTCGCGGGGAAAGGAGGGAAGGGGAAAGGAAAGGGAACGAGTAGCGGTGGAGCCGGGGGGAAGCGGGCGGGTAAACCCGCACCCACCCCCCCCCCCCCGTGGCCAAAAAATCGACCACCACCGGCACTGCCAACACTGCATCCAAGGGGCGGGGACGCCTGCCACGCACCGCGGCGATCACCATCACCTGTCCCAAGGAGCAGTACGAGGAGGTGATGAGGGAGGCCAGGTCTAAGATAGACCTGGCCAGCCTAGGCATCCAAGCCGGTTCTAAGGCCAAGAGGGCCATAACTGGGGCCCTCACCCTCGAGATCCCGGGCAAGGAGAGTGCGGAGAAGGCCGACATCCTTGCCCGGAGAATGGAGGAGGTGCTCGCCGGGAGACCGGGTGTTAAAATAGCCCGCCCGGTGAAAACCGCTGAGCTCCGAGTCGCCGATCTGGACGACTCCGTGGGCTCCGAAGAGGTAGCGCAAGCCATCGCAAAGGCAGGTGGGTGCCTTCCGGGCCAGGTCCAAATAGGGCCGGTTAGGTTGTAACCGAACGGTACGTAATCGGGCTACTGGACACGCTATTTTGTCCTATAAGTCATCGGTCGCCACTCGGTTTATCCTTATTCCACCGAGAAGGTAAGTATCTATGATATCATTGTTAACCAATTTGTTTAAACAATCTCCTTTTCAGATTCCTGTCACGGATGCCGAATCTCCAGCGCCTACTCTCGGACCACCGGTACTAATCACCTGCCTAAGCCAACGTGGGATCAAGATGGCTGACCACCGCTTTATCGGGTAAGTACAGTACCAATGGTTAATCAACCTAATTAAGGGGATCCTGCACCCGTCTGTATTACCGATAGGACGCGCGTCTTCGCGAGTCTTCTTTTGAAGCAAAATATCTTTTTATTGGCTTTACAGAATGAAAAATCCTTTTCAGAAGTTAAAGTAGATGCACTAATGATGTCCACGCTGGTCGATTTTATGCCGAGAACAAAAATAATTTCAGAAATGCAGATTTTCGTTACCTACTCTCACGTCAAGTCATGACAACATGTGCTTCATATAAACATTCTACAATTTGTTGTTACAAAATGAGACCAGCGTGGACAACGGATAACATAAAGAAATAACATACCGTAGTTAGAATTAGGCTCAGACACATAACAAAAAAGATATGCTGCTTCAAAGATTGACGTGAATATGCGGGCACGATGGTGATATGGAAGAGTAGGAAAAACGATGAAATTAGTTTCCGGATATTACGATAGAGGAGCTGCAGTAGTTGTCAATCACGGCAGCATGTGCGTGCATGCGCGCACGCAGACACGGACGCACACACGCATGCATGCATGCACGCATACACGCACGTACGCATGAATACATTCACGCACGTACACACATACACACACACGTGCGCGCGCGCAGCGTGTTAGAGGACGAGGAGTCGGAGCTGTCGGTGGAGTAAGAGTGTAAGAGTGTCGTTGTGGTTATGTGTCACAAGTCACAAGTGTAGCAGAAAAATTATGCACTTGCTGAATATGCACTGCGACACATAACCACAACACTGTAACACTCTTACTCCTCCGACAGCTCTGACTCCTCGTCCCATATATATATATATATATATATATATATAAAATACGAATTGACTAGCAAGTGAATATGTAACAGTGAATGCGTGAATACATAATTTGTCTGCAATTCTTATATATGTATTATATATTATCAATACAAGTATGTGCATACATAGCTAGTAAGTATATGTGTTACAGGAAATGTGTGAATGCATAATTTTTATCCTATACTTTCAGAAATAGATATATTTTTATCGTCCTGCCTACTCTTCCGTATCATCATCGTGCGCGTACATTCACGTCAATCTTTTGAACAGCACGTCGGTTTTGTTACGTGTCTCAGCCTAATTCTAACTACGGTATGTTGTTGCTTTATGTTATGCGTTGTCAACGCTGGTCTCATTTTGTAACAATAAATTGTACAATTTTCATATGAAGAGGAAATGTTGGCACGAGTTGACGTTAGAGTAGGTAACAATAATTTGAATTTCTAAAGTATGATATATATTATATTATCATTATGTACGTGCTTACATATTGACTAGTAAGTGTATATGTTACAGTAAATGTAAATTCAGTAAAAGTATATACTTACTAGTCAACATGTACACTTATTAGTCAATGTATATGCATATGCATATATATTGATAATATAATATATAAGTACAGGAGAAAAATTATGCATTCAGACATTTACTGTAACATATACACTTGCTAATCAATGTATGCACATACATGTTGATTATACAATATATAGGCTATAATTTATAGCAGACAAATTATGTACTCATACATTTACTGTGGCACACACTTATGCACATATATATTGATGATACAATATATAAGTATAGCAGACAATTAGGCATTCACACATTTACTACAACATATGTGATGCATAATTCTTCTGCTATACTGACATATTTTATTATCAGTGTATGCATGTGTTTCAGGTTTTTACAGAATTTAGCCAAAAAGAAGCCGGACAGCCTAAACAAAATAACTGAATGGAAAAAAATTATTAATAAACTGGAAGGCGTGGAAGAGTGCTATAAAACCGGATATATATATAAAGAAGGATCTTATTCTTCATTTTTAATTGCGAAAAGGTGAAACGAGCAACGCGCGATGTACTTTTTACTGTACTGTTTATTGAGATATTTATGTATATACACATAAATTTATCCGTACACATTACAGTTTTCTTACTGGGTATCGCAAGCTTATATACATACACGGGATACCCTGTAATCGATAATACAATCGGGAAGGTAATCCTACATAAAAAAATACATTGAAAATGTACAATAAAGGAGTTGTTAATTATTTCGAGTATTTCATCTGTAAGAAATATAAGTGTATTGACGGTCATTTCATGTTCTTGTAATACCTTTTTAGTTCTCTTGGTAAAGATCGTACATGCGATTACATAACTAATTAATGTAATATACATATAAACGCCCGTAAATATAGCCAGCTAGAGCCTACGGTTCGATATGTACAATGTCGCGATATTTTTCTACATAAATAAAGTAGAAACTATCAGAACAGTCTAACGCGCGCTAATCTTCCGACAGATATTCTAACATTGTTGCTTTTGTCTCTAAGAATAAGTTAAAACGTATGTCGGTTCGAATTTGCGTGTTATCGCATATTAGCGAAGTATCGACGAGGATCTACAAGATTGAAATCTAACAAAATCGTTGAAACATATGAGGAAATATCGTAAAATTGTGGTAAAATAAAGAATACAATTGAACAGAATTGTCGCTATAATAAAGTGAAATTGAATTTATTTGAAAACTTTTTATAAAACTGTATGAAGTGTAAGAGGTAGCTTCAAAGGTTTGTGGAACTTTTTCATTTTTCTGAGGAATACAAAATACTTAATCATTTATACTACTTTTTCTACAAGAGAAAATTTTGTATTCGAGAATTATGCTATATTTTCTTTTAAGAAAACTTTTTTTCTTGTATAATTATGCACTTCTTCAAAGTTATTGAAAGTATTCTTATGAGCCCCATTTTACGAAAAAAGCTATGTCGCATTCTATATGATATCAGTAGCAAAACCATTGTTTTGGTCAGTGCTTTGAAATTATTTTTATTGCCCTGTCATCATGGTGACCGTCATTTTGGTCCCCGGAAAAAATTTCCCCGGAAATGAGCTCCCGGAAAAAATCTCCCCGTCCAAAAATTTCCCCGACAAAAATTTCCCCGGAAAAATCCCCCCCGGAAAAAATCTCCCCATCCAAAAATTCACACAATTGAGTTGGGTTAGGTTAGTTTTTTTGGAAGTGGAGCCTCCCGCAGGGGGGCGGAACCTACTGCATCCACGCACGCACTTTTCCACCCACACAACAATCGGGTTGGGTTAGGTTAGTTTCTTTGGAAGTGGAGCCCCCCGCAGGGGGGCGGAACCTACTGCATCCACGCACGCACTTTTCCACCCACACAACAATCGGATAGGGTTGTAACCGGGCACGGGAAGTTACGCGTGATACGACTCATTCATTTAATCTTCCGAAAATCTTGAAAATTCGTGAAACACGGTCGCCACTCGATTTTACCCGTTAAACCGAGAAAGGTAAGTATACTACTAACCGTATCTGTCGACTAATTCCCCTTTTTCTTTGTTTCAGGTGTTCCGGACTGCTGCTGGCCGCTCGCTGTATCGTATCTCACGGATGGACCTCCTTCGTAGAAGCCGCTTACTACCAACGATGCTCAGGACCACTGGATCGTCACGGATGAAACATCAGCAGGATCGTCGCAGAATCTCAGGTAAGTCTCGTATACCGTATACGTATAACGTAATTAATGTGCATTTACTCGCACTTAATTTATTTGTAGGAACGGTGATCTCGCATGTATCTACCGCTTAGAAGGTGACTCAGGACAGGTCACAGGATATCGTCGAATGATTTCAGACACTAAGGATATCACTTTTGTATAACAAAATATTTATTCAATAAATGTAGAATAAATAGTCATTCAGTTCGATCAACGATGATTTACAGTCACTCGTGGTGTATCACCGCTATCGTATATCACAATGTTCGTATGTCGCGTGTAAATTGACAATATTTCGAATAATCACGAAATTCCGCCCGCAACATGGGTGTCACCGGTCGTTGTGAGAATATAACGCATTCTCCCGCGTGATTGTCCTTTGTTTCGTACACGGATGTGAATGTTCGCACTATTCGTTACGAGTCGCACGCACACTTATCAACGATACGTGATACTTCCGGATATCGCTCCGTACGCGGGTCTCGTCGGTTGTATCGAGAACGTTCGCTCGTCGTAATGCAATTTAACACGGCGCGCTCTCCCGACAGACTAACCGTTATCTATGTGCGTATATATCGCACTAGCTTCACTTGTTCGCGTAATATATAATATTCGCGTTGTACCGGATATCGCTCCGTACGCGGGTCTCCCCGGTTGTATCGAGAACTTCTATGACACGTCAATTTGTGTTAGCTGTACGAGCTCTCCCGGCGGACTCACCGTTAACGCTCGCTCGCTACGTCGCACATCCCCATCCTACGCAGTACCCCCACTCTTGTTTATCTCGAGTGATGATGACGTCATATCGCCTGATCGTCGCTACGCAGGAAATCGATAAGTCCGACAAACACGTCGGAATTTCGCACGACTGTCTCTTATATCCTCGCAAATGCTGGAAACTATCTTTGAATATATTTATTCGAAGATTCTCATATGACATATAACATGATTATGCATGAATTTACAGGTACAACGTAATTTCGTTATTTAGAGATGTAGAACGATCGCTCTTTGATACAGATGATTCTTATTATCTAATATCACGGGAAATGACGCGTTTTCCCGGTGATGACGCTCGAACCGGAAGTTGGCCTTTGAACGATGCGGCTTCAACGGGAACGCTATATTAACGTTATTTAAGATCTAATAGGAACGTTCGAAGTCTTTATTTCTCAAAATACACTTTGAACAACGATCTGGTCATTGGACCATTGGATTCGCGCGGGACCTTGACGGATGCTCTCGCTAGGGTCTCGCGATCACCACCTATATAGGTGTTTTCCTCGTGGATGATCCCCAGGTCGACTTCCTTGTTCAGGGCTCGGAGAACGACGGGAGTCGCTCCGCTGGGTTCCCAGGGACTCAATTAGTCGATCCCCGTTGTTTGTTCCTGAAGAAGATGTCTGAACCGGAAGTTGGCTATGTCCCGGTCGGATCAGGGTGAAACTCGGTATATGTGCTATTTGGGACCCTACTAGGCCATCGCCGTTGGCCGTTTGTTTCGTACGAAGTTCGAACAAGAATCTAGCTTTTGGTCGGTCGAAATTCTAAATGACCCTTATCAACGTCTTAATTGACGTCCAAAGAACGCGTTGGTATTGTTTATTTCACCGGATCGTATCTACAGAGTAGTTTCCCTGTACACCGCGACGCACTTGGTCGTGAGCGCGATCAAGATACACGCTGATACTATTTTAACGCTGAATCACGGGTTTTTCCCCTTTTGTACGCATTTACGCGCGGTTCGCATGAAAATAAGCGAAATAATTTGAAACAAAAGAATATTTAAATGGGGAGAAACCAAAATGAACTAATATAATAATGTACTCGATGTCGGACATGGTGGCCGGCACCGGATTATTCCACTTTACGCCACGCTTGGCGCGTCTGTCTCTATGTGAGATTATATATGTGTGGACGCTCGTGATAACGATGCGCCTCTCTACACGCAACTTAATTCTATTGCCTTACCATCTAAACGACATAAACGGCGCGCATCTTTATATATATTTATATATATAAATGATAGAAAACGAAAATAAATATATCTTGGTATTATACCTTTACGCGACAAAAGAAAATAATAGTACAACAATGCCACGCGAACGACATTGAACGCGAGGAAACGTATGCTGGACAGCTCGGAGACTTACTCTGCCTCACCTTCCTCCGGCCTCGTCTCTGGCGGCACCACTGCAGCCTCATCCGGCTGCATTCTCCCCGTCTGCTCTTCGTCGCGAGTCTCTCGTGGCGAAGGGCAGGGTGAACTGTGAGCCGGTGTCGCTGATCGTGAACGGGCTAGGCTCGTGCGACGTCGTTCACGCTCTCGGGCCTCTTCGTCCTCCAGTATGCGCTTTGTCTCCATTTTGGCGACCTGCGCCGCTCGTCGGGTGCCCCGAACGATCGATGGGCTGTGCCGGCCCTCCGCCAGTATTTGTAGATAGGAGGGTGCTCCCGGTCTCGGTTGCCTATTCGCCCTCCTCCACGTGGATCTCGTCGATACCTCGACCATTTGACAGTCGAGCTGTCCCTCCGTGGTACCACTGGCGCTGGGTGGGCGTGCCAGAATCTCCTCGATGAGATCATAATATGGCGCACGTTCGTTCGGAGTGCGCCAACTTCCCGTTGCAGTGGAAGCTGGTGACGCCTGCGGCACTTCCCCTTGGGCCTGCTTCAGAGGGGTAGACGTGGCAATCGCTGTCTCCCCGATCGGTTCCTCAGTCGGTGCGACGATCTCGGGCTCGTACCGCGGTGTGCGTGGTATTCCGTTATCGCGCACGACGATCGACGATGCCAGCGAGCATCGGTCATCGTCTATGTCCGGGATTTCCACCGGATCGTGCGTCACGGCTTTCACCGCCACGCTCCCTTCAGCGAGTCCGACGGTAATTTGGAGCGGTTGTAGGCTCTGCATCGTTTCACCGGGCCCCGGGCAAACAGTTGCCTCGAACGCGACGGTTACTCCGTTGTCTGCCGGTGATCGCATCCAATATCGGCTGGCCTCTCGGCTGAATCGGTACGCCTGCGTCGATCGCCTCAAATTCGGACATGGCGCGCGTCAGCGCGTCATTCTCCTCGCGCAGGCGTTCTATTGCCTGTTCACTAAAGTCGATCTGTGTGGGTAGTGCGCGCACGCGCTCCTCAAGTTTTCTCGCTATATCCCGTTTTCGCTCGACTTCGGCACGAAACACGGCAAGTAGCGCTCGAAGATTGCCAAATTTTCCGCTAAGTTTACTTCCGCCGTACTCGGCGTATCACTCTCGTGGCCTTTCTCCATTTTCGCGACAATCTGACGATGTTCGCTCATCGGCGTCTGGAGATCGACTGATGCTCCTGCCGTGGCTCCCCTCCTTATATAGGGAGAATCCCAGGGATGTGTCCTTCGGGTTGGGGCCCCGTGCTTCAGGGAAATTGTTCCCCTTGCGTCGGTCGTTGTCCGAATGTCACCCCTGTCACTGGTAATTGTCCGCGAAGTGAAAATTTCTAGCTCAGTGCCGTAATTTTCGCACTTGGCGCCCTGTGTTGTGAAATTTTCAACATCCTTCGGCTGAGTCGCGTATCTCATCTGGATTGTTTCTTCCCGATGTTCCACGACTAAATCGGCCCTCGCGGATCTCTTGATCCGTGATTTCTTCGAATTTTCGCCCTTTTCGCGAAATTCCTTTTCGTAACTTTTGGAACTGCTTTCGCCATCTGCCGTTGCTCCTCGGTCGTTCGCTTCCGTTGATCGGTTGATTTGCTCGTGTTTGGTATATGTGGCATCGTTTCTCGCCTCACGAGCCCCTCCGTCATTGTTATCACTTCGGCTCGCAACTTCTGGACTTGTCCCGGCATCTTCTTTGGCTCTCGCAGTTTCCATCGTCATGAGATTCATATATGCGATCTCATGGTCGTCATCTTCATCGGAAATCGCGATTGGCTGGCCTTCCTCCTCCTCGTCGTCGGTAATTGTCATCGGTTGGCTGAGTGTCTCGTCGTCGACGTCGGATGGCTCCCCGTCGATCTCGACTACGGCACGCTCGTCGGCTTCTGGCTCCCCGTCGTTCATGACTGATGGTTCGCTTTCCTCGTCGCCGGACGGCTCCCCGTCATTCGCGGCTTCCTCGTTCTCCTCGAGACGCGCTTCGCGATGCGGTCTCAATTGGCGCGCGTTGTATACCCCGATCGCCTGTCCGTCCAGTTCTTCAATGAGATAGGCGTTTCGTCGTATCTCTCGCTGAACGCGATACGGTCCTTCGTATACGAGGTGTATCTTCTCGTTAATCTACGGCTCGCGTCGGATCTACGGTGGAGTTTAATCCACACTAATTGACCCTCGCGATACCGCGCTGTGCCGTGTTTGTCCGCTTGTCGCTTTCGCTTCTGCGCTGCCTCCGCTAAACGTTGTCTCGCCGCTTCTATCTTCTCGCGCCATGTGATCTCCTCGACGTTGAGGGGAATTAGTCTCGGGTCTATGGTCAATCTACCAATTTCGCCGCTGTTCAACTCGCGCGGTGTAAACCCGGTCGATGAATGAGTCGTATCATTTAACACTTCCTCGGCGCGATCTACAATTCTGTGCCACGCGTGTTGACGATCGCTCGCATACGCTCGCATTATTCGCCCTAATTCACGCATAACACGCTCAACCGGATTGGACTGTGGATTGTACGGTGACGTTTTGCGAGGATCGAAACCCTTTTCTCGCGCAAAATTACGCCCATCGAGCTGTTATAAACTGTCCTCCGTTGTCGGTTAGAATCGCCCTAGGTATACCGATATCTCGAAAAAATTCATTACTCAGGATCTCGATGATCGTATCTAACTTTTGATCCTTCATCGGATAGAGTTTTACGAATTTTGAAAACTGATCCATTACAACCAATAGATATTTGTATCCGTAACCGGTTCTCGGTAACGGACCGAATATGTCTAGGGACAAAGTATCGCCCGGTGCATCCGGTAACTCATAGTACTCGGTGCCCACCGTGGGTCTCGTATAGTACTTTGTTGCCTGACAAATTTCGCACGATGCCACTACGTCTCGCGCAATTCTATCGAAATTTGCTCCGTGAAAGTAACTTTTTAAGAATTCGAGCACTTTGTCGGTACCAAAGTGTATTATTAATCGGTGAATTTCTTTCGCGATTTTCCACGTTACTTTCCGCGGTAACGCGACTCTATCGCTATCATTGTGTTTAACGCGCATTACAACCATCTCTCTCGTATACGTTATCGGGATAATCCCGCGCCTGCTGTTGCAACTTTTCGTCGTTTAATTGCGCATTTTTTATAACATCTACCCACAACGTTGTGTCTATACCCTCTCTAG
Organism: Leptothorax acervorum; assembly: GCA_035220615.1. Taxonomy (NCBI): domain Eukaryota; kingdom Metazoa; phylum Arthropoda; class Insecta; order Hymenoptera; family Formicidae; genus Leptothorax; species Leptothorax acervorum. Next base: position 55,328 of record JASTWQ010000388.1, read on the forward strand.
GATTACGGATAATCGCTATTCGTTTTGTTTCGCACGTTGGATCAACCGTGAACGTTTCGTCTCGACAAAGTATCCGCTATAGCGTTATCTTTGCCGGGCAGGTGTACGATATCGAGGTCAAATTCTTGCATGAATCTGAACCATCTCGCAATACGACCGTTATTGTTGACGCAAGTGCTGAGAAATTGTAACGCCTGATGGTCGGTATGGACCTTAACATGACGTCCCATTAACAAAGTATACCATTTTCGCAACGCGAAAATTAACGCTAAGCACTCTAGCTCGGTAGTGGTGTAATTTAGTTCTGCGCCTTTTAAACTACGACTAGCGTATGCTACCGTTTGTTTGTTTTCCTCGGAATTTTTTTCGTATTGGTACAATCTAGCGCCCAAACCTGATCTAGCCGCATCTACGTAGATACCAAACGAGTATCCCGGTTGAATCAGATAAAGTTCAGGTGCCTCTTGGAACGCTCGCTTGATCTGATTGAAAGCTTCCTGATGCTCACGCGCCCAGATAAATTTCTGGCCCTTCTTCAATAGACCCTCCAATGGTTTAGTCAATCTGGCGAGGTTTTTAACGAATCGTCTATCCCAATTCACCAGGCCCAAAAATGATTGAACGGATTTTTTATTGGTAGGCCTTTCGAAGGATGCTATCGCTATACGCGTTTCGTCATTTATCTCCGCTTTAATCTCGCTAAACGTATGGCCCAAAAACTTTATTTCGCTACGCAGGAATTCGCATTTTTCGCGATTTAACTTGAATCCTGCTTGCTCAAGCTTCGTTAATACGAAATCAATGTGATAGAGATGTTCCTCTAATGTCTCGGATGCGATTAATACATCATCCAAGTAAATCGTGGTGAATTCGTTTACACCTAGCGCGTTATCCATCGCGCGTGTAAACGAAGCACCGGCCGTCTTTAGACCGAAGGGCATACGTAGAAAAACGTATGTCTGCCCGTCAAAAAGAAAGCCTGTATATTGTCTCGAGTTTTTCTCCAGAGGAATTTGCCAAAATGCATTTGATATGTCGAGAGTAGAGAAATATCGCTTTCGGCCAACGCGTCTAAATACGTCCTCTATGGTCGGTGGTTGCGCGTGGTCATCACGCATGTGTTTGTTAATCTCGCGCGCGTCGAGACACAAGCGTATGTCGCCATTTTTTTTCACGACCACCACCAATGGATTAACATATTGCGTCGCCTGTTTCTTTACGACTCCCTGTTCTACTAACTCCCTAATATACTTCCTAACTCGATCCAAATGTTTTTCCGGTATCGGGTAAGTCTTACGTTTGTACGGCTTTGTCGATGACATCTCAATTTTATGCTCGTAATCTACCGCTCTACCTAATTTACCGTTAAACATGCTTTTATGCTCGTCGAGAATTTCATCGAGCTTCGCATTCGCGTCTTCGCTTCTAATCAATTCACGCTCGCGTGTGAGTGTATAGACTTCCTAAATTTGACGTCTATATTTTCATCGCAAGACAACAGCATGCTATAGCGCATCTGAAAATCTATACCAAGCACAATGTCGAACGCTAATCTTTCGACAACGTAAAATTCATGTATATATCTTTTATCGCGATACATGAACATAATTCGCGCCTTTGACGCTACGGTCGTTCCTCGCTCTGAGAACGCTCCTTTCAACGCGAATTTTTTGATCGGTTGAACATCCACGTATACACCCGTCTCGCGTAAATTATCGAAACAGATTTTCGTTATGGCCGTGATTTGAGAACCCGTATCTATTAAAGCTTTAATTTTTGTCTGATTGAACGTCATCTCAATCATCGGTAATTCATCTAATATGGCCTTTTGTCTCTGTTCCGCGATCATATCCTCATCTAATTCGGATATAATTTCTCGGGTACGTATAATGTTCAACGGATGTTCACACGTTTCCGCGCTCGCCTCTCGCTCACGCGTTATCGCATTACATTTTCTATCTTCGCTCTCGCGGGAATCATCGCTCTCGCGATCGCTATTTTTTTTAAGCTTCTCGTCAGCGTCGCCCGCCGTGATCGCTGCAACCTTACGTCCGCGATCCTTGTCGGCGTGACGCTCGCGATTCGACGAGAAATTCATATTGTTTCCGGATTTCCATCTACGGTTGTCCGATTTTTCACGCGAATATCGCGTTTCTTTTGGTTTCGCGTCCTCGTCGCTCGTATTCGTCAGTTCAAACGATTCCCACGCCTTCTTTGTCTTTACGCGCCCGCGTCGGGTGATTCCGATCTCTTCCATCCCGCGGATTTCTTAAACGGCGAATTTCTCGTCGCATCACGCCTAGGAAGTTTGTCGTCACGAAAATCTTTTCGCGCGTTTGCGTTCTGTCGACTCGGCGTCGTCGCTGATTCTTTACCACTCGGCTGATGAGTATCACGCCTATCGCTCGATCTACGCGCGTCCGCGCGCAATCTTCGCGTTTCTCTCTCATTTTCGAGAGTATCCAACATGGCGATAAATTCGCTCACGTTACGCACCACCGACGGTCTGAGCTCCCGCGTGATGTCCGCATCGAAATGCTCACGAACGGTTTGTATGATCTCGTCGTCGGTCATTGGTGGTGTCAGCGTTTTCGCTTGACGAGCTAAATTTAACGCGTATTCAGTCATGGACATGCCTCCTGACTTGAATCTACCGAAATAAATCATTTGTCGGAATCTCATCTGGGCTTGAGTGCCCCAAAAATGTTGTCTAAAGAGACACTTTATCTGCTCAATATCTTCCGCGTATTGCAGCTCGAACCATTAGGCCGCTGCGCCTTTCATACATCTACCGAAATAACACAGCTGTTCGTCCTCGGGGACTGCCTCGTATCTCGCGAGTCTTTCAAACTTGTCGAGAAATCTAATTGGATTCTGGCTGTCTGTCTTACCGCGAAAATTGAGCTCGTCGAAGGGATTTTTTAGCCACCCCCCTCTGGGTAGTCTTACGCGCATCGGGACTAAATCTAACACGGCGTTATTCGGCGCTACACCTATCTCACACGCATTCGGATCGATTGTTTTCCTATCGTGATTCGACGGTCGGTCCGATTCTGTGTTCTGGGTATTGACAGATTCGCGTCTCTGTTGCCGCATTTGTGCCCTAAGTATCTCCAATTGTTGCGTTAACTCTTGGATCTGTTGATACAACTGCGCTTCATTCTCCGCCTGCATTTATATCGACGTTTTCGCGTTCGCGACTCAAGTTAACCGGTGCGTTTGTCGAATCCGTTATTTGTAACAGATTCTCATTGTGTTCGCTATCGGCTAATAATATCGCATTTTCGCGTTCCGTATCCCTGCTCCCAGATGCGTTTCGCGATCTGGTTCGCTGAGCAATGGGCAATACGGGAGAACGTGGCACGGTAGCCATTCTATCGGCTCTCGGTGTGCAATATTTTCTAACACGCTTACTTCGTTTCGGCCCTATTTTGCCTATTTGCGTATAATTCACTCTCAACAGACAACTCTGACACACGTCCGCGCGTTTCTAGTGACGCGATTGTAAAAATCACTACGGATCTCGCGACACTTATCCGCACGTTCTCGCGACGTTTGTCGGTTAGTCTATGTATGTAGTCACAAACTGCCTTAAAAAAAATTATTTAGTTATTACGGTCGCAACTATATAGTTATCACACGGACGAGGTTACTCGTATCCTGTCACGGTCGCCATTAATTCTCCGAATAAATGTGCGAATAGTGACAGGCAATATTTATTTGAACTCACGGACGAGTTCTCTCGAGTCCTGTCACGGTCGCCATTAATTACACAAATTACTTCGCGTAGGCTAGTAACCGTATAATTCTACCGTCTCGCTGACCGGTAAGCGTTGTTTAGACGGGTCGCAGGTTCTTTGCTCGGAGTTGTGGACTTGAGAGTAAATTATCTATCTTACGCAGGCTAACACTGTAACCGGGCACGGGAAGTTACGCGTGATACGACTCATTCATTTAATCTTCCGAAAATCTTGAAAATTCGTGAAACACGGTCGCCACTCGATTTTACCCGTTAAACCGAGAAAGGTAAGTATACTACTAACCGTATCTGTCGACTAATTCCCCTTTTTCTTTGTTTCAGGTGTTGCGGACTGCTGCTGGCCGCTCGCTGTATCGTATCTCACGGATGGACCTCCTTCGTAGAAGCCGCTTACTACCAACGATGCTCAGGACCACTGGATCGTCACGGATGAAACATCAGCAGGATCGTCGCAGAATCTCAGGTAAGTCTCGTATACCGTATACGTATAACGTAATTAATGTGCATTTACTCGCACTTAATTTATTTGTAGGAACGGTGATCTCGCATGTATCTACCGCTTAGAAGGTGACTCAGGACAGGTCACAGGATATCGTCGAATGATTTCAGACACTAAGGATATCACTTTTGTATAACAAAATATTTATTCAATAAATGTAGAATAAATAGTCATTCAGTTCGATCAACGATGATTTACAGTCACTCGTGGTGTATCACCGCTATCGTATATCACAATGTTCGTATGTCGCGTGTAAATTGACAATATTTCGAATAATCACGAAATTCCGCCCGCAACATGGGTGTCACCGGTCGTTGTGAGAATATAACGTATTCTCCCGCGTGATTGTCCTTTGTTTCGTACACGGATGTGAATGTTCGCACTATTCGTTACGAGTCGCACGCACACTTATCAACGATACGTGATACTTCCGGATATCGCTCCGTACGCGGGTCTCGTCGGTTGTATCGAGAACGTTCGCTCGTCGTAATGCAATTTAACACGGCGCGCTCTCCCGACAGACTAACCGTTATCTATGTGCGTATATATCGCACTAGCTTCACTTGTTCGCGTAATATATAATATTCGCGTTGTACCGGATATCGCTCCGTACGCGGGTCTCCCCGGTTGTATCGAGAACTTCTATGAACACGTCAATTTGTGTTAGCTGTACGAGCTCTCCCGGCGGACTCACCGTTAACGCTCGCTCGCTACGTCGCACATCCCCATCCTACGCAGTACCCCCACTCTTGTTTATCTCGAGTGATGATGACGTCATATCGCCTGATCGTCGCTACGCAGGAAATCGATAAGTCCGACAAACACGTCGGAATTTCGCACGACTGTCTCTTATATCCTCGCAAATGCTGGAAACTATCTTTGAATATATTTATTCGAAGATTCTCATATGACATATAACATGATTATGCATGAATTTACAGGTACAACGTAATTTCGTTATTTAGAGATGTAGAACGATCGCTCTTTGATACAGATGATTCTTATTATCTAATATCACGGGAAATGACGCGTTTTCCCGGTGATGACGCTCGAACCGGAAGTTGGCCTTTGAACGATGCGGCTTCAACGGGAACGCTATATTAACGTTATTTAAGATCTAATAGGAACGTTCGAAGTCTTTATTTCTCAAAATACACTTTGAACAACGATCTGGTCATTGGACCATTGGATTCGCGCGGGACCTTGACGGATGCTCTCGCTAGGGTCTCGCGATCACCCCTATATAGGTGTTTTCCTCGTGGATGATCCCCAGGTCGACTTCCTTGTTCAGGGCTCGGAGAACGACGGGAGTCGCTCCGCTGGGTTCCCAGGGACTCAATTAGTCGATCCCCGATGTTTGTTCCTGAAGAAGATGTCTGAACCGGAAGTTGGCTATGTCCCGGTCGGATCAGGGTGAAACTCGGTATATATGCTATTTGGGACCCTACTAGGCCATCGCCGTTGGCCGTTTGTTCGTACGAAGTTCGAACAAGAATCTAGCTTTTGGTCGGTCGAAATTCCAAATGACCCTTATCAACGTCTTAATTGACGTCCAAAGAACGCGTTGGTATTGTTTATTTCACCGGATCGTATCTACAGAGTAGTTTCCCTGTACACGCGACGCACTTGGTCGTGAGCGCGATCAAGATACACGCTGATACTATTTTAACGCTGAATCACGGGTTTTTCCCCTTTTGTACGCATTTATGCGCGGTTCGCATGAAAATAAGCGAAATAATTTGAAACAAAAGAATATTTAAATGGGGAGAAACCAAAATGAACTAATATAATAATGTACTCGATGTCGGACATGGTGGCCGGCACCGGATTATTCCACTTTTACGCCACGCTTGGCGCGTCTGTCTCTATGTGAGATTATATATGTGTGGACGCTCGTGATGACGATGCGCCTCTCTACACGCAACTTAATTCTATTGCCTTACCATCTAAACGACATAAACGGCGCGCATCTTTATATATATTTATATATATAAATGATAGAAAACGAAAATAAATATATCTTGGTATTATACCTTTACGCGACAAAAGAAAATAATAGTACAACAATGCCACGCGAACGACATTGAACGCGAGGAAACGTATGCTGGACAGCTCGGAGACTTACTCTGCCTCACCTTCCTCCGGCCTCGTCTCTGGCGGCACCGCTGCAGCCTCATCCGGCTGCAAGGGTTAGGTTACTTTTTTGGAAGTGGAGATGTATACATATATTGTATCAATCAATGTATATATTTGATTCTTGAAAATACAGTAATTCTATTTAAATACCTAAAATATTGCAGCCTCCTACCAGAGAAAAAATTCACAATAGTGTAGCAAAAGAAACAAAGTACAAATAAATGAATAAAGTCATCATAAATAATAACATTTAACGCATATTAGTTAATCACAACGACAGATTGGCAGCAAATTCTGCAAAAATTTTAAATCCAATAAAGCGCAAATAAATTAATAAAGGTCCTAAATAATAATAACAGATAACTTATAATAGTTATTTATAATGACAAGTTGGCAGCAACATTTTTCAAATATTTCAATACATCCTGTTGGCTGTAGACTGCAACAAGACTCTTCAACCGCGCATCGCTGTCTTTGTAGCGTCTTTGTTTTTCATTCTCAGGAGCGTGAGCATTCGCGCGCGCAATGTGAGCTTCCACCAGACCCTGCTCTGCTTGAATCAATTCAATGAATGCCCACAACATAAGGTGCGATCCATTTGCTCTCCGATTTAGTGCACAGTGCCAACCTTCCACTGCATTGTTGGTACGAGCAGTAGCCATCATCACCGAAGAGTAGTGGTTCCACAAATTAATGTCAAACATGGCACCGCGTCGTTCACTACGACGATTCAACACGCCAACCCAAGTGTGCTCAAAATAATCAAGGAAACCTTTCAGATCATTCTCATTATCGTTGAAGAATTTTGATTTTAGCAAAGCATCATACGCGTAAATTACATCGTCGGGAGGAACGAATGCCAATGCGGATAACTGTCGCAAATTACGAGCAAATCGGCTGCTCTCGCAGTACAATTGCGCAAGATCATGGTTCTGTATATTTCGCCAAAGTGCTTGTCCGAAATGGAAGAAACATCCTTTGATAATACACTCGGGAAATTGAATTGCAAGGGTCTTCAAAAATGCCGTCTCAAAATCCGACATTACATATTTTGGGGCCAACCCAGGGCATGCGTCCTTCAGAACCCGCAACAGATTTTGATACGTTCTCTTGCGTCGGATGGGACATAACGCATATACAAGAGGCACAACTTTGCCATTCACCTCCCCATGTATGGTGTAGAGTTGATCAAATAATTCTGGCACTACTTTAAAAGTACCATCACAGTACCACATGTCACATCTTTGCAGCACCTGTAGATTATCCTCCGTAGCAAATACAAGTAGTCTGTTATTAATATCTTCAGAATCGAACAACAAGAATTTCACGTTCTTCAATGTCTTTTGAAATTGATCTGGTATTATATACAATGTGTCCTTCTTTGGATTAGGTGGTACAGGATTGTTCCTTTGACGAATTCCTCTGACAGTCCGACCCAATGACTCAGCACTCGGTAATTGTGAAGCAACGGGTGACGACACTTTACCCAGCACGGACGCCACTAACGACGACGATGCTTCCTTGTTTGTCAACGCCTTCTTTTGTAATTTCGCAACAATTCGCTTTGCATCAACTGCTGCAGCGTTAGGAGTGTGAGTTGTGTGCTCAGTTTGATGCAAAATAATGCCTATAGGCAAACAAGATACAAAAGGAATTAATGCAAAAATTTGGATACTGAGCAAGTAACGCATAATTACATAAATTGACTTACCATCTCGTAACTCCGACGACGTATGGCAAATCCCCCGACATCCATTTTTATATTGAACACACCGCCAAATCACTTTGCCATTTGATCCCTCTCCATGCTTATAGTATAAGTGACCATCAACTGTTAACATTTTCTTGCCCTTATTATTCTTCAAAAATTTAAGCGGCATAGTGCACGAAATAATCACAACCAGCACTTGAAACAGACTGATTATAATTGCTGTCAATACCACGTATTCGCACTGTAATGGTTCGAAATGATATTATTGGCGACGAATAGCACTTGTAAACACAAGACAGAGCAATCAGTTAGCGGCTCCGAATAATAACATATACAAATAATGACACACACAATTTCAAATACAGTAGACATCACTGGAGAAAATATTCTGGCTGGTGACTTTTTCAAAAGATTTTTGGATGAGGAGATTTTTTCCGGGGAATTTTTTCCGGGGAGATTTTTGGATGGGGAGATTTTTTCCAGGGGGATTTTTTCGGGGAGATTTTTTCCGGGGGACATTTTTCCCGGGGGATTCTTTCCTAGAGCCGTCATCATATGCAGCGACAACATAATTAATGTATCTGCTCGTATTTCTGCAGATATTCAAATGTGCATATTGTTCAGTCACAGATCAGTTTGTATCAGCTAATTCCGGAAATATTTTGAAATTGCCTCGTACATATTTCAAATGTAACAGAATGTTGTTTGACGTAACAAATATATTTGCAAACATAGATATCATAATAAAATATTTAAACGTATTAAAATTATAACCTTTTATTATGTTTTGATGAAAAGAAATTGAAGAATACTTATAAATAAAAATAAAAAAAATTATTTTTTAACTGTAACACGGTTTTGTTTGAAAAAAAGAAAAAGAGATATTTATTTCATGACACACTCTCTATAGGAATTGTAAAGTGGACAAACCTTTTTTAGTACTTTTCCAAAAATAGCCACATATCAAATTTTCGTAAAAAAAAATTATATATATGGCACGTAGCCCGACGGTGCTGGTTGGTATCCTGGTGGTGCAGATGATGCCGGCACATATCCTGGTGGTGCGGGCGATACCGGTACGTATCCTGGTGGTGCGTACGATGTCTGTACGTATCCCGGTGGTGCGGATGATGCCGCCACGTATCCCGGTGGTGCGGACGATACTGCCACATATCCCGGTGGAGCGGACGATGCCGCCACGTACCCCGGTGGTGCGGTCGATGCCGCCACGTATCTCGGTGGTGCGGACGATACCGCCACATATCCAAGTGGTGCGGATAATGCCGGGACGTATCCCGGTGGTGCGGACTGATGAATATCTGTATATCGGTGTAGGCGGTATAGGCGGTGCAGTCGGCGTTGTGTACACCGATGGTATGTATGATTGTGCATATATATCACCGGTGTACTTCCGTTGCTTGCGCTTCTCTTTTTGAAGCATGCGATGAAACACCTGTTGCATTTTCTGAAAAATAAAATGTTATTACATAAGCAACTGGAAAGGACACGAGACAATAAACGAGCAAAATAGATTATTAGATATAGGCAATACTAACTTTATTATCCCGGTAAAAAATGTTTAATATAAGAATATATAAAAACATACAGGGTGTCCCAGAATATTTGGGACTTTTCTCAAAAACAGATAGAACGGACTCAACTAAGTCGAAAAGTCCTTTACCATTTTGCAATTTTCGCAATAGGTAACGAGATATTAATAATTAAAAATTGCCGTGTTAGCCCGGCCTACCGCCAAATGCAAGCGCGCGGCGAGATGCGGCCGCCCATTGCCCACCGATCGATATTCGCGGTCGGCGCGCGGGGAGTTGTTTACTACAAGCGGCAATACGAGTGGCGCGTAACGCTGGGCCCCCGTTCTAAGATAAGATAGTTCCTCGCCTTTTTTTTAATAAAAATAAAATTGTCAGACGGCACAAAAATTTTCTATGTGTGTACGTGTACATGCATGTGCACGTATGCATGTATGCAACGCTCAGAAAAGTGCATTTTACTGCATAAAAAAGATCCGGCGACCGCCTCTTAACGTGCTCGACTATTTTGTTTGGGGTTACATCAAAGATTTAGTCGAGCACAGGCGTGGTGGTACACAAGCTGAGGTACGAGAAGAAATTTTCGCAGCTTTCAATACCATCACGCCGGAAATGGCGTACCGCGCGACGCGCAATATTACTCGAAGGGCCGAACTCTGTGTACGAGAACGAGGAAGGAACTTCAAACAGTTTTTGCATTAAAATATTTTCATATTTTAATGCAAAGTGGATTAGACCTACTGGGGATACCACTTAAAAAAAAATGCGCCATGCTATCTACCGCAAGGTGGTGTGGAAATGATAGCGCTCTACTATCATTTTCTTGCCACAGAAAGAAAAAATAATTATTTTTTGGCTCGCGATCTTATATTGCGATTGTTATTCACGTACGCACACGCAGAAAAATATTATTCTAGTGCTAAGAATTAAGCAAACCAATTACTAAATTTTAGTTCTCTTCTTCTAAGTAATGGTTATTTTTACAAAGAATATTTTCTTAATAATAGTCTTAAAATTCACTTATTATTTTATTTAAAAATTTTAAAATAAATAATATTTACTTAACATTTCTTTGCCTGCATACACACACATACAAATAACATACTATAAATTACTTGAATTAAATAAATATTACTTATTTCTAATATTTCATAAGTTTATAGAAGAATATAAAATTAAAATAAAAATTTGATTTGCTTATTATTTTAACTTTTCTTCGATAAAATTTTATAATGTTACATTCTTTAAAGAAAAAATATAAATTCTCTTTGCGGGTACATGATAATGACTTTTTCTAAAATTTGTAATGAGTACATTTTAACATTATCATCAAGAAATTATTCTTTGTTAAAGATAACCGTTGCTTACTAAAAGAAAAAAAGTAAATTGAGTAATCGCTTTTTTATGCAGTAAAATTGATACTTTTCTGAGCGTTGCATACATGCATACGTGCACATGCATGTACACGTACACACATAGAAAATTTTTGTGCCGTCTGACAATTTTATTTTTATTAAAAAATAGGCGAGGAACTATCTTATCTCAGAACGGGGGCCCAGCGTTACGCGCCACTCGTATTGCCGCTTGTAGTAAACAACTCCCCGCGCGCCGACCGCGGATATCGATCGGTGGGCAATGGGCGGCCGCATCTCGCCGCGCCTTGCATTTGGCGGTAGGCCGGGCTAACACGGCGATTTTTAATTATTAATATCTCGTTACCTATTGCGAAAATTGCAAAATGGTAAAGGACTTCTCGACTCAGTTGAGTCCGTTCTATCTGTTTTTGAGAAAAGTCCCAAATATTCTGGGACACCCTGTATATAAATGTATATAATTATATATATCAAATATATGTCCATGCATGCCTATACATGTTTTGTTCTTTTCTACAATCTCTGTTTGTATATGTTATAGGAAAAAAGAATAAAAAGAAAAATCTAAAAAATGCAGTGCGAAAATGATCTTTTTAATCATTTTTAGATTCTTTTTTTTATTCTCTTCCTGTAATATATACGAACAGAGATTATAGAAAAGAAAAAGACATGTATGGACATATTTGATTATAATTATATATATTTATATATGTTTGTGTATGTTTTTACCAACAGACCAACATATAATACATCGTATTGTCTAATATGTAATCATCTATTTTGCTTATTTATTGTCTCGTGTTCTTTTCACTAACATGCTATATGTATAATATTTGACTGCAAACACGGCTATCTTATTCAGATAAGAAAAAATTTATTGTTACAGACAAATAAGCCGAGCTTGTGTGTGTGTATATATATGACATGTATACATATATAAATTTCGAAATATTACTTACTCTGTTGAATCCGCTTTGCTGCCCTCGTGTCGGCCGGGTCGGCCCATGCGCCTGTAGCGGCGCCGTCGCTGCCGCCGTCTCCTCGTACACTGGCAGAGGTGCCGTCGTTGTCGCTGCCGTTGTAGCTCTCACTGCCCCCTCGTGCTGCACCGGCAGCGGCGCCGTCGTTGTCGCCGTCGCTGTCGCTGTCCTCTCGCACGCCGGTAGCGGCGCCGTCGCCGTCGCCGTCCTCTCGCACGCCGGTAGCGGCGCCGTCGCTGTCGCCGTTCTCTCGCGCACCGTGGGCGTCGTGGCAATACTGCCTTCACTTCGAGCTGAAATATAATACAATATATTATTAATTGTTTTTGTACATTACATATAACAGATATTTATATAGAATAGTTATACTTACGTCTACGTGTAGTTCTTTTGCTCTCCATGTTCGCAGTTCGCACTTCGCTCTTGGCGAGACTCGGACAGTAACAGACTATGATTGAGACTGATCAGTGGGAGCGCGGGGCACGGGGCCGCGCGCGGGCACGATCGGCTTTTGTCCCACAACAGAGTCGCACGAAAGACTCGTGAACACAAGCGACTTTTTTCGCGCGACAGAGATACGTCAACGGCAAGGATAAAATGCTATCGGGAGGGGGAGGGGGGGGCCACTCGGGTGATGTGGTCTAACGCAGCCCTACGTCACTGACAATTTTTCATGTTTTCTTCATTTTCACTTACAATAAATGTATAGCACAAAGCATGTTTATGTATAGGTATATGTATATTATATATGTGTGTGTATATATATATATTTATACACGTGTATGGATATATATATATATGTATACATAACGGATATTGTGTTTTACTTTCGTATATGGGCGAGTTTTTTAATTCATCGATTGATTCGCATTATGCGCAAATGCAGCTTTTACATAGCAAAGTTGCCTTTGCGCATAATGCGATTGATCAATCGAAGAATTAAAAAACTCTTTCCATAAATATATATATATATTATATATATATTGAATTTTTTAAATTATATATCTATATATGAATCTTACATATATCTATATATGAATCTTACATATATATCTGTATATGAAAGTAAAACAGAAATATCCGTTTTGATGCAGTAAAAGCGTAGCAATCCACAGTGGCTCAGCGGTAAGATGCTCTGTTTATCACCGCGCACCGGAAGGACTCGGGTTCGAATCCCTGCACCGCCAGGATACGTGCCGGCCATCGTTCGCACCACCGGGATACGTCCTGTTTTCCATAAAAATACACGCCAAAAATGGCGATAATCCCGCTGCCGGCGCATGAGAGGACGGCGACAGCGACGGCGCCGCTGCCGGTGCACGAGAAAACGGCGATAAGATGACAAGAGCAACTTACAGCCACTGTGGATTGCTATTTTTTTCAATTTTTAATGTACATATGAAATTATATACATTTTATAAATGTAATTGACTTTTTTTTATAAATAAATCTTATTTTACTTTATTTTTATTTTAATCATTGTACTTTATAGAAGTTTTTGTAATAATGTAAATTAGGCATTACTTGGAGTAAAGTGTTTAAAATGCATCGGTATACCACAATTATATACCTTTATATTATATTGTTACGAATTAAACATTTACATTTATTGATATTATATACTTTATTGGCAATTACCTTTTTTAATACAACGCCTGTGCTACAATTTATAAATGCAGATATAGTGCTTGATATCTTCGGAAAGAAATCTTTTTCTCTGTATCTCACAGTGTACACATAAGCTGCAGACATTATTTAAAAAAACAAGTACAACAATAACAAAGTAGATGTATATTTCGCCAAGGAACATAGCGCTGAATAATTTAGCAATGCGACTATCGCAAAAATTTCAATTACCGTTCACATATACATATTACTCATGGATACACTGTGACATCGGACATAAATATTTCTATTCCGAAAATATCGAGCATTATTTAATTTTATTACAATTGCAATTAGCAGTTATAAAACGTAGCACAGACTTTGTATAGATAAATCGTAATGGCCAATGTAACATGATACCGAAAAATATGTTCCTTTCATTCGTAACAATTTTATCAAAATATATAACGATGCATTTTGACTATTTTAGTCCGAATATTGCTATAATCTTCGAGTATTACAAAAGTAATCTTTACTTCGTACAACATCTGCAAAATAGAATCTTGCTATGCAAAACTGCGGCTGCGCTCGTGTTTTGCGCACGTTTGGCGCAAATTCCGCGATACGACAGTTGCCACCGGCGAAGCGCGAAGCTCACTTTTCTCGCTGTCGCGCATCGCTACACACGTTCTGGAGCGTAACGGATTTGTGACGCGTAAAGACGTGATACGTTAGTTTGTGAGAAAAGTGTGAGTGATAAGTGATAAGAGTTTACGATGGGAAATCATTGGAAAAAAGGCATTTCTCAACCTAGACGGTCTATGAAGAAAGGATGGAGAAAAAGGTAAGTTCCAGTATCTGTAGAATGTACGAGAAATTGTTTTACCGTTTATTCTTATTCATACAGTCGGTCTCACAAAAGCGTTGGCATGATATGTGGAAAAATAATTATTATTTTCTAATAAGTAAGAAACAGGTTTGTTGTGAATACGTAAAATAGTACGACTAATGTGTAGTCTCCTTTATTATGAAGTATAGCCTCACAACGCCGGCATACTTTTGGTGAGTTTTTCGGCATATTCCGAGGGTAACTACTTTCATCTTTTCCCTGATTCGGTATAATTGTTGTTACGTTATAAATGTTTTTTACGAAGGTTCAGCTTGTGCTACACATTGTCACGACTTTTGCACGCGGACTCAAGCCGGATCAAAATGAGAAACGCGGTCGGAACAATGATTAGGTAACGTCAGAGTACAACCAGGCTCGTAACAGTAATAGTGAGTTTATTAATGATACAAAAAATAAGAAAAGTAATGAGAACGGGCGATATCAAAATATGAACAATTTTCGGTAGTAATTATTATTTACTGAAATAATAAGAACGATAGAGGAACGGTACAGATTCAAACTTTAAACAAATTACGTAAGCAATAATCAGAGATTTTCCTAAAAATGCGTAATAAGTCTCGGCCTTCCAAATATGTTTTCTATTACTTGCGGATATACCGAAAAACTCGGCTAAAGCATGCCGAAACGTTGTGAGGCTATACTTTAAAATAAAGAGGACTACACACAATATCAGGTAATCACGTCGTAGTATTGTACGTGAAGTACAAAGCAGTTTATGACTTTTTTGAAAATAATAGTGATTTTTACATATATGAAGCCAACGCTTTTGTGGGACCGAGTGTATATTTCATATTTACATAACTATAGTTCATAAATGTTAAAAACCAAAACAGATGTAATAATACCCAGTCAATACAAAACAGTTAGTAACATTATATCTCTGTTGTAATTTTGCAGTAAACATTGTTGAGTGCAAAATTATAACATTGATGTTATGAAACTAATGCTCGGTGTTGATTGGGTACATGTGTAAAAATCTGTATTCTTTTATTATCAGACGTTTAAAACAATTTCTTTATGTTTTTAATACATGTAACGTATAACATAATAAAAGGACGTGGCACTTTGTTCTTCTTATAGTATTACCGTTTACACAATGCATCGTCACATAGATAAAATCTTTATAATCATCGAAAATGATTAAACACGAAAAGACATTACTTTTATAATTTTTGTAACGTTATATAAAGAAATTGTATATGTCAAATGCATAAGTCATTCATTTTTTAAAATATCTGGAAATATAAATAAATTGTATGGCTTATTTTTTTTATGACATTGAAATACTTATTACACGTTACAACGAATTGGTAAAAGAATGCTACTTTCACACATTTATTTCACATTAATTAAAATAGTGCTCATGTCTTGCATATGCCTATTGTGCAGCACAATCATGTATTTCAATATCACATTAGAAAGTTGACATTACAAAGTGATATTGAAATACATGATTGTGCTGCACAATAGACATATGCAAGACATGAGATGAGCACCATTTAAATTAATTGAAAGTGAAATAAATGTCCGAAAGTAGCATTCTTGTACCATGTAATTCGTTGTAAGGTGTAATAATTATTTTAATATCATTAAAAAAATAAGCCATATAATTCTTTCACATTTCCTGGTATTTCTGAAAATTAATGACATACATTTGACATACATGGTAATTCAAAACAACCATATTGTCCCGCAAATGTCATTCCTGACGCGATTCTGAGACGATTTGTCTTGTACCAAAAATTTTCCCGAAGCTAATTTTTCGAGTTAGTAATTAAAATAATTACTTATCACGGGCCGGGTACAGGAGATAGGCAAGGCAGAGGCGGCGCGACTCACCGTCGCGGGCGCTTATAGGTGAGGCCAGGTGAGGCACCTGCTGCGATCAGCTGATTGTTGCACGCGGGCGCTTAGGTGAGGCCAGGTGAGGCACCTGCTGCGATCAGCTGATTGTTGCACAGGAGAATACACACACATGTGGACACATTTTCTATCTTTGTCTCTGTCACTCACTCAATTCGTCACTTACTCACGTTCATTGACTCCAAGAATGTGTGTGTATTCTCGTGTTCAACGAACAGCTGATCGCAGTAGGTGCCTCACCTGGCCTCACGCGCGCGCGACGGTGAGTCGCGCCGCCCCCCGCCTTGCCTACCTCCTGTACCCGGAAAATTTTTGGTAAAGGAAAAATCGTATAAGAATCGCGTCAAGAATGTGACATTTGCGGGACAATATGGTTGTTCTGAATCACCCTGTATACAATTCCTTTATACAATAATGTCTTGGCGTTTAGTCAATTTCAATGATTATAAAGATTGTATCTGTTTACAATGTACGATGTATTATGTAAAGATTAGAAAAGCAAAATCCCACATAAAAGATAAAATTTGAAATCTTATAATACCGTCATAATTATAAAAATATTGTATTGCAACTTTGTTTAGCGGCAATAAAATGCATACGTTATTTGAAATTAATCTGTACATAATACTGACAGAAAAAATCTTTGAATGGTTGGAAAGCAGTCTTTTCTTTATTTATATATTTAATTAAAAATTAACTATAGGTAAACAATATTCTGTTAGTAGTTAGTACCAGAGGCGTTATTCGTGTGCTGGTTACTTTTAATAAAGCCAGAGGCGTTAATCGTGGGCTGGCTAGATTTCATTAATACCAGAGGCGTAATCGTGTGCTGGTTATATTTCATAAAGCCAGAGGCGTTAATCGTGTGCTGGTTATTTTTAATAAAGTCAGAGGCGTTAATCGTGGGCTGGCTAGATTTAATTAATACCAGAGGCGTAATCGTGTGCTGGTTATTTTTAATAAAGCCAGAGGCGTTAATCGTGGGCTGGCTAGATTTCATTAATACCAGAGGCGTAATCGTGTGCTGGTTATTTTTAATAAAGCCAGAGGCGTTAATCGTGGGCTGGCTAGATTTAATTAATACCAGAGGCGTAATCGTGTGCTGGTTATTTTTAATAAAGCCAGAGGCGTCAATCGTGGGCTGGATACTGTTAGTAAAATGTCAGAAAGTCTATTCCGACGTGAAGTAATTGTTTATAAATGCCACAAACATTTTTATTAAAGCATTGTTATGACAACGTATACACTTAATTTGTATTATAAATAAGTAATATAAATAAAAAAAGAAGACTGCTCTAACTTTTTAGTGATTAAAATTCTGTCAGTATTGTTTTAAATTAAAAAAAAACGAG
The DNA here is from genome assembly GCA_035220615.1 of Leptothorax acervorum. Classification (NCBI taxonomy): domain Eukaryota; kingdom Metazoa; phylum Arthropoda; class Insecta; order Hymenoptera; family Formicidae; genus Leptothorax; species Leptothorax acervorum. The sequence goes on from JASTWQ010000388.1 coordinate 73,067, forward strand.
AAATATTGTTTATGTAAATGTACTAATATTGAACTTGATACTTATTTGTATTTTTCTTTGCAGGCGACAGCAATTGAAATTGGCTCCACAGCAATTGGAGGAAGAATTGCGGGTAAAAGTTTACAATAACTTACACAGCTCGGATTACTTTGACCTTGACATATGTTGTCAAGGTCACCCTCCTGAGTGACCTTCAGAAGGTTTTAGTCGGCGGTCGCTGTTTATTAAAAAGTTATAAACAAAAAAAGTTTGGAAAATATAGCAGCTATTTTGAGTATTGGAAGGCATAAACGACTAATATTACGTTTTTTTTTAAAGCAGAGAATACTTTATTTCGCGAGTATGTACTTCAACTTACAAAGCACATACTTGTAAAGCGCGTCACTAACCTATAGGTTAGTGGCGCGCGTTACAAGTGTGTGCTTTGTATGTGCTTTGTATGTGCTTCAACTTAGAGAGCACATACTTGTAAAGCGCGTCACTAACCTATAGGTTAGTGGCGCGTTTTACAAGTGTGTGCTTTGTATGTGCTTCAACTTAGAAAGTTGTTTATAACCATTTAATAAACAAAAAAAAATTTGGTGGGGAAAATTATTTAAAGCAGTGAATTGTTGGTATATTGAAAGGAAAGTTACCATTCTCTGCTTTAAATAACTTTTCTTTCAATATACCAACAATTCACTGCTTTAAATAATTTTCCCACCAAACTATTTTTGTTTATAACTTTTTAATAAACAATGACCGCCAGCTAAAACCTTCTGAAGGTTACTCAGGAGGGGGACCTTGACAACATATGTCAAGGTCAAGGTCGTTTATGCCTTTCGATACTCAAAATAACTGCTATATTTGTCAAACTTTTTTTGTTTATAACTTTTTAATAAACAGCGACCGCCGACTAAAACCTTCTGAAGGTCGCTCAGGAGGGTGACCTTGACAACATATGTCAAGGTCAAAGTAATCCGAGCTGTGTAAGTTATTGTAAACTTTTACCGAATTGCGTACTGGTGATGAATCCATCGCTTTGTCGGAGTCAGTGACATCACTGTCCGACGCGATGGATTCGAAGAACAGTACTCAAGAGGTACAGAGATTGGCGCCAATAAAAGGTACGTACAAAAATGTTGACAAATGCGAAGATAACAATAATCTTGTTATCGACAAAGGCCGTATGGATACAAATTGTATCCAAGAAAGCATGCTTGAAGGCCGTCGCTTTGAAACATTGTGTGTTTCTACTGAAATGTCGATCGATGAATGTATCGATTTTTTGGAATCAGTGAAATCACTGTCCGACCAGATGGATTCACAAAACTGTACTGAAAAAGTATACAGTTTGAAACCAGTAGAACGTACGCACGAAAATGTGAAACATTGCGAGGACGACAATAATCTTGTTATCGAAAAAGGCCCTATGGATACGAATCGTATCCAAGAAAGCATATTTGAAGGCCGTTGCATTGAAACATTTTGTGGTTCTACTGGCAATGAATCTGTCGATATTTCGAAATCAGTAGTTACTCCTGGTACGATAGATGTGGAGCTTCGTACCAAAGAAACGTGCTTGGCTCTAACGCCGAAATGCACAGGTACGTACGACAATGTCCAATATCGCGAAGATGACGATATTGAACATTATATTCTTGTTGAGGGTGCGAAGGAACCTACCTATGTCCGGAAATCAGTGGAATCACTGGTTACTTCCGGTACGATGGATGTGGAGCTTCGTACCCAACAAACGTGCCCGGCTGAAACGCCGGAATGCACAGATTATGTCCAATATTGGACATCACCTGATGATGACGATATTGAGAATCATACTCTTGTTATCGAGAAAGGCGGTACGGATACAGGTCGTATCGAAGAACATGAGCCTGAAGGTCGTCGCATTATGGACTCATCATTTTTCTTGAAAGAATTGCATAGAACATTTGATAATCATAAATATAAGGCAGCATTTCAGTGCTCATTTGAAGGTTGGACATGCGTAAAATCTCGTCGCCGTGGGTTACTCACGCAATTCTTCTTCAAATGTCAAACGTGCAACTTTGAAGACAATTTTTGGTCTGAACCCGTAGATTTCGACGAAATATTAGATGTTAATAGAGCTGCTGTAGCTGTAACAATAACAGCTGGAATTGGTTACGCCCAGCTAGAAGAGCTATGTGCAGCCATGAACATTACTTGCATGTCTGAACGCACATACATTAAGTATCGCGAAGACTTAGTTGACAGTTTTCTAGAAATAACCATGGAAAGTATGAAAATGGCAGCCGAGGAGGAAAAACAACTCGCGATAGAAAAAAATGAAACGATAAATGGTATTCCGTATATAACAGTTGTTGCGGATGGCAGTTGGATGAAGAGATCGTACGGTAAAGCGTACGATTCACTTTCCGGTGCAGGTGCCATAATCGGTTACCGCACAAGGAAAGTTCTCTTCGTTGGCATCCGCAACAAATATTGCACGGTATGCGACGTAGCGGAGCGAAGAAATTGTAAAGCAAAAAGTCATAAATGCTACAAAAATTTTAATCGCGACGCAAGCTCCACAAGTATGGAGAGCGATGCCATTGCAGAAGGTTTCAATAGTAGCCTGGAAATGCACGGATTGATATACAGAACACTTATTGCTGATGGCGACAGTAATGTATATCATTGTATACTCAAAAATGACCCATATCGCGAAATGAAGGTAAGGGTACAAAAAATAGAATGTACCAACCATCTGCTTCGTAATCTGAGCAATAAATTAAAAAACGTGGCTGAAACAACTCAGCCAAAAGGGCAAAAAAGAAAATGTAATTTTGTACAGCTTAGAAATGTTGTAAAAAGCAACATTTTACCAATACGAAAAGAGATTATGGAACTAGCTTCTTTACAAAGAAAGGAAAACATACCTCCTCATTTGCAGGCTACGAAATTACGAGAAGATATATTGAACATGATTCCTAGCCACGTATTTGGTGAGCATACAGAATGTAAGAAACGCGGTCGTAAATGCGAAGATGAAACGAAGACAAACTACGTAAACGATCTGAAACTGTATGGTCTGTACCAAAAAATACAGATTGCTGTAAGATATATAGCAGCTTATTCAGATAGTTTGCTGTTAAATTACACAAATAATCCTGCAGAATCGTTCAATTCCATAATCTGCGAAGAAATTGGCGGAAAGCGCGTTAATTTTGGCAAACGAGGCTCTTATAATGCTAGAGTTTTGGGATCAGCTGTGCAATACAATACACAAGACATCCTTACAAGAGTGCATAAGGTCAGAGGTAAAGCAGTTCCACCTGTTGTCGAGAAACTGGAGAAGCGACGGCAAATAAAAGTTGCGAGAACCAGAGAATCTCGACAAATCGATGGAAGGCAAAAAAGACCGAAGCGAGAATCAGGAACAGATCGCCATTATGGCCCGCACTCGCAAAAACCAGACGATTCAGATGATTTATTCGAAAAAAATCGGCAAGATCATTTTAAGATGTTGGCTAAAAACGCGGAAAACAGGAAGCAGATTGAACGAAACACAATAGATCAAAGTGATTCTGAGCTGTGGATGGTCACAAGAAGTCGCATGTTGACAGCATCCAATTTTGGAAGGGTATGTCGTATGAGATTGCAAACGCCTCGCGCACCAACAGTGAAAGATATTTTGTTTCCTCCGTGCATTGACACTGCAGCCATGAAATATGGTCGCGATCGAGAGGAGGATGCGAGGAAAGAGCCGCAAAACTCAAGAAACAAATAAAACCTTGCGGATTGTTTATTGATGGTAAAAATCCATTCCTGGGTGCTTCTCCCGATGGGCTTATTGACGAAGATGGTCTGGTGGAGATTAAATGTCCTCAGTCGGCTGAAAATTTAACAGCAGAAGAAGCCATAGAAAAATTGGCTTCCTTGAAGACCATCTTTCATTAAAAAAAATCCTGACAATATGAATAGAAATCATAAATTTTTTTATCAGGTTCAAGGTCAATTAAACATAACGCAACGAGAATATTGCATTTTTGCTGTATGGACACCAAAAAGCATGAAAATAGTGCGTGTAAATAGAGACAATGCTTTTTGGGAAACTAATATGCTGCCTTTGCTAAAACGCTTCTACCACGATAGCATGCTTCCGGAAATCTTGAATAGTCGTCATGCAAGGAATATGCCTATAAGGAAGCCAATATATATTATAGAAGCACAGGAAGCAAGTAAAAAATTAAGTAGTCAAAAAGCTATTGAGCAAAATGCAGTAAAATGCGAAAATGTCATTAATGAAAATAAAGAAACGTTAAAATGTGACATTTTGCCGATAAACACAGCAATTACCACTAATGTGATAGCTCCAGATATGGAGCAGGATGATGATTGTACATATATTGGTACAAGCTACAAGCGAGATATAACCGAAGAGGATAAGGCAAGACGAATAATGAATTTAAATGAAATTATTATACCTATTTCCGTTGTGAAAAAGAATGTTTTGTCTCGCAACAACCTCCTAACGGACGAATCGATAGATGAATTTTTACGCATTGTAAGACAAAGTACTCCTTTTGAAACGCAAAGTGTACAATATCAAGAATGTCCTCATTATATTGACGCTAGTAAGAGCGACAAAAGCTTACAAATAATTGGAGGAAAAAGTAAAGCAGGGGGAATTGAACACTGGCGATGTATATTTTGTGATGGCACCAAACTGTTCGTATATGACAGTATACCTGGCTGTACATACGACAAATTGGTAAGCAAGGAAAGAGAATATATAAAGCGTCGATATCCAAAAATAAGGCAAAGTGACATTATTTTTGAGAAAGTTGATGCACAACCAGACGCTACAAGTTGCGGAATTTACGCCGCAGCTTTTGCCACAACTATAGTCTTACAAGGCAATCCTTGTAATGTAAAATATTCCTATCAAGTAGGACAGATGAGACAACACTTTATAAAAATTATAGAAGATGGACATCTATCGCTATTTCCAACACGTCCGTAGTAATATTTACAAAGTTACGATATTGCATAAATACAGGGTGTTCTAAAAAAGGGGGGCCAAAATTTAGGGAGATATTCCTCACACCTAAAGGATAAAAAAATGTTATATGAACATGGGTGCGGAAACGCTCTTTCCAGGAGTTAGAGCTTTTTTTCTGAGTACGGCTAAATGAGGTTGTGACCTTATCTGCCAGGCAGAAATCAGAAAAATTTGACCTTTAATGTTATAGTTACTTGTTTACATAATGGTTAATTCTAAATTGTTTCTTGTGTAAGTAATACAGTCAACAATATTTTCAACATAACTCCTGAAAAAATCGTTTCCGCACCCATGTTCATATAACATTTTTTCATCCTTGAGGTGTGAGGAATATCTCCCTAAATTTTGGCCCCCCTTTTTTAGAACACCCTGTATATCGTTTAAATATAACATGTCTCAATGAATAAAGTATTTGTTTAGTATTGGGAAACTAAATGTCACAATCGTCTGCTCTGACGGTAGTGGAAAAATAAAATGCCACAAACGTTTATTCGGACGGTACTGATTATAATAAAAATCAGATGCGTCTATTCTGACGGTAGTGACAAAAAAAAATGCCAAAAGCGTGTATTCGGACTGTTGATTATAATAAAAATCAGATGCGTCCGTTGTGACGGTAGTGACAAAATAAAATGCCACAAGCGTCTATTCGGACGGTACTGATTGTAATATAAATCAGATGTGTCTATTCTGACGGTAGTGACAAAATAAAATGCCAAAAGCGTGTATTCGGACTGTTGATTATAATAAAAATCAGATGCGTTTGTTCTGACGGTACTGACAAAGTAAAACGTCAGAAGCGTCTGTTATGACGGAACTGATAATTAGAAATGTATCATTTCTAAAGTAAAATCGGAGAGACGGACATAAATATATTGGGTGCGTTCTCACGGGAATAGGCGTTGGAGGGGCCTATTCTGTAATCCATCTATAGTATAATAAAAATCAGAAGCGTCTGTTGTGACGGTACTGATTATTACAAATGTATTTTTTGTACATTACAATCGGAGAGACGAAAGCAAATATATTGGGTGCGTTCTCACGGGAATGGGCGTTGGAGGGGCCTATTCTATAGTATCAATAATCAAAATCACATAATTTCGATCCTTTTTGTACATTTAAGAAAAAATGTGCTGTGCATGTATTAGTCACTTGATTGTATAAATATATAAACAATATAACGTACAAGGTGGACAAAATAAAGCGTAACGAATTTGTATCCTCACAACTTATTTGCAGATAAATATGTTTCAAACAAAAGTTGCTTTGAAGGGGGACACAAGATTCCGATGTCAGTTGTGTCGTACATGTCATTTTCAAAAAATAGGGGACTAATTTCTTATGAAACTTGATTTTTTCCTTCACATAAAGTTGTACATCTCGTTGAGACATTTTCGAAACACTATAATAAAGTTCTCTTTCGTTACAATGTCCTGAGATATTTTAAATTTTGTCGTACCTTTTTATAAAAAATGTAATGTCTCGTAGAATATTCACTTTTCGATGACTGTATCTTCATACTTTTATGCACAGAATAACGAAATAAAGCGAATAATAATATAATTTTTGACATTTACAATTTTGCAAAATTGAATGTACATTGTACAAAATGCAATCAAATTTTAAAAATAGTTTTTGCGTTTTTCTTTCAACAAATTCAATTCTTTTTGTTCTACATATAAAAATCTCAAGGTAAAATCCTCGAAAAGTGAAGACTTTACGAGATATTTCATATATTTTATATTGCAAATATCATAGCAAAATTTAAAATATCTTAGAAACAAAAGAGCTTTATTTTAGTAAAACATCTCGATGACATGTATAACTTTTATCAGACAAAAGTCAAGTTCCATAGAAATTAGTCGTCTTTTCTTGAAAACGACATCTGCGACATGACACACATCGGAATCATTACATGTGTCACTCTGCCAAACAACTGTTGTGTAAAAGCATTTCTTTCTCAAATTAAAAATAACAGTTTTTGGAGTAGATTAAAATGGGACACCCGGTAAGGGTAAATGCGGTGTAAAGCTTACATATAATGCGTATTATAATGTATACACATACACATATATAAGTACACGTAATTACAGCGCCTATAATAATTACATATGTGGGACTATGTACATTATGTGTATAAACGCACGCACACACAAATATGTACACGCGCATTATGTTTATGAACATATATATACTTTCAGTGTTGAGAATAAATAATACAATATACACTAACCTTCATGACATATATTTTGTGTATGTACATATATACGTATATACACAAAATGTATGTAATGAAGGTTTGTGTATATTGTATTATTTATTCTCAACACTGTGTGTGTGTATATATGTATATATACATACATATATATAGGCGCTGTAATTACGTATACATAAATATGTGCATGTGTATACATTATAATATGCATTATATTGTTGCGCCCGTGCTCAGACGCCCGTTACATCGCGGCGAATCGCGAAGAGTCCCTTAGCGATCAGCTGTTATCGATCGTTATTGATTTACCAGAGATTCTCAATTGTGGAGCCTCGGTCTCGAGGATCTCGAGCGGACGCGACGCGACGACCCGAGGCTCCAGAACAATTGAGAATGTCTGGTAATCAATAACGATCGATAACAGCTGTTCGCTAAGGGACGCTTCGCGATTTGCCATAATCGCCGCGATGTAACGGACATCTCAGCACGGGCGCAAAAATATATATGTTTTACACCGCCTTACACTTCCGACGTTGCATATGGGTATGAATCCAGTATATAATAAACATATACATATATATATTGGAAGAATATCTAATGCAATATTACGGAATAATATAAACAAGCTTCGATAGTGTGTCGTTCGCTCAACGCACATACACGGCACGCGCTTGTGTGCGGCATGGATCACTTATTTTGTGGCTACACATTTCATGTGTGCAATGTATACATGTATTTTCATTACATGTGCAATATATACATGTATTTTCAATACATGTTTACACAGATAAAAGTTTCATGTCAATATCTCTTTCTATTCTCTCAACACCAACATAGAAAGAGATATTTATAACGTGAAACTTTTTACGTTTCTGCCGTAGGCGAAAAGTTACGTGATCACTGCCCTGAGATAAATCAATAACACGAAAAACGCGGTTTAGAACCGGGATTAGAAATGTCGGTATTATCGACATTTTTAGTTCCGCTTGGGTGGCGTTGTAATCGATTTCGAGTTTGCCTGTCAGTTCAGGATCCCCTTAACTCTTTTTATTTTCAGGTTCACACTGCGGGTGCTTCATCTGCGTCGCCGTCCCATGGATCATCGCTGCTGCGCGCCGCTCAGGATCATTGCGTTCACAAGATAGCCGAACACCGCTCTCACCAGGTAAGTATAAGTAACGTGGTTAATCAAATTAATTAATACTGATTATTTTTAGGTTTCCGCCACGGATGCCACATCCGCTGGTCCCTCCGTTGATGCACCGATAGTAATCCTCGACCCGGATCGCCGCTTCTCCAAGATGGCTGCCCTCCGTTTAATCAGGTAAGTGTAAGGTAAGTAATTGCGACTTCGTCGTAATTTTCACAAATGATTATTCCATTTATTCACAATGCTTGTTTTACACAGATGGTTGTTCACATTTATTTATTCCGCGCAAGATGGCGGTCGCACGTCTCGCCAAGTGCGTAGTTCCGTTTCGGCACTATAATACCGTTCGCCTTTCGTATCGGCGACTTTTAACGCGTTATGCGGGCGTTCCCGTTTGTTTCGGACGCTGGGGTAATCTAATATCGTATTCCGGATCACTATCGCGATAATTATTGCGACACGTCGGGACATACGCGCGAGACCGGTGTTACCTCTACGAGCGCCCACGAGAGACTGCCACGAGTATTCCTCTGCGCTGTGGCTCCCCACTTTCGATATTCTATCCCTACTACGGTATCACGGCCGCTTTCTCTTTCGGTAATTTTCCACGCTACGCAGTTACAATAGGTGTTTACCGCTTGCGGTCGCGCCAGATGTTCCCGACGGAAATTTCCACTTGTTATACTATAAGTGCGACGCACTTTCTCGATGCCCGGGTAGTGGTTTTCCACCCCCCGAGATTTTTGACTTTTTACATCGCCGACCCGCGTGTCCGGCCTCTCTTACGTCCCTATAGAGGCATCCGGACCGACTTCTTAGAAAAAACGTCCCGGTCGATTTCGGGTTACCCGACGTTGACGGTGACCCCCGGTGCTTGCTTCTACGACCCCTACCGACTACATTCCGGACTTGGTTTTCGCAGCCGGTGTCCGGGTATCGATTTCGCGGACCGTCCCCGTAACTTCCGTCCGGGTGGTCGGATTTCGACGGCGACTAGTTCCACCAGTGTGCCATGTCTCGCTCTCGGGGCACCGTGGGTTTTTCCCCGTGGATGACGCATGGTTTGCTATCTCGTCACCCAGTGCTCGGACCGCGGCGCTCTTTGCGCGTGCCCCCATTTTACGACCCTATGGTTCGGCACCGGTGGTTATTTAGTCGCGCGCCTCGCGCGGTTTGACACTTCGCGTCCACGCACCCGTATGTCGTCAATGGGCTTGATTGGAGTCGCGTTTTTTCGCTAATTCGGGTCCGAACGTTCCCGGTCCGACGTCTGAGTGTGGCACGACGCCTTATGTTATACGCGCGGTATCGCGATCTATGCGCGAACAAATAAACAATACTCACGGCCGTGCCGGGCACTAATGTGCCGAAAAGCAACTTAAGTAATGTGAATCGTTAAAAGGAGATGCTATCCCTATATGCGCCGTCGCTCGGCGGACCTAATCGCGTTAATCCTAACTTACATTCTATTGTGTCGTAGGTGGCTCTTGGGTGATAGGGCCCCGCCCGCCTGGAATGCGCGGTTGTCGTCGTTGTTCCATCAGGTGGCCGACACGTCGCGTACGGCTGCAAGGTTAGGTTGAAACCGTCAGTTTCAGACGGCCCTCCAACACCGGGGTCGACTGAGCGGGACGCAGCCAGCGCAGCTACACCGGCCACACCGGTGCAAATCAAGCCGACGGTGACGAGGGTCGAGTCAGCGTCGCGCCTGAGAGTGAAGCTGCAACGGATGCACGAGCCTGACTCGAAGGAGGAGCAGCGTCGCAGCCAGCGCGTAGGCGACGCCAAGGTCGGCGACAAGAAAGAAGAGGACGCCGCCCTTCCCCTCAGGGGTCGTGGGGCGGTCCCCCGGGTGTCCCTAGGGACTCCCGGGGCCGTCCCCGATACGGGCATTGCGAACCCGAGGTACCCAAGCACAGCAGCATCGTAATCTCCGTCGGCCGCGAGGCTGGCGGAGACCGGGGGGCCCTTTTCAGGGCCCGCGAGGTGGGAGGCCTCTATAAAAGTCAACCCGGCCGGTCGGGGCCGTGAGGGATTGAGCCCTAGCTCTCCCGCCGACCTATGGGAAGGAAAACCCAGACAGAAAACCGGGGGCCCGGCTACCCTCTTAGGAGTCTGCGGTTAGCTTCGGCTACCCAGCTCCAATAGCCGGTAGGGGATGGCGACCCTGACTTTAAACGCCCGGTCGGCCGGGACCGTTAGGGGGATGTTTTTACACCTCCCGCCGGCATAGAGGAAGGTCACCTCGATAAAAAACCACGGGGTTGATGGGGAGGGAGGTCCCCGTTCCCGAGGCGGGCAGGGATGCCGAGGGACGGAAAGGCCCCTCTTCCTTCCTCCATTGCACGCCGGTGCTCCGGCAGGAGGGTGAGGGGGGGTATCCCTCTTCTGACCCAGCCCAGGACGTGGTCCTGGGTTGGACGGAGGAGAGGCCCACACTCGGTGGTTGCACACCAGGGACGTGGTCCCACGGTCTGCCGAGCGTGGAGGGTCGTTGGGCCGCTCGGACGTATTCCGAGGTCGGGGCCAGCGACCTGGGTGGGAGATCGCCTGGGCCACTCGGACATATTCCGAGGTTGGGGCCGGGCGACGCTTGCGAAGGGAGACCCGTCGGGCCGTTCGGACGTATTCCGAGGTCGGGGCCGGCGGGTCTTGGCCGCCGGGTGAAATAGACCGGCGGCGCGCGGGTAACTCCGGCGGTTTGGGGATCGCATCCCTCCCGAACCCGGCCGTCGGAGTAGGCGGTTGGCCAGGGCGCGGAGGTTACCTCGGTCCTGGGCAAGGATTGCATGCCGGTCGCCACGGCGGGCACGACCTTGGGTGGGGTGCGACACCCTGTGGTCTGTCTGTCCGTGGGTCCCCCCGCGTGGCGGCGCCCGTCGCGGTGCCCACCGGGTCGGAGTGGTGGGAGCCCCGAAAGCCCATGGGAAGCTGGGCCTTGATGCCCTCTCCTCATGGGTGAGTAAGGGACATGGAGTCCCAGTCGCCCTGCTGTTGGCAGGGGGCTGGGGCATAGGGGGCAACCCCGAGCCGTGACGGGTAGCGGGATTTAAACAGAAATGAGCGATAATAAAACCCACACGAACAAAGAGGAGCAGCGCTCTGAAGAACAGAGCGTGAGCAGAGGCGAGAGCGGCGCCGCAAGACGTAGCAGTCTTGCGGCGCCGAAGAGTGTCAAGGAGAGGAGGGCCAGGGCAAGTAGCACTGGCTCCCTCTTCAGAGACACGGGAGAGGGTGTCAATTCCCGGAGCAATCCGGGGCTGCCTCGCCAAGTCGGCAACGGAGAAGGAGATGGGTCCCGCTCCCGGTCCCGGTCCCGGTCCCGGACCCGCCCGGCCGATAAGAAGGAGGAGGACGACGACAGCGACGTCGTCATGCGCGTCGACGGCGACAAAACGACCGACGTCGATGAACAGGCGGAGGGATCGACGCACTAAGTCGACAGCTCCGACGAGCCTATCGAGGACCCCGGCAAGGACGGGTTCCTAAATAAGGCCGGGGACACGCAAGGGCGCCGTCCCACTAGCGGCGTCTATTATAGGAAGCGGGCGGAGATGGCCAAAAAGAAGGCCGAGGCGGCGGAGCGGGAGTTGGGGAAAATCGGGGATTCCTCAGTTCCGGCCAACCTCTCCAAAAACCGGAAAATTAAGGAGATCCGGGAAAGGGAGAGGTTGAAACACACTCCGACGGAGGAGATACCGGGCCTCATCTTCGGGGGCGTCGCCACCATAGACAAGGTGGCGGAGCGGTCCTCGAATCTGAACGGGAGGATGAGGGGGGCCCTCAATGACGCCGCGGCCACAATCGCCGCCGCCACGGGGCAATTGGTGCTCCGGATAACGGACCCGGATGTGGGTGTCGGCCGAGACATAGAGCTCGAGGAGCTGAGGCGCAAAGTCTCCGCCCAGGAGGCGGAGATCAGTGGCCTGCGGGCGTTGCAGGAAGGCAACGCCCAGCTGCAGCAACAGCTGCAAAAAATGCAGCAGCAAATGCTGCAGCTGCAGCAACAACAGCAGCAGCAGCAGCAGCAGCAGCCACAGGAGGGACGGCAGCACCAGCCGCCGCGCGCGCCCAGAGGGGCGAAGAAGCGACGCGCCAGCGTGGTCGACTCCGGCCCGGAGGAGACGGAAGATGCCCCCGTCGACGCCGAGATGGAGGAGGCCGCGGACGCCGCCAGCACCAGAAGAGCGGTGCTGGAAGAAATCCGACGGGAGGGGATGCCGGCCGCGGTGAGGCCGCCGATCGGTGGCAAAACCAGGATCATCGACGGCGAAGTACCGCCGATGTCGCTGCCCCCGACCACCGCGGCCCGCGCCGTGGAGCCGGACCTGGAGGGCCGCCTATTCCGGGCGCTCTCTGGGAAAATGGAGGAGCTCTTCCGGGGGCTGGCGGCCGGGCTCGGTCTTGGGGCCGGACTGAGCGGCCCCTCGACAAGCGGGCCCCCGTCGGGGCCAAAGAAGGTAGCGGCAAAACCTGCTCCCGTTGCGCCCGCGCCCGCCGGGCCGGCCGGGGGCGGGAGAGGCGCGGGCGGCGCGCCCGGGGCCCCTCCAGTGACGCGCAAGGGCGCCGAGCCCACGAAGGGGCAGAAGAAGGTTGCCGGGGGAGGGAGCAGCCCCCTCCTTCCAAGCAGGCGCCGAGACCCCCAAGCGCACCAGCAGCCGCCCCGACGACCCAATCCTGGGTTGAGGTGGTGGGGCGCTAGGCGAAGAAGGCCGGCGGAAAGGCTCCCACGCCCGGCTCGGGGGGTACTGGGGCCGCAAAAAGCCCGGTCCCACGCCCGGCTCGGCGGGCGCCGCCGGGAAAAAGGGGGGGGAGTAGCGGGGGCCCCCGCGAGGAAGAGCCCCGGGAGAAGGCCGCCTCGCACCGCGGCGGTCACCCTCACATGTCCTGAGGGTGACTACGCCGAGTGCGTCGGGGAGGCGAGAAAGGCCATTAAGCTCTCTGAGCTCGGCCTGGACCGCGCCCCGAACGTGCGAAGGACGGCGACCGGGGCTCTCAGTTTTGAAATCGCGGGTCCCGACAACGCGGCCAAGGCGGACGCCCTGGCCGCTAAAATGAGAGAGGCGCTGGCGGCCAGGGCCGGCGTAAAAGTCGTCCGTCCGGAGATGACTGCCGAATTGCGGCTCTCCGGATTGGACGACTCTGTCCAAGAGGAGGAAGTGAGGGCCGCGCTGGGGGAGAAAGGGGGAGTTCCCCCAACCTCCATCCGGACGGCCCCCGCCAGGAGGGCGCCGGGGGGCATGAACACAATGTTCGTCAGGTGCCCCCTGGCTGCGGCGAACCGGCTCGCGAAAGAGTCGAGAGTGGACATTGGGTGGGCGCGTGCCAGAATCGAAGTCCTGGCGAAGCGCCCACTCCAGTGTTTCCGCTGCCTGGAGGTGGGGCACACGCGGGCGACGTGTAAGGGCCGAACCGACCGCACCGGAGCGTGCTACCGGTGCGGCGTTGTCAGGCACGAGGCCCGAGGCTGCACGGCGCCCGTAAGGTGCGCCGTCTGTGCCGACGCGGGCCGCCCATCCCAGCATAGGATGGGCGGCCAGGCCTGCCCTGCTGGGGGGGGAGGGCCCGCGCTCGGGCGGCGCCCCCTGCCTCCGGGAGGAAGGAGAGCGCCCGGCCCCCAAAGGGGCCCGCGGCGACCAACGACCGGGCGAGGGGGGGCCGAGTGCCGCCGCCGCCGCCACCGTCGCGGGCCGCCCCCTCCGCCGCCAAACCGGCGGTGAGGGAGGTGAGGGACCTGACCGGCCACAGAGTGACCGTTGTGCCCCCGACCAAACCGGTCGCGGGCGAGGGGAAGATGGAGTGGTCGAAGGGTCCGAAGTCCGTGGGGTGGACGGACGGGCCCGCGGGGGCACAGGCGGCCACCGGGCCTAAGGTAGAGGCGGCCCTCCCCCGGGAGGAACCCGCCGAAATGGAGGTGGAGGCGGAGGAGCCTGAACCGGGCTACTTGTAATGCCCCTCCGCCTCCTACAAGGTAACTTGAACCACGCCCGCGCCGCCCAGGATTTATTCCTGCACACGATGGCGGAGCGCGGGTGTGGTTTGGGGGTGGCGGCGGAGCCGTACGCGGTCCCGGCGGGCCACCCCTGCTGGGCCGCGGACAGGGCTGGCTCTGTCGCCATTGTTTGGAGGGACACGCCCGAGTCCCCCCCGTGCTCGCGCACCGAGAGCGGGGTGGGATTCGTGGCGGTCAGGTGGGGGCTCGTCTCCGTTGTGGGCGTCTACGCCCCTCCGAGGTGGAGTCTCGCCGAGTTCGAGAAGGTGCTGCACGACTTGGACGCGTGTGTCCGCAGGCACCTCCTCGCGACGGCGGGACGGGTTATCGTGGCGGGGGACTTTAACGCCAAGAACCCCCTTTGGGGTTCCCCCGCCGCGAACCCAAGAGGGCGTGCCTTGGAGGGGTGGGCGTCGGGCCTGGGCCTGTGTTTGATAAACACGGGCCGCCGTAGCACGTGCGTGCGCCGGCAGGGGGTGTCCATCGTGGATCTCACGTGGGCGTCCCCCCCTGCCGCGCGCATGATACGCAGCTGGGGGGTGATGGTCCGCAAGGAAACCCTGTCGGACCATCGGCAGATAGAAATGGAGATATCTGCAGCCCCTCGGGACGTGCTGGCCCGGCGCCGCGCAAACGAGGCGTCCCGACGGAGATGGGCCGTCAAGAAGTTAGAGCCCGACCGGTTGCGGGCGGCGGTCATCGCCCTTACTTGGGGCGATGACGAGAATGCCGCGCGCGCCGGTGAAGGGGGGGTCCTCGACATTGGCGAAGAGGTAGAGCGGCTGCGGGGCATCATGTCGCAAGCCTGCGACGCATCGATGCCCCGCGCCAAGAGGCCCTCCCCCAAGAGGGCGGCGTACTGGTGGACGGAGGACATTGCCGAACTTCGGCGAGCCTCCGTCCGCGCAAACCGCGAATGGCTCCGCGCCCGAGCGGGGCGCGGAGCCCGCGACGAGAGGGAGACTGGGGAGGCCTGGCGCGTCGCCCGCCAGGTCCTCTCCAGAGCGATCAGGGCGGCCAAGAGCAGGGCCTGGGACGAGTTGCTCTCCGCGCTCGACGAGGATCCGTGGGGGCGTCCATATAAAATGGTCCTCAAAAAACTGAGACCATGGACGCCCCCAATTACGGAAACCTTGGACCCCCCATTGGTCGGCAGGGTTATAGATACTTTCTTTCCTGCCGACCTAGGAGGAGCCGTCCTCTTCCCCGTGGCAGATGCCCCGGGGTGGAGCGACGAGCTGGGGGTGTCCGAGGAGGAGCTGGGGAGAGCACTCGGCAGGGTCAAGAGGGGCAAGGCCCCTGGCCCTGACGGGGTCCCGGGCCGAGCGTTAATCTTGGCCGCGGGGGGATTGGCCGGTCGGCTGAAGCGAGTTTTTGACGAATGCCTGAGGACCGGCCGTTTCCCCAATCGCTGGAAGGAGGCCAGTCTGGTCCTCCTGCCGAAGGAGGGTAAGCCCGCGGACTCCCCGTCTGCGTACAGGCCGATATGCCTGCTCGACGAGGCTGGCAAACTTTTTGAAAGGGTAATCGCCGAACGCCTCGTCGGGCACCTGTCCCGGCGCGAGGGTGGTGGCCTCTCCGACGAACAATTCGGATTCCGTGCGGGAAGATCGACGATTGGCGCGATCCTTCGCGTCGTCTCCCGCACGGAAGCAGTCACGAGCGGGGGGGGGGGTGGCGTTGGGCATATCTTTTGACGTGTCCAACGCATTTAACACCCTCCCCTGGACTGCGATCGGAGAGGCCCTACGGAGGTTCGGCGTTCCCGCCTACTTGGTGCCGGTGATCGCCAATTACTTCCGGGGCAGGGGCGTATCATATGTCGGCCAGGTCCGTCCTGGGACCCCTGCTATGGAACATCGGCTACGACCTGGTCCTGCGGGCCATTCTCCCCGCCGGCTGCTGGTTGTCCGGGTACGCGGATGACGTGTACCTGGGCGTCGGCGGGGGGAGCTGGCAGGAGGTGGCCGGACTGGCCAACGCGGCGGCGGCCACGGTGGTGCGTAAAGTGAGGGAGCTGGGCCTCAGGGTGGCTCCGCAGAAGACGCAAGTCACGTGGTTCTTCAACCGCGCTCTGCGGGGCCCGCCCCCGGAAACGAGGCCCAGCATCTACGTTGAGGGAGTCCGCGTCCCGGCCACCCCCCAACTCAAATATTTGGGGGTGTGGCTGCACGAGACGGGCAGCTTCGGCGAGCACATCGCCCGCACGGTGCCAAAAGCCATGACCATGGCAAACTGCCTGGCCAGGCTGTTGCCCAACCTGGGCGGCGCCGGCGGGCGGGTGCGTCGCTTATATGCGTCGGTCGTCCACTCAGTGCTCCTCTACGGAGCGCCTGTCTGGGCGGAGGAGGTCATGCAGAACGACCGCCTAGGCAGGCAACTGAGGGCCGCCCAGCGCATCATTGCGAATAGGGCGGCCAGGACGTACCGGACCGTATCCCACGTGGGGGCGACGGTCCTCGCCGGCATTCCTTCGATCGATCTCTTGGCGGGTTCTCAGACGAGAACCTACCGGAGGATAAGGGAGATCGAATCGAGGGGGGGCATAGTCGTGCCCAGGGCGAGGGCCTTGCTGAGGCGCCGAGCCAAGAAGACCCTCCTCCGGGAGTGGAGCGCCATGCTCACACTCCCACAGCGGGCGGGGAGGAGGGTCCGTGAGGCAATCCAGCCATTCCTACGGGAATGGCTGGAACTCAGAAGGGGACGCGGACTGACGTTCCATGCGGCGCAGGTCTTCTCGGGACACGGTTGTTTCGGGGAGTACCTGTGCCGCATTGGAAAGGAGAGCTGCCACCACTGCCCGGAGGCGACGGACACGGCGCAGCACACGCTGGAGCATTGTCCGGCGTGGGAAGAGCTGCGTCGTGTTCTCCGGGCGGAGATAGGAGGGGACCTCTCCCTGCCGGCCATCGTCGAGGCGGCGGTCGGACCACAGGGAGAGGTCAAATGGTCGGCCTTTGTCTCCTTCTGCGGCAGCGTAATGTCGCAGAAGGAGGCAGCCGAGAGGATCAGGAGGGGGGAGGTGGACCCCCCTCCCGACAGCGACGGTGACGGCGGGGGCGGGCGACCACCGCCGCCGCGGCGACGGCGACGGCGGCGTGAGCAGCGTCGCTGCCCGACGCGTACGGACGCCCCCCGCGCCACGGCCCGAAACAGGGCAGGAGCGCGGGGAGCGCGGGGAGGTCGTCGCCGCCGCTGACGCGGCGGCGCGCGCTGCTGCGCCGTCGTCGCCCGTCTGGGGGTGACGGCGGCGGCGGGAGCGGCAGCCACCACGACGACAATGGGCCGCGGCTGCCGCCAAAACGGCGGCGCCGCGCCCCCCGCGTCTTGTCACCCTCGTCTGGGGGGGACACCTGACGCTAGGGGAGGGCGGTCGGTGGCTGGCGGGGGTTTGCCTCGGTCGCTGCGGGCCTTACCGTTCGTTGGAGGCCCGCTCCCCCCGCTATTAGGCCCGGGGGGGAGCGCCGAGGCGGCTGCGGGCCTACGTATTTGGGCCCGCCCCCCCCCCACGCCTGGCGGTCATCGTCCGTCCCCACCCGGGAGGTCAGCCCCCCCCCCGCCCACCACCCCTGCCCAAACGGGGGGGGAGCGGGGGGGGCTCGGATACGAGAAGGAGCAGCCCCCCCCCCCTGCTTGGGAGGGGGGGCGAATGGGGGTGCGGGCGCGCGAGCGGGGGCTCCCGCGCGCCCGCAACTAGAAAACCCCCAATGTGACGGGTGGCGGGCCGGGGCGGGGATCCCCCCGGTCCGCCACAACAGAAGCGGCAGCTTTATAGGCTAGGGGGGAGGACTAGCCTCCCCCCCAGGACAGGTGCTCTTACGGGCACGGCGCGGAGGGAGTCCCGGATGAATCATGGCGTTTCCCGGGGCCCCCTCACACCAAACGCGCCGAGAAGGATCCCCGCGGGGTTTTAGCCGGTAGGAATCCGGCACTCCTCCGTCCTCTCCCCCGAGGGCGGGGGGTCTTCCCCCTCAGAACATCAGAGGGGGCCCTGGGCTACATACTAGGCTTGCCCGGGAACCCAGGGTCAAAGATTTCCCCGCGTCAAAAAAAAAAAAAAAAAAAAAAAAAAGGACGCCGCCCTAAGCCCCCCCTTCACCCTCAAGGCGATAAAGATGTGTAACCCATAATCCCAGCGGAATTATGTGCGACACGTAGATTAAGTTTATACGGTTAGATTTTAAGATTAGCGTGCGTGCGCGTAAATAACTTTTATTTTGCGTTTAGGCTATAAGATAAGCGTGCGGACACTAAGATAAGTTTTGCGTTTAGTATGTAAGAGTGACAAGCGTGCGAGATATTAATTATTTCTAGATGCATGAGTACAATGTATAATTGTAAGGATATTTATTTTGGATAAATTCATATGTAGTTTACAGACTTTTATGTTTCCTTTGTTTACAGAAATGTATGTTTCTATGCACACACACACATTTGCGTTTTGTATCCATATGCATATCATGTCTTATACGAAAAACAATAAATGTTTGTTAAGACATGGAAATCACAAATATATTGAATCATCATTTCCCTGCTTCCATGTAGGAATAGATAGGCTAATTGAATACATTGAGAGTACGGTAAAAGTAAATCTGATATACGCAAATTCGAAAGACGTTGACGACTTCGCGATCGACCGAGATCAAGATGGCGACCGCGATGGAGGTGCACGAGCGGACAACACGAATATGCAATCGACCAATCCGTGACGCGAGACAGGAGACGCGCGGTGAAATCCTAGCGCGAGCTATATTCGAACATAAACGCATACGGTGCAAGTTCCCTGGCACCATTGCTAAACGTTCACGATGGTCCTATGAAAATCGGATAAGCGCGCGACCAGATAGATGCGCGGGGTATATCCGGTGAAACGGACATGACGGACACCTTCGGGGGGACCGTGGTAGAACACCCGACGAGGTCCCACCGCCACAGGGAGGACGCGCCTCGAATTGATTGCGCGGCCTCACGTTCTGGAGTAAAAGCGCGCGAGACATTTAAAACGAAGCGCGACAACACCGACATACCGTCCACGGGGCAGATAAGGCAGGGCGCGGTGAGTTGAATGCGCGCGGGTCAAAGGTTGCGACGATCGATCAAGTCATCCCGTAGAGAACGAGATAAACGCAGCGGCAAGGTGCGAGCTCAGGTACCAGCGGCTCGCAATCAAGTACGTGCGACACGAACGTGCAGGCGCCTCAGTGTATGCAAATCGTTCGCGTGGGTGTGCGAGAGGCCCACGGATTGATAAAGTTAGGGTGCGTGCAGCGCGCGGCGAGTTTGTTGCGTCAAAACGGTAACGCGGAACTTTGTTCGCGAATCGACATGTAGGCATCCAAATAACATCACGGTGTAAGCCCGAGGCGATCAGGGCAACGATACGCGAGATTTGTGCGCGCGATAACGAAAAAGGCGTAAATCGCGGTAGCACAGGCAATAGGATAGCTAGAAATATGTATGACATGGAAGCATGGAAGAAGATCACAATTGCGAGCAAATCGCGCCGTTGAAAGTTCAACGACGTGATATTATTATATTATCGACATTTGTAAGTGGAAATTTCCAGATCGCAGGAAGTGCGAAGCGGCCTGGAGGTCTCCACAGAAAAATAAGTTTTTATATCGAGCGTTGGAATGCGAGCGTTTCGGAGTAGGGATTACTCCGACAAACATGTTTACGCGGAGCGAGCATTGGAATGCGAGTGCTCCGGAGTAGGGAGACGAATGCGCAGGTGCGGAGCGCTCCGAGTAAGGAAACGAACGAAGATCAAGGTCTTTGCCTGGGAGAGCTTCGTGTGTGCGGTCGTATCGTACATGCTCTCACGTAACAACCAGGACTTAACCCGCGACGCGGTGCGAAAACCCGTAAAGAGTAAAAGAGTGAATATAGTCAACGCGAAAACTCGTAGTCACGAATCGAAATGAATCGGAGCAGCGATTGGCGACAACACGCGGTGATTCTTTCGATTGGCAAGCTAGCGCAGTTGTGAATAAAACCGATCGGAAATCAGCGGCCAAGAGCGCGCGTATAGATAGTGCTAACGAACAATTATCGCGGCGACGAACAATTGAATATTAATATTCGTAAATGCGCGAAGCGAACTTCCGGCAAGCCATACGGCATCGAGCGGCCATTTTGTTAACGCTAGCGCGTATCCATATTGTGTGTAATCTGAAATAGAAATAAATTCAGTGTTAAAAGCAGAGCAAAGTGTCTGTGAATATAAAAGTTATTTACCTGTGAAATACTTCCCTGAAATTAAATTGGTTGACACGGGGTCCGTAAATCCCTGTCCAGCGACGATCCGGCGATCCAGCGGCGACGGCGTTCCAGAAGCGGCGGCGATCCAGTGGGCAGCGGGGTCCATCCGGCATCCGAGGGAAACCTGAAACATAAAAAAGAAGAATTAATGCAAAAACAATCTACGAAAGGTCTGTGGACAATATACTTACCTTCTCGGTTAGACACGGTGAAACCGAGTGGCGACCGTTGATAAAAGCGAAAATAGAGACAGTGAGTCGTGATAAAATCACTTTCCGCTTGGTTAAGGTATCCGAATAATATATGCGAGAAATAGGGAGTAACCTTACCATCGGATAGTGCAGAGTCAGGACTGGCCGGGACGAACGTTCGGTCACAAGGTTAGGTTGTAGCCGGACACGGCCGTTTGAGAGTGTGGGAGTCGCGTTATCACTTCCAAAATCACGGTCGCCACTCGGTTTGACCTATAACTACCGAGAAGGTGTGCTCGAGATATAATCTCTATTATTAATTAGGGTAATTTCTCCCCTCTGTTGCAGGTGTGTATGCCCGATGGATCGTCACCATCGCTGCCGCTTCCCCGGATCCTCGCTTCACCGCATACCAGGTAGCTGCTCACTAATGCCGGGTCCCCTGGATCCTCGCGTTACCGCATACCAAGTTACCGCTCGCATATATTAATTATTAACGTTCATAAAATATTCGCTTTGTGTTGTAGGTGGATGCCCCGTGGACCATCACCGTCGCTGCGCTCTCCGTACCGGATATCCGCTGGCCTCGATTATTAACTATACGAATTTATTTTCTTCTGTTTCAGGTTCCTGCCCAGGATGGATCGTCGCCGAAGATGAACTTCCCCGGAGTCTCGCTTCACCAAGGAGTCAATGGACAACGTTGTAGCACCGCCGTGGGACAAGGTGAGTAGAAGGTAAGTACGTTAAATTAATCTTGAGACACGACTCACTAAAGACGAATTATTTATTATAAATCGTTAATACTTGTATTTGTTACAAATGTTTCACTTCACGCACGCAATGTGTCGTTTACAGATGGTGGCTATTCACCGCTCGCTATTGTAGAACAAGAAATTTAACGCGCAATCACGCGGGAGTTACCGGTTGTTATATACAGTGCGTAGAACGTCCGCACGCTACGACTGTATCCGATAGACTGCCCAGAGCAACGTTGCTTGCTGTGGCTCCCTACCACTCGGGCTATCCCCACTCTTGGGTTGTTATTCTCAATTTCGCGATTACGCCACGCTGACGTCATCTGTTTTTGCATGTTTTCGCACATGCCGACACGCTGTTTTCGCATGGTTGACGCGTGTGTGCCCCGTAACTCCTATCGTGGGGCCCCGACATGGAAATTTCCGCTACAGGTACACTGTGTGGGAACTCCCCAGACGGTGCAGCCGGAGGCCGCATTGGCGACGCCGCTGTCTGGACAGCGCACGGTGGACCAGGGAGATGATGCAGACCGGACCAGCGCTGGGCCAACCAGAGTCCTGCCGAGGGTTGTCGGCGTGGAGGCATGCGCCAAGAGGGTGGTCATCCGCCCGTCCGAGTAAGTCGAGAGGCGCGGGAGGCTCGATTCGTGCTTCTCTTTAGGCCGGGAGTTATTCACCGTTGCTTCCCGACGATCGATTGTTTCATTTTGTTTCGTTTTCCATTCACGTCCGACCGCGCCGGCGTGCGTTATTTTGATCTTCTTTTCTTCTTTGTTGTTCTTTTGATTTAATTCCTGAATTACGTTTGTATGATCATTCAGTAGATGAGCGCCGAGCGTATAAGCGTAAGTATTAAGATTACTTTGTACCCGCGTACGATACGAGTACGCGATTCAAGACTGTACGGCCGATTGCCGTTAGATTAAGGAGATATTTTCTTTATTTTCTGTTGATTAAAGCCACTCATGGCGATAAATAGTTATTTATGTTTCCTTTTCCGTTTCTTTGATTTTCCGTCGATCATGCGAATCGATACGATCCGAGAGTTGATCAGAGTCGCTCAGACGACTCAATGTTATATATGATATAAGGGGATAGCCCCATGATTCAGCGTTATTGCGCGTCAGCGCGTACTTTTACACGAGTCCGAGCGTGTTGCAGCCGAGTAGATGCATCGTGCCGAGAAGACGCGTCACGTGAAATATATCGCGGCGAGGCGACTCATGAGCGTCACTATGACGTCATCGAACACCGCGATAGTGATTGCGACCAAGTTCAAGGCTTGTGCCGGGATATCATGGCACATGAATAGTCCGAGCAAACTAACGTCGTTAACGCGTTAATAGGATGCTAATTAAGGGATATTCGATGGTCAATTAGAATTTTGCGTCATGTGCCGGAAAGTCTTGGCACACACCTTGTACGACCAAATGGCCATCGGGAATGGTCTGCGGAGGTCCTAAATAGCATAACTAGCGACTTTCGCCCCGATCCGACCTGGGTGCCGGAAACACCCACTACGGATACCTTCCCCTGGAACAACCATGTGCGCACATCTCTACGGGTCACCAGGAGTGCAGCGCACCAACTCCCGTCGACCTCCGACGAATGTGCCGGAAGTTCGACTCCAGGACCATCTACGGGGAACGGACCACCAGGGATGCCTTTTCGAGCCCATTGCGAGTCCCAATATCGTAGTCCCGTATCGATCCGTCGATTCTGCCCGAAAATCATGGCAAACCGTTATGATGTTAATAAAAAATATATCGAGGGGCATAATTAGGTGCCGAGTAACGCTAATATCGCGGTCCCGTGCGAATCCGACGAAGATGCCGCGAAAACCTGGCACACATGTCCGAGCTGAAAAATAAGTATGTATGCGTAATCAGCGAACAGTCATCAGCGTAGATGCAAAGCCTGAGCGATCTGCGTGGCCTAGAATGGAAAATTCATGCATAATCCGATATTCGGGTATAACGCGTAAAATCGAATTATATTACATGTTCGAGCGGTATATTGGACAGTTTCCGGCGAGCGAGAAACATAACAAGCGGACAAACAAAATTCCTGAGTGTTTGTCGAACCGGTTTATCCGATGCGTAGTTACGATCAGGCGATGTCTACGTCACGGCTGGTGCAATAACAAGAGTGGGGGGACCCACTAGGAGGGGGTCGCGCCCATCGACCAGCGAACACTCGAGGAGTCTATCGGCAGGGCGCGAGCAGTTAACACGTCTCTGATTACAACCGGTGATACCGCGAACGGAGCGATATCCGATGTGTCGCGAAATAAGTGATATTTCCGACACTTATAAAATTTGTGCGCGATATGTGCGTTACAATAAGGGAGTCTATCGGGAGAGCTGGTACCGACAACACGTATCCGTTATAGCTCTCGTAACAACCGGTGATCCCGCGTACGGAGCGATATCCGGCAAACCGCGAACATCATAGTATTTCGCGACGTTACGAAATTGTGCGAGATATACGCGAAGCGAGTATACGTGACTAACGGGAGAGCGTTCATCGTATATGACACGACTCTCGATACAACCGCGGATCCGACATACCGTGCGATATCCGGCAATTATTCGCCAAACGTGTGTGCGAGCGACACTTGTGAAATTTTCCGATTTCGACATCCGTGTACAAAACCAAGGACAGTCATACGGGAGGATACTGAGTATTCTCGTGACAACCGATGATACCCGTGTTGCGGATAGTTGGACGATTTATTCCGAGTTAACGCGATTTTATGCGCCAC
Organism: Leptothorax acervorum; assembly: GCA_035220615.1. Lineage (NCBI taxonomy): Eukaryota > Metazoa > Arthropoda > Insecta > Hymenoptera > Formicidae > Leptothorax > Leptothorax acervorum. The sequence goes on from JASTWQ010000388.1 coordinate 97,418, forward strand.
GAGCGAACTGTAACTAACGATCACGACGCGACAACGCGGGTGATGGGAAAATCACTGTGAATAGAAATGTAACGACTGTTTATTCAAATATACATGAATAAATACAATATTATTAAAAGTGATATCCTGAGTGTTAAAATTCATTCGACGATATCCTGTGACCGATCCTGAGTCACCTTCCAAGCGGGAGATACTTCGTAGATGCGATATTCCTGCGAAGTAAAGAAATTCCAGTGCGAGTAAATGCACTTAGCTTGCGATACAAGCTTACGTTATACGATACTTACCTGAGATTCTGCGACGATCCTGAGGGTCCATCCGATGCGAGCGAGGTCCATCCACCGTTGGTAGAAGCGGCTTCCACGTTGAAGATCCAGCGACGACGAGTGAGAGCGGCCAGCAGCAGCAGCAGTCCGGAGCACCTGAAACAAAGAAAAAGGGGAATTAGTCGACAGATACGGTTAGTTGTATACTTACCTTTCTCGATTTAACGGGTAAAATCGAGTGGCGACCGTGCTTCACGAATTTTCTACATTTTTGGAGATATTGATGAATGAGTCGTATCACGCGTGACCTTGCAGCCGGAAGCTGCATTGGCGACGCCGCTGTCTGGACAGCGCACGGCGGACCGGGGAGATGAAGCAGACCGGACCAGCGCTGGGCCGACCAGAGTCCTGCCGAGGGTTGTCGGCGTGGAGACATGCGCCAAGAGGGTGGTCATCCGCCCGTCCGAGTAAGTCGAGAGGCGCCAGAGGTTCGATTCGTGCTTTTCTTTATGTCGGGAGTTATCCGCAGTCGCTTGCCGACGATAAATCGTTCCATTTCGTTCAGTTTTCCATTTATATACGATCACGTCGAGATGCGTTACTTTGATTGTCTTTTCTTCTTTGTCGGTTATTTGATTTAATCCTTGATTCGCGTTTATGTGATAAGAGTCTAAATATTAAGATTATTTTGTACCGGCGTACGATACGAGTACGCGATTCAAGACTGTACGGCCGACTGCCGTTAGATTAAGGATATATTTTCGTTATTTCATGGTTATTAGAAGCCACTCATGGCGATAAATAGTTATTTATGTTTCCTTTTCCGTCTCTTTGATTTTCCATCGATCATGCGAATCGATACGATCCGAGAGTTGATCGGAGTCGCCCAGACGACTCAACGTTATATGCGATATAAGGGGATAACCCCATGATTCAGCGTTATCGCGCGTCAGCGCGAACTCTTACACGCGTCCGAGCGTGTTGCAGCCGAATAGATGCATCGTGCCGAGAAGTCGCGTCACGTGAAACATATCGCGACGAGGCGACTCGTGAGCGTTGTTATGACGTCATCAAACACCGCGATAGCGATTACGACGAAGTCGAAAGCTTGTGCCGGGATATCATGGCACATGCATAGTCCGAGCAAACTAACGTCGTTAACGTGTCAATCAGATGCTAATTAAGGGATATTTGATGGTCAATTGGAATTTTGCGTCATGTGCCGGAAAATCTTGGCACACACCTTGTACGACCAAATGGCCATCGGGAATGGTCCGCGGAGGTCCTAAATAGCATAACTAGCGACTTTCGCCCTGATCCGACCTGGGTGCCGGAAACACCCACCACGGACACCTTCCCCTGGAACAACCGTGTGCGCACATCCCAACGGGCCACCAGGAGTGCAGCGCACCGACTCCCGTCGACCTCCGACGAATGTGCCGGAAGTTCGACTCCAGGACCATCTACGGGGAACGGACCACCAGGGATGCCTTTTCGAGCCCATTGCGAGTCCCAATATCGTTGTCCCGCATCGATCCATCGATTGTGCCCGAAAATCATGTAAAACCGTTACGATGGTAATAAAAGTTATATTGAGGGGCATAATTAGATGCCAAGTAACGCTAATATCGCAGTCCCGTGAAAATCCGACGAAGTTGCCGCGAAAACCTGGCACACATGTCCGAGCTGAAAATTAATCATATATGCGTAATCAGCAAACAGTCATCAGTGTGGATGCAAAGCCTGAGCGATCTGCGTAGCCTAGATTAGGAAATTCATTCATAATCCGATATTCGGGTATAACGCGTAAAATCGAGTTATATTACACGTTCGAGCGGTATAAGAGATAGTTTCCGGCGAGCGAGAAACAACGAGCAGACAAACAAAATTCCTGAGTGTTTGTCGAACATGTCTATTTGATGCGTAGTTACGATCAGGCGATGTCTACGTCACGGCTGATGCAATAAAAAGAGTGGGGATACCCACTAGGTGGGGGTCGCGCCCATCGACCAGCGAACACTCGAGGAGTCTATCGGGAGAGCTGGTACCGACAACACGTATCCGTTATAGCTCTCGTAACAACCGGTGATCCCGCGTACGGAGCGATATCCGGCAGACCGCGAATATCATAGGATTTCGCGACGTTACGAAATTGTGCGAGAAATACGCGAAGCGAGTATAAGTGACTGACGGGAGAGCGTTCATCGTATATGACACGACTCTCGATACAACCGCGGATCCGACATACCGTGCGACATCCGACAATTATTCGCGAATCGTGTGTGTGAGCGACACTTGTGAAATTTTCCGATTTCGACATCCGTGTACGAAACCAAGGACAGTCATACGGGAGAATACTGCGTATTCTCGTGACAACCGATGATACCCGTGTTGCGGATAGTTGGACGATTTATTCCGAGTTAACGCGATTTATGCACCACGAGCGAACTGTAACTAACGATCACGACGCGACACCGCGGGTGATAGGAAAATCACTGTGAATCGAAATGTAAGGACTGTTTATTCAATTATACATGAATAAATACAATGTTATTAAAAGTGATATCCTGAGTGTACAAATTCATTCGACGATATCCTGTGGCCGATCCTGAGTCACCTTCCAAGCGGGAGATACTTCGTAGACGCGATATTCCTGCGAAATAAAGAAATTCCAGTGCGAGTAAGTGCACTTAGCTTGCGATACAAGCTTACGATATACGATACTTACCTGAGATTCTGCGACAATCCTGAGGGTCCATCCGATGCGAGCGAGGTCCATCCATCGTTGGTAGAAGCGGCTTCCACGCGTGAAGATCCAGCGACGACGAGTGAGAGCGGCCAGCAGCAGCAGCAGTCCGGAGTACCTGAAACAGAGAAAAAGGGGAATTAGTCGACAGATACGGTTAGTTGTATACTTACCTTTCTCGATTTAACGGGTAAAATCGAGTGGCGACCGTGTTTCACGAATTTTCTACATTTTCGGAGATATTGATGAATGAGTCGTATCACGCGTGACCTAACGTGCCCGGTTACAGTGACTTAGCCTGCGCAACCGAGATAACTTGCTCTCAAGTTCACAACGTACCGAAAAGAGCCTGCAACCCGTCTAAACAACGCGTCCGGTCCGCGAGGCGGTAGAATTATACTTGTTACTAGCCAGTTTTACCCGTCACGCAAGTAATACGTGTAATTACTGGCGACCGTGACAGGACGGTGATATCGAATGCTGTCACGATTTGTACATTGATTCGGAGAATTATTGTCGATCGTGGCATTGAGGTAGAGTCCGTTCGCGTAAAGCGGTATAGAGCATAGAGATACCCGACAGGGCGAGAAACCTGTCAGCACGTCTCTATAGGGTAGAATAACAGTGTTTATACATTCTTGCGACCGTAAAAATTAGTTATAGGTACACGAAGTGACTTGTGTGTAGATACATAATAGAGTAGCGTACAAACGTCGCGAGAACGTGCGTATAAGTGACGCGAGGTCCTTAGTGATTCGTAACAATCGCGTCAAGACAACGCGCGGACGTCTGTAACGTTGTCTGTTGAGAAGCTGGTCAAGCGCGAGTAGGCAAGATAGGGCCGAAACGAGGTACACGCGGAAGAAAACACTGCACACCGCGAGCCGACAGAATGGCCAGTGTGCAACAAACACCCGTACTTCCGATTGCTCAGAGAACCAGAGCGCGAAACGTTTCTGGGAGCAGGGAGACGGAACGCGATAATAACGCGACGATAACCGACGGCAACGAGAATGATATGTTGTTGCGAGTGACGGACGATACAACCGCACCGGTGAATCTTAGTCGCGAACGCGAGATGATCGTCGACGCAGCGACGGAAAACGAGGCGCAACTGCACCAACAGGTCCGCGATTTGACCGAACAGTTGGAAGCGCTTAGGGCAGAGATACGACACCAGAGACGCGAATCTATCGTGACACAGAACACAGAATCGGAACGACCGTCGAATTTAAACGATAGGAAAACAATCGATCCGAATGCGTGTGAGATAGATAGAGCGCCGGATGCCGTACTAGATTTAGTCCCGATGCGCGTGCGATTACCACGAGGGGGTTGGTTGAAAAATCCCTTCGACGAGCTCAATTTTCGCGGTAAAACTGACGTACAGAATCCGATTAGATTTTTGGAAAAGTTCGAGAAACTTGCCAGATACGAGTCAGTCCCGGAGGACGAACAACTGTGCTATTTCGGCAGATGCATGAAAGGCGCAGCGGCTCAATGGTTCGAACTTCAGTACGCGGAAGATATAGAGCAGATAAAAAGTCTCTTTAGACTACATTTTTGGGGTACTCAAGCCCAGATGCGTTTCCGTCAGATGATTTATTTCGGGAAATTCAAGTCAGGAGGCATGTCCATGACTGAGTACGCATTAAATTTAGCTCGTCAAGCGAAAACGCTTGTACCACCAATGTCCGACGACGAGATCATACAAACCGTTCGTGAGCATTTCGATGCGGACATCACGCGGGAGCTCAGACCGTCGGTGGTGCGTAACGTGAGCGAATTTATCCAAATGTTGGATACTCTCGAGAACGAGAGAGAGACGCGTAGATTGCGCGCGGATGCGCGCAGATCGAGCGATAGGCGCGATACTCGTCAATCGACGGGCAGCAAAGACGCGACGCCGAGTCGTACGAACGCGAGCGCGCGAAAAGATTTCCGTGACGACAAACTTCCAAGACGCGATTCGACGAGATACTCGCCGTTCAAAAAATCTGCAAGTTGGAAGAGATCGGAATCGCCCGACGCGGCGCGTAAAGACAAGGAGGGCGTTGGCATTGTCGAACTGCCGAACACGAGCGACGAGGACGCGAAGCCGAAAGAGACGCGATATTCGCGCGAAAGACCGGACGACCGAAAATGGCGATCCGGCAGTAAAAACGGTAACGATAAAAATCGTAAAAATTTCTCGTCCAATCGCGAACGCTTCGCCGATAGGGACCGTGGACAAAAGGTCGCGGCGATAACAGCGGGCGACGATAACGGGAAAGATAGTAAGAAAATAGATAGTGATCGCGAGAGTGCCGTGTCACTAGCCAGTGACAAAGAGTGCAACGCGATAACGCGCGACAGCGACGCGAATGCGAGCGCGAGCGCGGAATACAATCCGTTGAACATAATTAGAACCCGAGAGATAATTTCCGAGTTAGACGCAGATTTGATAGCGGAACAGAGGCAAAGTGCCGTATTAGACGAATTACCGATGATAGAGATGCGATTCGAACAGATTCGGGTAAAAGCTCTCATCGACACGGGATCGCAGATCACGGCCATAACCAAAGCTTGTTTCGATAGTCTACGGGAAACGGGGGTTTTCATAGATGTTCAGCCGATCAAAAAATTCGCTTTGAAAGGTGCGTTCTCGGAACGAGGTACGACCGTAGCGTCAAAGGCGCGAATAATGTTTAGTTATCGCGACAAGAAATACATACACGAGTTCTACGTGGTCGAGAGACTGGCATTCGAGATTGTATTGGGAATAGATTTTCAGATGCGCTACAGCATGATATTGTCCTGCGACGACAGTATCGACGTGAAATTTCGAAAATCCCTGCAGTCACACGCGAGCGTTAACCTGATTAGAAGCGAAGACGCGAGCGCGAAGCTAGATGAGATTCTCGATCGACACGAGAAGATGTTTGACGGTAGATTAGGTAGAGCGTTAGATTACGAGCATACGATCGAGATGTCGACGACGAAGCCGTATAAACGTAAGACCTACCCGATACCGGAAAAACATCTCGAACGAGTCCGTGAATACGTAGGAGAGCTAGAGAAACAGGGAATCGTGCGAAAGCAGGCGACGCAATATATCAACCCGTTGGTTGTGGTTGTCAAAAAAAATGGCGATATACGTCTGTGTCTCGACGCGCGCGAGATTAACAAACACATGCGTAATGACCATGCGCAGCCACCGACCATAGAGGAGGTATTTAGACGCGTAGGCCGAAAACGTTACTTCACTACCCTGGATATCTCGAACGCTTTCTGGCAGATACCGTTGCACAGGGACTCGAGACAGTACACCGGTTTTCTCTTCGACGGGCAGACATACGTCTTTATGCGTATGCCCTTCGGACTGAAAACGGCTGGAGCGTCGTTTACGCGAGCCATGAACAAGACACTGGGAGTGAACGAATTCACGACCATTTATCTCGACGATGTTCTCATAGCGTCCGAGACGCTGGAGGAACATCTGTGTCATATCGATTATGTCCTAACGAAGCTCGAAAGAGCCGGATTCAAGTTGAATCGCGCGAAATGCGAATTCTTACGTAGTGAGGTAAAGTTCCTAGGTCATACGTTTAGCGAGATCAAGGCCGAGATCAACGATGAGACGCACGTAGCGATTGCGTCCTTTGAAAAACCTACCAACAAGAAGCAAGTTCAATCGTTTTTGGGCCTGGTGAACTGGGACAGACGGTTCATAAAAAACCTCGCCAGATTGACGAAACCGTTGGAGGGTCTTTTGAAGAAGGGCCAGAAATTCGTCTGGACGCGCGATCATCAGACCGCATTTGCCGAGATCAAGCGAGCGTTTCAGGAAGCGCCTGAATTATATCACATCCAGTCAGGTTATTCGTTCGGTATATATGTCGATGCGGCTAGAACGGGATTAGGCGCTAGATTATACCAATATAGAGCGGGTAACGAGGATGTTAAACAGACCGTGGCATACGCGAGTCGTAGTCTTAAAGGCGCCGAATTAAATTACACCACTACGGAATTGGAGTGCTTAGCACTGATATTTGCCCTGCAAAAATGGCATACGTTACTGATGGGTAGACACGTAAAGGTGCACACCGACCATCAGGCCTTGGAATTTCTGAGCACGTGCGTGCACAATAATAGTAGAATTGCGCGTTGGTTCAGATTTATGCAAGAGTTCGATCTAGACATAACACATTTACCCGGTAGGGAAAACGCGATAGCGGACACGCTCTCGAGGCGAAACGCGAGCGACGATCCGACTAGCGAGATGAAGCGCATCGCGGTCATACACAATGTTCGCGAGGGTGTCGACACCTCAGCGTGGGTAGACGTGATCAGAGACGCGCAGCTGAACGACGAAGCGTTGCAGCGACGAGCGCGCGATGATCCGAATAACGTCTATACGAGAGACACTTTGTTGCGCGTAAAGTTTAACGACAGCGATAGAATCGCGCTGCCACGTAAAGCCGCGTGGAAGATAGCCAGCGAGATTCACAAACTTATCATACACTTTGGTACCGACAAAGTTCTCGATTTTCTGAAAAGTTACTTCAGAGGCGCGAATTTCGATAGGATAGCGCGAGTCGTGGTAGCGTCATGCGAGATTTGTCAGGCTACCAAATATTATACGAGACCGACGGTGGGTACCGAGTATTACGAATTACCGGACACACCGGGTGACACTCTGTCGCTCGATATCTTTGGGCCGTTACCGCGAACGGGCCAGGGATATCGTTACTTACTAGTGATCATGGATCAATTCTCCAAATTCGTCAAGCTCTATCCGATGAAGGATCAGAAGCTCGATACGATAATGGACATACTGCAGACTAAATTCTTCGCAGAGATCGGTATACCAAGGGCGATATTGACCGACAACGGTGGACAATTTGTAACGGAACGATGGCGTAACTTTGCGCGAGAAAAGGGTTTCGATCCCCGCAAAACGTCACCGTACAATCCGCAGTCCAATCCCGTTGAGCGGGTCATGCGTGAGTTAGGCCGTATAATGCGAGCGTACGCGAGCGACCGCCAACACGCGTGGCACCGTATTGTAAGTCGCGCCGAGGAGGTATTGAACGATACGACTCATTCATCAACCGGTTTTACGCCGCGCGAGCTAAACAGCGGCGAGGTAGGACGGTTGACGTTAGATCCTAGGCTAATTCCCCTGGACGTCGACGAGATACCGTGGCGTCAGAAGATCATCGAGGCGAGGCGACGTCTCGAGGAAGCGGCGCGTAAGCGGAAGAAACAGGCCGATAAGCATGGTACGGCGCTGTACGAAGAAGGACAGATGGTATGGATAAAGCTCCATCGTAGATCAGACGCGAGCAGGCGTTTGACACGGAAAATCCATCTGGTGTACGAGGGTCCGTACAGGATACAGCGGATAATTCGACCAAACGCGTATCTCGTGGAGGAGCTCAACGGTCAGGCCATAGGCGTGTACAATGCGCGCCAGTTGAAGCCACACCGCGAACCGCGATACGATAAGGAAGACGATAACCCGCCAGTGAGAAATGACGGGGAGCCAGACGACTACGACGACGATGACGAGAACCGCGGAGAAGTCGAGATCGACGGGGAGAGTACGGCCGACGACGAGGATAAGAATCGCCGAGAAGTCGAGTTCGACGGGGAGCCGTTCGACGACTACGACGACGATGACGATGATGGTCAGATGAGGAGCCAACCGATATCGATCTCGGACAACGAGGATGAGTCGAGCCAAACGATCACCATCACCGACGACGGAGATGACAATTCAATCCGACTTGTCGATTCCGACGACGAGTAAAACGAGAATCGTGACGTGAGATACGTACACGTGATAACGAGGGGAGATGTCGAGACCGAGAGGACTACCGAAGGATGCCCGGAGGACGCGAACAGAAGCAAAAACAATGACGGACAAGTCTGTGAGGCGGCAAAGTCCACCGAGGATGAACAACACAGACGAGACGACCGATCAGCCAAAGTGAGCGACGAAGGAGCTACGGTGGACGGCAGAGACACTCGAACCCCGCGAGAGATCAAGTTTCGCGATACCAGCGAAAATTTGAAAAATCTACATGTCAACCAGCCTGAAAGGGAAGGAGCGATCGAATTACATGTAGAAATCGCCATCCCGACGACTCGGGCGAGAAGAGACACGATAGTGGAAATTTATCTACCAAGGCGGCCAACCATCCGTGGGAGGCCGAATATCAGCACCAGGCGACGTGCAGCAGAGTTTGCGCGGCGCAAAAATCGGAGCATCTTCGAAGAGGAAGATGCGGAGTGGCGTGAGAGGCGCCGGAAGGAGACGGCCCGGAGACGGACCGTGACTTCGCCCGCGAATCCAAGCTGCTCTCTCCCAGCATAACTTCTGGTCGAGAGCAGACGGGAGGATGCAGCCGGAGGCAGCATCGCGGACGAAGCTGTCAGAATCGGCGACCGGAGGAGACAACGGTAGGGCCGACCTGACGGACTGGGCGCAAGCAGCGTCCAAACACCGTGTGTGAGCGAGCGCGTTCACACATACGTTTATAATTTTCCCGCCTTAGCGTAAATTTCGTTTATTCTGTTTTGATATATTTGTTTGATTTTACTGAGGCTGGGATAAAATTATGTTTTTGCGTGTGTTATTAAAAGCCACTCATGGCGATTAAAATATATTTAAGTTTCCTTTTCATTTCCTGTGATTTTCCGTCACGTATGTAAATTGATACAATCCGAGTGTTGATAGAGGTTACTCCGACGACTCGATGCGTTGTGAGATAAGGGGACAACCCCATGATTCAATGTTAGCGCGCGTTAGCGTGAACTTTTACACGCGTCCGAGCGTGTTGTAACAGAGCAGATGCATGGTGCCGGAAAGTCACGTCATATGACATGTATCGCGACGAGGCGACTCATGGGCGTTACTATGACGTCATCAAACACCGCGATAGCGATTACGACCAAGTCGAAGGCTTGTGCCGGGATATCATGGCACATGCATAGTCCGAGTAAACTAACGTCGTTAACGTGTCAATCGGATGCTAATTAAGGGATATTTGATGGTCAATTAGAATTTTGCGTCATGTGCCGGAAAATCTTGGCACACACCTTGTACGACCAAATGGTCATCGGGAATGGTCTGCGGAGGTCCTAAATAGCGTAACTAGCGACTTTCGCCCTGATCCGACCTGGGTGCCGGAAACACCCACTACGGACACCTTCCCCTGGAACAACCGTGTGCGCACATCTCAACGGGCCACCAGGAGTGCAGCGCACCGACTCCCGTCGACCTCCGACGAATGTGCCGGAAGTTCGACTCCAGGACCATCTACGGGGAACGGACCACCGGGGATGCCTTTACGAGCCCATTGTGAGTCCCAATATCGTTGTCCCGTATCGATCCGTCGATTGTGCCCGAAAGTTGTGTTAAATCGTTACGATGTTAATAAAAGTTATATCGAGGGGCATAATTAAATGCCAAGTAACGCCAATATCGCAGTCCCGTGAAAATCCGACAAAGTTGCCGCGAAAACCTGGCACACATGTCAGAGCTGAAAATTAATCATATATGCGTAATTAGCGAACAGTCATCAGTGCGGATGCAAAGCCTGAGCGATCTGCGTAGCCTAGATTAAGAAATTCATACATAATCCGATATTCGGGTATAACGCGTAAAATCGAGTTATATTATATGTTCGAGCGGTATAAGAGATAGTTTCCGGCGAGCGAGAAACATATCGAGCCGACAAACAAAATTCCTAAGTGTTTGTCGAACATGTTTACTTGATGCGTAGTTACGATCAGGCGATGTCTACGTCACGGCCGATGTGAATAACAAGAGTGGGGGTACCGCCCAAGAGGGGACGTACGCCGTTGCGAATTATCGATCCTGGTTAGTCCGCCGGGAGATGTAAAGCCGTCAACACGTATTCTCACAACCACCGGGGAGACCCGCGTACGGAGCGATATCCGACGTGTCGCGAAACATGTAACGTTTCTGACACTTATAAAAATTGTGCGAGATATACGCGAAGCGAGTATAAGTGACTGACGGGAGAGCGTTCATCGTATATGACACGACTCTCGATACAACCGCGGATCCGACATACCGTGCGATATCCGACAATTATTCGCGAATCGTGAGTGTGAGCGACACTTGTGAAATTTTCCGATTTCGACATCCGTGTACGAAACCAAGGACAGTCATACGGGAGGATACTGCGTATTCTCGTGACAACCGATGATACCCGTGTTGCGGATAGTTGGACGATTTATTCCGAGTTAACGCGATTTATGCACCACGAGCGAACTGTAACTAACGATCACGACGCGACACCGCGGGTGATAGGAAAATCACTGTGAATCGAAATGTAATGACTGTTTATTCAAATATACATGAATAAATGCATTGTTATTAAAGTGATATCATGAGTGTACAAATTCATTCGACGATATCCTGTGGCCGATCCTGAGTCACCTTCCAAGCGGGAGATACTTCGTAGACGCGATATTCCTGCGAAATAAAGAAATTCCAGTGCGAGTAAATGCACTTAGCTTGCGATACAAGCTTACTATATACGATATTTACCTGAGATTCTGCGACGATCCTGAGGGTCCATCCGATGCGAGCGAGGTCCATCCATCGTTGGTAGAAGCGGCTTCCACGCGTGAAGATCCAGCGACGACGAGTGAGAGCGGCCAGCAGCAGCAGCAGTCCGGAGTACCTGAAACAGAGAAAAAGGGGAATTAGTCGACAGATACGGTTAGTTGTATACTTACCTTTCTCGATTTAACGGGTAAAATCGAGTGGCGACCGTGTTTCACGAATTTTCTACATTTTCGGAGATATTGATGAATGAGTCGTATCACGCGTGACCTAACGTGCCCGGTTACAACCTAACGTGCCCGGTTACAACCTAACGTGCCCGGTTACAACGGCACCGTTGCACCAGGTTTCCGTTTTTTAGAGTTTTGGCCGGAGGTTGACGCCGACCTGTGCGCACCCTCTCGGGGATGCTCTTTAGTCCGTTGGCAGTCGACTTTCCTGGAGAAGATGTCCGTGGACGATTCTGGTCACCGGATGTTGACGCCGACCTATGCGCACCCTCTTTGGGATGCCCCTCGACAGTTTGGCACCCGACTTCCAGGCGGAAACTGGCTGGGTCCATTTCCAGCCCTCCGACTTTGACGCCGACCCCCTAGGCCCGCGTCCCAGGTTCTTGAGAGGACGTCCCCGCAGTCAGTTCTCGGAGATGACCCCCACGTAGCTACTTAGCGAACGCGTTATCGTACTTTGACGCCGACCCGACTGGGACGTGTACCAGGTCCCTCGCAACGCGTCTCTACCATCGAATTTCCGGTATCAGTTCTAATTTTAGAACGCGTCACCGGACATTGTCGTCGACCTACTATCCGCGTATACTAGGTCTCAACGATCACGCTACAAGTCTCAGTTCTCGAAGAAAACGCCTGCGTAGCTACCTAGCGAACGCGTTATCGGACTTTGACGCCGACCCGATTGGGATGTGTACCAGGTCCCTCGCAATACGTCTCCGCTATCACATTTCCGATATCAGCTCTCGTTTTAGAACGCGTCACCGGACATTGTCGCTGACCCAATAGGAGTGTGTACCAGGTCTAAGATAGCGCGATTCACCGATCTGTTCTCGGAGAAAACGTCTAGGTTTCTACTTGGCGAACGCGTTGTCGTATCTTTACGCCGGTTTGTCTGGGGTGGGTACCAGGTCCTAGTCTTTGACCTCGCGTGAGTTTATCCTGGAGATTGTGTGTGGCTCATGCCTGTTAGCGCGAATTCGTCGCCCGTTTCTCGCGCGTCAAAATAAACAATTATCACTGCTGGCGTGAGCCGAAACAAATTAAACAAAATAAATCGGGCGTCGTAAATCAAAACATAATTGTGCATATTCTGCGGTTCGTTAAATAACAAAAGAAAATTCGCGTAATACTGTCAACAAAAGAAAAGAAATCGCACAAACGAAAATCACTGCCTTCGGCTATTGAACAAAAATCAAAATTGTCTTCGCCGTTTCCGGCTTCGCACAGTCACACTGCTGCCGTTTGTCCGGTCCCTTCTTGGCCGCGTTGCTCCTCCAGGTCGGACACTCCTTCGCTGTCCGGGCTTAAAAAGTCATCGGACGGCTGGTCAATCTCGCCGCCCGGGATCGGCACCCAAACAACCGGTGCCTCTACGTGCCCCTCGGGAATCGCAGTTGCCCCGCTCGCACCCTCTCGCTGCTCCGGCGTCGGCTCCACGCTGTGTGGGATCTCCGGCATATCCGGCAGTCGTTCGCACACTGCTACCGGTTGGTGGTCGCCCACTGCTGCCGCCTTTTTGGGTATCGCCACGCGCTCCAATATTACGCGCGGTGACCCCCGCATCCGCACCTGCGCTCGGGAAGCATGCGGTCGCATACTCCCCGTCAATTCGGGGTTGGGGAACTTCCCCAGCTTCGGATTCTCCTCTTTTGTTTCTTTGCGACTGGCGCGCTTCCCAGCCTTCCTGCGCTGCTCCCGTGCTCTTCTCCGTTCCTCCCGTCTTCGTTTCTGCCGCTCCTCGCGCCTGACTTCCCGCGACACCTTCTTTTCCTTCTCCTGCACGCCACGATTTCTTTCGTTCGCCACCCTAGCAGCTTTCCGCTCGCTCACCCCTTCTATCGGCTTGCGGGGTGTTGAGGCCGACCTGACCACCTCTGTATCACCTGACAATGGCGTTTTGTTTGTCCACTGGACCGCTCTTCCTTCCGCTGTATCCTTGGGTGTCCCGTGTGCTGCGACTTCGGCGGGCTGGAATTCCTTGGCCTCGCCCCCCGGTTCGTTCGTGGGTCGTTCGGCGACTATCTGGCCCACAGATGGCGGATTATCATCTATCCCCTCCTCAGAGGAGCTAGACAGGGTTTCGGGCGGCGGCTGCAACAGCTCGCGGCAACTCCTAATGTCTTTCCCTTGGTATCTGGGGGTGCGACATTGGCTCGGTGTTCGAATCACCGTCTCGGCGTCGGAGATGGGCTCCATCAGGACCGAGTAAATCCCTGGAGTCGTCGTGCGCGGAGTTTGCGCCTCCCTGTCAACCCGCATGTCAACTGGGCCTGTTGCATCAGGCCCCAGCATTGTCTCGCCCTTGTCCTCCGGTTGGTCCATCAGCCTGTTTTCCTCCTGAGGTCCTTCGTCCTCCCCGCTTGCCGCTGGCGTGTCCACCCCAGTGACTTGCGGCTCCGGGCCTCTCTTCCGCCATCGGCTCCAGGTCGATCTCAACAATGTTCGCGGCTCCCGCCGCCAGCTCGTCCGGTCCTTCGTCTTCACTGGGTTGCCCCTGCCCATCGTCTGTCTGCACCGGCACCTCCGATTCCTCGTTGACTCGCCGAGCCGGCGCGACGCGCACTGCAACACCCTCCGGGGCGACGTCTAGCCGTACCCGAAATGGTCGCCGGACGGCATTATCCGGCCATCCGATCGATGTGAGGATGGTGACAGTCTTTGAGACTCCTTTGTTGTCCGGGTCGGGGATCCGAATATCACGCGCCACCTCGACCTGGTGGTCGCGCTCCGCCTCGGTAGCCTCAATCTGCCCGAGTATTCGATTTACTCTGGTCCGCGCCTGCTCCACCTGCTCCGCCGTAACGCTCGGCGTTGGCGGGAGGGCCTCCGCGTAGCGTTCCACCATTCGGACCGCTAACTCGGTGTATTGCCTATGCAGGCGGTACAACCGTCTCTCCATTATCCGGCAAAATCCAGCCTCCATCCGGGCCAGCAGTTCCTCGTCCAAGATGTCTCCCATCGGGATGGGCTCCTCGTCAGGACGCTCTCGATGATCGTCGTCCATCCTGTTACTCTGCACTTGGTCAATGATCGACCGGCTCACTAGTAGACCGTAATCCCTCTCAGCACTGCCGCTTACTCGATCCCGCTGTTCGCTTTTGCTTTCACACTTCTCACGCTTACATAACACGGGCGTGTGACGGTTCGTCGTTTCTGTCTCGATGTGGTCTTGGCACTGATCACGCTCGCGATCCGTAATCACGCTTTGCGATTTTCGGATACGTCCGCTCGTGTCGCTTGCCTGATCGCGACTGATGAGATTCGGCTGTCTCGTGCTTCCGCTTGTCACCTCGTACACCCCCGACGTGTGACGGGTCGTCGGGCTCGCCACGACGCACTCTTTCTCGTTGATTCGATCGCGATTCGCGTTTTCGATTTCCGATTTGTTGACTCGAATCTTCGTGTCGTTCGACGGTTCGGGTCTGCTGGATATCGGTCGATCCACGCTCGCACACGTAACTTCGTGCACCAACGATGTGTGACGGCTCGTTGGACTCGTCACGTCGCGCTCGTCGCGTTGGTGACACTCGCGATTCGCACTTTTCCGACGCGATATTTCGGCTCGCGCGCTTGTGTCGCTCGACAGCTCGCGTCTCACGGACTTCGGCCGATTCGTGTCGCCGCTTGTTACTTCGCGCACTCCTGAGTCCCGTGAGTTTTGTTTCACAACTTCGCGCTCCCGATTATGCTCGCGGTCACGGAGCGCTCGCGAATGCTGCTTCACCCTCGTCTCTCTCGTCGATCTTGTGCTCGACTCCCCATCATTCGTGGTCTTGACGGACTCCCCGTCAAACTGGGTTTTCTCGTCTGACATTTTCGTTATCACGCAGCACTCTTTATCGCTCGCGTTGGAGATGTCGCTTTCATCTCCGTCATCCTCTTCCGCTTTACTTGTATCTCCTTTCGCCGTTATCGCCGCGAGTTTTCTCCCGCGGTCGTCTCGACGTGGCTTCTCCTTTTTCTTTTTTTGGTGTGCCCTTGTAATTACTTCTTTCTTGGGATAATTATCCTTATCCCTGGTATATCGGGTAATTTTTGCCTTCCCCTGGCTATCATCGCTGTCTGGCTCCTCGACGATGTCCACTCTTCCTCTCTGCTTCATCGCGGGTGAGTCCGCCTTTCGCCAGCTGGTCGACTTTGTTTGCGGCGAGGTCCTCGTCGCGTCGCGTCTGGCAAAATTGTCTTGGCGTCCATCGTTCCTCGCGTATGGGTTCCGGTTGGTGGATCGCTCCGGGCCGTATTCCAAGCGACTTACCGGCTTGTCCGCCGTTTTGCGCGCATCCGGGCATTCTTCTAGTTTCCCTCTCGTTCTCGAGGGTGTCTAGCATACTGATCATCTCGTTTACGTTTCGCACTACCGAGGGCCGTAGTTCACGCGCGATGTCGCTGTCGAAGTGTTCCCTCAGTGTCTGAACGACTTCCTCATCAGTCATCGGCGGGACTAACGTTTTGGCTTGCCTCGCCATGTCTAGTGCATACTCCGTCATCGATGCTTCTCCCGGCTTGTATCCGCCGAAACAAACTTGTTGTCTGAAGCGCATCTGCGCTTGGCAGCCCCAAAAGTGCTGCTTGAATTTTTCTTTGATATCAAAGATATCCTCTGCATATTGAAGTTCGTGCCACTGGCTGGCGGCTTCCTTCATGCATTTTCCAAAGTAGAAGAGTTGCTCCTCTTCCGATACGCCTTCGTATCTCGCGAGATTCTCGAATTTCTCGAGGAATCTGATCGGATTTTGCTTGTCCGATTTGCCCTTGTATGACAGCTCGTCAAAGGGACTTTTAATCCATCCTTCTCTCGGCAATCGAGCTTGCAATGGGACCATCTCCATGTGCTTGTTCTCCTCCGCGTTCACGCCGCTTTACGCGCGCTCGCCCGTTTGTTCTGCGGCACTCCGGCTCGCCGGACCGCGCTCCGCATTTGGTGTTGCGACGATATTACGCCTCGCTTGCACTGCCCGCATTTCTTCTAGCTCCGCCGTCAATTGTTGGATCTGCAATAGCAGTCGCTGCTCGTTCTCCGTCATATTGTTTTCCATCGTCCTCTCTCGGCTGAGATTGATGGCTTCTGTTCGGTCGGTCTCCGCGTTCCCGGTAAGCAAGTCTATCTCGTGGAACTGGATCCTCCGTGTCCTCCTGTCGATTGTCCCGCTCGTCCGGCACTGATCCTTGTGATCTCGCGTGCACTCTTGGCGGTGTTCGACCTACCGTCGCCATGCGCCCTGCTCTGACGCACGTCGTCCGTCCTCTAGCTCTCGCTTTCGGCCCTATAGTGACCGTTGGCGGTTACACCGTTGGAAACTCGAGTTCGCCCTCGCCCGTCCGTACGAGGTTTCAACGCGTTTGTGAAGGTCGTGTGCGCGCGCGCTGCGACCTCGCGTTCGTTTGTCGCACGTTGTATTGACGTCTCGGTACGTCTTCTCGGTCTCTCGGATGTCCGCACTTTAATCGCGATGCACTTGTGCACCTGTTGTGCTACACGCACTTGCTGCTGTGTCGCACTAATTGCTATGTGTTGTGACGTTTGTCACGATACACTCGCGTATCCTTTGTGCTGTACGCACTTGCTGCTTTATCGCACTGATTGCAATTGATTGTGACCCGTGTCACGATGCACTTATTCACCCGGTGTGCTTCACGCACTTGCTGCTTTATCGCACTGATTGCTATCGGACGTGTCCTATGTCGCGCACTACGCGTTCGGACGCTTTTCGTACGAATGGTTATACCGCCTCGGCTGTGTGTCGCCGCACGATTTCGCACTTTTCACGCATGTTGTTATAACACGTGTCGGACTTTGATTCACGGTCGCGATAGGTTCTCTATTGGCTTTGTGAGTGCCGTATTTCACGCGCACTTGTATCTGAAGAATGTTCACTACGCAATGCAGACACGGTATACGTGTCCTGACACGGTCGCCATTTTTGAAGATATTTTTGGAGTTGCGTGCTGTTCTTGCCGACCTCCTCGTGTCACCGGGATGCCGCAGCACGACGCTCAGGGAATCCTCAGCCCCGCAGGTTCTTCTTCACGTGTGTGTCGGTCCACCGTTGCGTAGCTCGCGTATCTCGCACCTTTATTACTGTAGCCGGACACGTCCGTTTGAGAGTGTGGGAGTCGCGTTATCACTTCCAAAATCACGGTCGCCACTCGGCTTGACCTATAACTACCGAGAAGGTGTGCTCGAGATATAATCTCTATTATTAATTAGGGTAATTTCTCCCCTTTGTTGCAGGTGTGTATCCCCGATGGATCATCACCGTCGCTGCCGCTTCCCCGGATCTTAGCTTCACCGCATACCAGGTAGCTGCTCACTGATGCCGGGTCCCCTGGATCCTCGCGTCACCGCATACCAAGTTACCGCTCGCATGTATTAATTATTAACGTTTATTAAATATTCGCTTTGTGTTGTAGGTGGATGCCCCGTGGACCATCACCGTCGCTGCGCTCTCCGTATCGGATATCCGCTGGCCTCGATTATTAACTATACTAATTTATTTTCTTCTGTTTCAGGTTCCTGCCCAGGATGGATCGTCGCCGAAGATAAACTTCCCCGGAGTCTCGCTTCACCAAGGAGTCAATGGACAACGTTGTGTCACCGCCGTGGGACAAGGTGAGTAGAAGGTAAGTACGTTAAATTAATCTTGAGACACGATTTTCACTAAAGACGAACTATTTATTATAAATCGTTAGCTTTTATATTTGTTACAATGTTTCAGTTTACGCACGCAATGTGTCGTTTACAGATGGTGGCTATTCACCGCTCGCTATTGTAGAACGAGAAATTTAACGCGCAATCACGCGGGAGTTACCGGTTGTTATATACAGTGCGTAGAACGTCCGCACGCTACGACTGTATCCGATAGACTGCCAAGAGCAACGTTGCTCGCTGTGGCTCCCTACCACTCGGGCTATCCCCACTCTTGGGTTGTTATTCTCAATTTCGCGATCACGCCACGCTGACGTCATCCGTTTTTGCATGTTTTCGCACATGCCGACACGCTGTTTTCGCATGGTTGACGTGTGTGTGCCCCGTAACTCCTATCGTGGGGCCCCGACATGGAAATTTCCACTGCAGGTACACTGTGTGGGACCTCCCCAGACGGCACCGCTGCACCAGGTATTCGTTTCCCGGAGTTTTGGCCGGAGGTTGACGCCGACCTGTGCGCACCCTCTCGGGGATGCTCCCCAGTCCGTTGGCGGTCGACTTCCTTGGAGAAGATGCCCGCGGCCGATTCTGGTCACCGGATGTTGACGCCGACCTATGTGCACCTTCTTTGGGATGCCCCCTGACAGCTTGGCACCCGACTTCCAGGCGGAAACTGGTGGGTTCGTTTCCAGCCCTCCGACTTTGACGCCGACCCCCTAGGCCCGCGTCCCAGGTCCTTGAGAGGACGTCCCCGCGGTCAGTTCTCGGAGATGACCCCTACGTGGCTACTTAGCGAACGCGTTATCATACTTTGACGCCGACCCGACTGGGACGTGTACCAGGTCCCCCGCAACGCGTCTTTGCCATCAAATTTGCGATATCAGTTCTGATTTTAGAACGCGTCACCGGACATTGTCGCCGACCTACTGGACGTGTGTACTAGGTCTCAACGGTCACGCTACAAGTCTCAGTTCTCGAAGAAAACGCCTGCGTAACTACTTAGCGAACGCGTCATCAGACTTCGACGCCGACCCGATTGGGACGTGTACCAGGTCCCTCGCAACGCGTCTACACTATCGCATTTCCGATATCAGCTCTCGCTCTAGAACGCGTCATCGGACATTGTCGCTGACCCACTAGGCGTATGTACCAGGTCTAAAATAGCGCGTTTCAACCATCTGTTCTCGGAGAAGACCTCTAGGTGGCTACTTAGCGAACGCGTTATCGTATCTTAACGCCGATTTGTCTGGAGTGTGTCCCAGGTCCCAATCTTTGGCCTCGCGTGAGTTTATCCTGGAGATTGTGTGTGGCTTATGCCTGTTCGCGCGAATATCTCGCGTTTCTCGCGCGTCAAAATAAACATAATTTCTAATAGAATTGTATTGTTAACGCGAACCAGACGAAAACTAAACCACGCATCTGGGCGAAACGAAACGAATTATAACTTACAACCACTCTATATTACGAAAATTGCCAACTGGCCGTGCCTTATGGGCTTATAACTACTTTCTGGGTTACCAGCTATTGTCTGCCCGGAGTGCTTTTCGCCCACCGGGATCAATGCGATGTCCCCGTGGCGCTCCTCGCAGCCCTCCCGAAGTGGGCGGCTGCAAGGTCAGGTTAGGTTCCGCCCCTTCGGGGGATCCAGAGCTGACTGGCGCCGGACGCGTCCCCGGGTTGCGGATAGGGGAAAGGCCTCCACATTGCGTAGAGGTTAACCACGAATAACAAATAAGCGGTCGCGGATAATCAGCGGTGGGACTCCTTGGACGGGGTGGGCTCTCCTCTGGGAAGAGAGAGTCCTATAAAGTGCCCTATGTCCCATAAGGATCCCACGACGAGGCGAGTGAGTGCCGCCTCGAAATAAGCACTCCAAACCCCCGGGCAGGCCGGGCTCGTCAGCTTTTTAGCAACCGGTCTAGGAGAAGGAAACTCCGAAATAAAACCAACAAGAAGGATTATGACATGGACAACAAAATAGGATTGAACTCCCTGGGTTCGGATACCAGGGGCCGGCGGTTGGATGGTGATCAGCACCCAGCCATACTACCGTCGTTAACCAGCGATGGGGCAGTTACAGTTACAGTTGCAGCTGAGTCGACCGCGAGCTCAGCTGTTGATAGAGTTATCGCGAGATACAACTTGCCGGAGCTAGAGGTGCTTCATCGTGTAGCTCGGACGGGCGGGACGGACTCGGCCACCCCCCCCCCCCTATTAAGGAGCGGCTTCGGACTAAGTCCGCTAAGAACGCGGAGAGGAAGACGGAACCGCCCAAGGAGCTCCCGATAGAGCCCGCTGTACTGGAGGCGGAGAAGAATGCCTTTATCCGCAGCAGCAGGTTGCAGCGCTCGCCGCTGCAGGCTGGCGTGTCCAAGGCTCCAGGTGCGGCTCAAGACGGGGCAGCAAAGGGAGCTGAAGATAGGGACGCGGATGCTCTGGCTCCTTCCGTGATGGACGCTGCGGCGGACTCCGTGGCTCCCCCCACGGTGGGCGACTTAATAGATATGACCGGGAATGGTCTGGTGAGCCCGTTGAGGACCTCCGAGCAAGCGGACAGGACGGAGTTTAGGACGCCTGGTTTTGGCGTGACAGGCCTGGGGTCTCACGAGGCCGTGAGAACGGAGGATGAGGGGCACACAAGCGCCTCAGAGAAAAGACTTCCCAGGGAGGCGTTGAAGAGGAAGGCGGAGGTTAGCCCGGTAATGCAGGTGGATCTGGCGGAATCAAGCAGCGAAGATCCCCGCACACAGCGGCGTGCCGCGCGGTCGACACGGGGCGAGGATTCTGACGACGAGTTGGACGCCGTGACTAGAATGTCCCCACCACCGTCCAAGGGGAAAAACAGGGCGAGGAAGATGGCCAAAACAACGGCCACAGCTGAGCAGGCGGAGCTGATTACTCTTGTTAGGAGCCTACAGCCTGAGGCACTGAGGGAGATGGAGGTCGCCCGACTGGGCCACCTTGGATGCCAGCTGATGGAAAGCGTGGAGACCATCAGGCTGGCTTCGAAAAACCTGCAAGGGGCCATGAGTGGCAAGCTGAGAGACTACGCTGCTCTCACTAAAGACATCGTAGGAATCTTAGTGGACAGGCTTGAAGACCGCGGAGACACGGCCCTCCTTAAGCAACAGGTGGCCGACTTGACGGCGCAGTTAAAGATCGCCCAGAGGTTGGAGGAAGACCGGAAGAGGGAGGTTCGTGCCCTCGAAACCCAGGTCTGGGAACTCCGGACCAAAATGGACCAAATTAAGAGGGAGAGGGCCCTCCGTGAGAGACCAGGGCAGCGGACCTCTATGCTCGGAAAACCTAACAGGGAGTCCGAGATGCACACGACCGAGGGAGCATCCTCTCTTCCCTCGACCAGCGGCCCGGAGCTCGAATGGGAGCTCCCTGCCCGGGCTGGCCTCATTGATGAGAGGGAGCCGAGCGGTCTGACCTCCGCAAACGCGAGGAGGAAAGCACCTGGGGAACAGTTCCCTGTGGGAGCCAAGAGGAAGATGAATCCCGCACGCCGAACAAGAGGCCCGACGTGGGGGAACGAGTGGGTCTTCGCGACTCTGGGGAGTTTCCTGCCCTCCCTGGGAAGGAGAAGAGGGGTAGGCCCAGGGCAGACGTAAACACCCAGGTCACCCCGCGGGTGGGGTTGGGGAGGGTGGTCCCCGTTCCCGAGGCGGGCAGGGATGCCGTCTCGCCGAGGGAATGGGAAGGCCCTTTCCTTCTTTCCTCCATTGCACGCCAGTGCTCCGGCAGGAGGGGGAAGGGGGGTATCCCTCTTTCAACCCGGCTCAGGACGAGGTCCTGGGCTGGTTGGAGGAGAGGCCCACATTCGGCGGTTGCACACCAGGGACGTGGTCCCATGGTCTGCCAAGTGTGGAGGGTCGTATGGGCCGCTCGGACGTATTCCGAGGTCGGGGCCAGGCGACCTGGGAGGGCGACCGCCCGGGCCACTCGGACATATTCCGAGGTTTGGGCCGGGCGATTTTTCTGGAAGGAGACCCGCCGGGCCGCTCGGACATATTCCGAGGTCGGGGCCGGCGGGGCCGCGGATGCAAAAAGCCGGCGGCGCGCGGGTGATTCTGGTGGTCGGGGATCGCATCCCTCCCGAACCTGGCCACCGGGGTCGAACAGCCGTCGGTGCGGAGGTTACCTCGGCCGGCGGCTGAACACGGTACGCTGGTCGCCACGGCGGGTAAGGCGTTGGAGGGGGTGCGACCTCCTTCGCCCCAACCGTCCGTGGGGCCCCCCGCGTGGCAGCGCCCGCTGCGGTGCCCCGGGGGTCGGAGCCCGGGGACCCCTGATAGTCCGTGGGAGGAGGCTTGCCTCGCCCGCGGGTGTGTAAGGGGCTGGAGTCCAGTGCCCCCGATGTTATTTCCGGGGGTCCGAGACATAAGGTGGTACCTCAGGTGAGTACACCGGGGCACGGCCGATCGGGAGTAATCCCCGGTCGGTCGTGGGGCGCGCCCTACCACCCAGAGCCGCAGCGGGTAGTGGGATCAACCAGAAATGAAAGCATCTTTTATTAAAATTGACGACGACGTCGAGATGGCGGAGACGGGGAGTCTTGACCCCCCGGGCACCTCCAAGGGTAACACCAAGGAGGTGAGGAAGACCAGGTCCACCAGGGCGGCCAAGCCGACAGTTGGAGGGCTTTCAAAGGCGGCGACAGGGAAAGTTGACCCCCTCGGCGGCCCCAAGGCCACCGCTAAAGAGGCGGGCCGGTCCTCCAGGACCGTCAAGTCGACGGCCGGAGGACCGAGGAGCGTAAGGGAGAGGAGCACCTCGAACCCGCGGGCGGGCAGCGCCCCCGCGTCGCCGAGGGGTTTTACCGGTCCCGACAAGGATAAGGACCCGCTCTTCGCTGTCCCCGATCTACGGGTGAGCGTTGAGAGGATGAGCAAAAAGAGGCTCGGGACCTACTCCAGGAGATGGGTGGAGGCTGAGAAGATGGTCGGCCTCTGGAAAACGATGGACGAGGCGTTAGGGGAGGCCTCTGAGGAGAAGGAGGGGGCCGACCCCGAGTCAGTGAGGAAGAGGTCGGGATCGGCCGGCTCGCGGGCGTCTTTCGCGTCAGTGGGATCGGAGTCGTCGGTCTTTACGGACCCCGAGGACGGCGAGCACTACGCTCGGGAGAAAGGAACCGGCCGAAGGGGGAGGTTGATCACTACTGGCGAGTACGAGGTAAAGAAGGCCCGACTCGCCAGGAAAAAGAGGGAGGAGGAGGAGAGAAGGTTGAGGGAACTGTCGGACCCCACAGTGGCTCCTTTCCTCTCCAAAAACCGCAAGGTCAAGGAGAGGGAAATGATGGAGGAGCTACGAATGGCGCCCACGGCTGACCTCACGGGACGGATCCTTGACGAGATACGGACAATCGACAAGGTCTGTACCACGGCGGTCAGCCTAAGGGGGACCGACAAAGGCCATCTCAATACCGCGGCTGCCACGATTACGGCAGCCGTGACGCAGATGGTCCAGAGAATGGGCAAGGAGACAGACGCCGCCAGAGACGTCGAAATAGAGGAGCTCCGGGAGCAAGTCGCCGCCTTGCGTGAGGAAAACCGGAGACTCCAGGCAACGGTGGAGGACATACGGCGCTCCCAAGTAAGGTAGACGCCTATGGAGGTGGACGTCGAACCACCCTTAATCCCGACGAACACTCGCCCCGGCTCACCAGTGGTGAGGACGCGCGGAAGAATGGCGAAAACGAAGCCTATCCCGGTCTCCTTCTCCTCCTCCGAGGAGATGGAGACGGTGGAGGAAACGGTGGAGTCGACCAGGCGGAGGTGCTGGGCACCATCCAGAGAGAGGGCATGCCGGCGGCATACAGGCCCTCCCTGGGAGGCAGGAAGCCGGTCTTGCTGGACGAGGCGGTCCCGCCGGTGCGAGCCCCGTCCGACAAGAGGTCCATCGAGGAGAGGATCACCCTCAAGGTTACCAACCAGATGAGGGTGATGATCTCCGAGATGATGAGGAGGATGGGGCACGTGGCCCCGGGCATACTGGGCCCGATGGGGGGGAGGTTTGGCGCGACACTTCCTCCCTCGAAGAGAAACGTTGCCCGCGGGGCGGAGGCGGGAGCCAGGGAGACGGCAAGCGCGAAGCGACGAGAGGCCCCTGCCAAGGGTAAGAAGAAGGCCAAGCCAATGGCCAGGGGAGTCGCTGTCGCTGCCGCCGCAGCCACTGCCGCCAGTACCAGCGGCGGAGCCAGGGACCCGCGGATTAAGGGTCTTGGCCCCGCGGGGGGGCACAGCCTAACACCCGGGCTGGCCCAGCCCCCTCCGCGAGCTCCGCCGCTGAGCCCGATACTTGGGCGACGGCGGTGAGGAGGGGGAGAGCGGGCCGGAAACAGACGGCAGCCGCGACGAGCGGAACCGCCGGGGGCAATAAGGGCCCCACCCAAAAAGGCGCCGCCAAGGGCGCACAGGCCGGCACGTCCAACCCGGCCAAGGCCGGCAAGGGGCGCAAGGCTGGTAAGAGGAAGCCGCCGCGTACCGCGGCGGTGACCCTTACCAGCGCTGGGGGGGATTATGAGGGCCTGATGAGGGAGGCCCGCAGTAAAATCTCCCTCAGCGAACTGGGGATCGGGGGCGGCCTAAGGCCGAAGAGGGCGCAGACCGGGGCCCTCCTGATCGAGGTTCCGGGGGCGGAGGGCGCGGCCAAGGCGGACGCGTTAGCCGCACGCATGGCTGCGCTATTCGCCGGACGCGAGGGAGTCAGGGTGTCCAGGCCCGTGAAGACTGGGGAGTTCCGGGTCCTGGACGTGGAGGACTCCATCTCGGCGGAGGAGCTAGCGGCCGCTGTGGCCGGGGCTGGCGGTTGCCTGCCGGCTCAGGTACAGGTCGGGCCGCTAAGGAGGGGACCGAACGGTCTCAACACGGCCTGGGTGAGGTGTCCCTTGACAGCGGTTAACGCCGTCAGTGGCGGGGGTACCAAACTCCAGGTCGGTTGGTTTGGGGTCAGGGTGCAGCCACTGGACGCACGCCGCCTTCAGTGCTTCAAATGCCTGGAGGGTGGCCATGTCCGAGCGAGCTGCACCAGCGACGTGGACCGCAGCTCCCGCTGCTATCGCTGCGGCGAGGAAGGCCACAGGGCCCGGGAGTGTGTGGCGACACCCCGGTGCCCGGTGTGCGCCGACCTCGGGAGGCCGTCCGGACACAGGGCTGGTAGCGGGGCCTGCGGCTCGGCCAGGCGAAAGGCCAAGCCTGGAAGGAAGGCCACCGCCGTTGCGGCGGAATCGTCGCCACACTCTCAGAGAGGGGCCACGGGGGGCGCGATGGAGGTGGAGGTTGAGCCCCCCCGGCGCCTCCCGACCGTCACCGGCAACGAGGTGGTGTCCTTCAAGGTGCCGCAACATAAAAGGGCAGCCACGGCGACGGGCGTGAGACTAGGGGACGGCAACAGCAGCGACGAGCAGCAGCCGAAACCACAAAGGAGGAGGTTGAGCGCGGGGGCGGCTGCCCCGCTGCTGCCGTCCACGGAGACGGCACCGCCCGCCGGGCAGGACGCGAGGACGGAGCCGTCGGTCGAGGCAGCAGAGCCCAAGAAAGGGCATGAGATTGAGAAAGAGGCGGAGGACCCTGAGCCGGGATATATGTAATGGCCCAGAGGCTCCTCCAAGCCAATTTGAACCACTGCCGCGCCGCCCAAGATGTGTTCCTGCACACAATGGCGGAGCGCGGCAGTGGTCTTGGGGTGGCTGCGGAGCCGTACCGGGTGCCGCCGGATCATCCGTGCTGGGCGGTCGACCGGCGTGGTTCCGTAGCCATAACGTGGCGGATGACGGAGACCCCCGTCGCCTGCACTCGCCTTGATGCGGGCGATGGGTTTGTCTCCGTCAAATGGGGCAGCGTCACGGTCGTGGGGGTGTATATATCCCCCAACGTGAGCGCTGCCCAATACGAGGCGTCCCTCGACAGCCTCTGGGGCTGCGTGTCGAGGATTCTTCCCGGTCCGGTCGTGGTGGCCGGTGACTTCAACGCCAAGTCGGCGTTGTGGGGGTCCCCGGTCACTAACGCCAAGGGAAGAATCCTTGAGAGATGGGCGGCGGGCCTCGGACTCTGCGCGATGAACGTGGGGTCCGTGTGGACCTGCGTGCGGCACCGGGGGGGCTCCATTGTAGACATCACGTGGGCGAGCCCCCCCGCCGCGCGCCGCATCACCCTATCGGATCCCTATCGGATCATCTTTATATAGAGATGACCCTCTCGGTCGCCCCCCCGGAGGTGCTGGCCCGCCGCCGAGAGGCGGCGCGCAGCTTCCCGAGGTGGGCCCTAAAGAGGCTGGACCCGGACTTGTTCGGGGCCGCGGTCCAGACCTCGGTGTGGGACGAGGGCGTCTCACCAGACGCCTTTGAGGACGTGGACGAGGCAGCCAGGTGGATCGGGGACGCGATGACCGCCGCGTGTGACGTGGGTATGCCCCGATCCAAGCCTCGTCCGCGTCGAGCGGCGTACTGGTGGACGGAGGAGATTGCAGAGCTACGGCGCTCCTCCGTCCACGCTAGGCGAGTTTGGTTGCGGGCCCGAAGGAATCGGGACCCGCACCGACTCGAGGAAGCCGGAGAGGGCTACCGTTCCGCCAGACGGGCCCTCTCCGGGGCTATTAAGGCGGACAAGGACCGCGCCTGGGACGAGCTCTTACGGGCCCTGGACGGGGATCCATGGGGGCGCCCCTACCAAATGGTTCTGAATAAACTCAGAACCTGGGCGCCCCCAGTGACGGAGACCCTGGACCCGGAGCTCCTCGAAGAGGTGGTTGGGGCCCTCTTTCCGGATGACCCGGAAGAGAGGAACGACGGGGGTCCCGCTCCGCCCGAGGTGGAATGGGACGAGGAGCTCGGGGTCCAGACGGCGGAGCTGGCGAAGGCAGCCAAGCGCCTGAAGGCGGGCAAGGCTCCGGGGCCCGACGGAGTCCCAGGGAGGGCATGGTCCTTGGCCGTGGGGGAACTGGCGGAACATCTGTGCGCACTGTACACTCGGTGCCTCAGGGAGGGCCGGTTCCCCCGGGATTGGAAGGTGGCCAGGTTGGTCCTCGTCCCGAAAGCGGGACGACCCGCCGACTCACCCTCGGCGTATAGGCCGATCTGTCTGCTGGACGAGGTGGGCAAGCTTTTTGAGCGCATTATTGCCGATCGCCTCGTCCGGCACCTGTCCCGGACTGGTCCGGACTTGTCGCCGGACCAGTACGGCTTCCGAGAGGGCAGGTCCACTGTGGATGCGATTGAACGCATCCGGGCCCTCTCAAAGGCCGCGGCGGAGGCGGGCGGGGCGTTGTTGGGCGTTTCGTTCGACGTAGCGAACGCCTTCAACACCCTGCCCTGGAGGGTAATAAGGGGGGCGCTCGAGCGTCACAGCGTCCCCCCTTACCTCACAGCCGTGGTCCACGGCTATCTCCGGGACAGGAGATTGACCTATATAGACCGGAAAGGAACGCTGAGGGTGAGGATGATCGTGCGGGGGGTTCCACAGGGGTCGGTGCTCGGCCCCCTGCTGTGGAACCTGGCGTACGACGCCGTCCTGCGCGTCGCCCTGCCTTCGGGGTGTTGGTTGAGCGGCTTCGCCGACGACACCTTCCTTGGGGTCGAGGGCGGCGATTGGGACGAGGCCCGACGCAAGGCCGACGTCGCGGTGGCTTGCGTGGTGGCCGCAATGAGGAGGGTGGGCCTAAGGGTGGCCCCCGAAAAGACACAGGCGGTATTTTTCTATGATTGCCGCCGCTTCAGGGGGACAAGGCCATCCGCGGCCCATATAACGGTCGAGGAAACCCGTATCCCCGTGGGGGCCCAGATGAAACTTCTGGGCCTCTGGTTGGACGGAACCTGGAGCTTTTGCGGACACTTTGATCGCCTGGCTCCCAGGGTCCTTGGCGTGGCAAATAGCCTTGCGAGGCTCATGCCAAACCTGGGAGGGGCGAGCGGCCGTGCTCGCCGGCTCTACGCCGCGACGGTGCACGCCGTGGCACTCTACGGGGCCCCGGTGTGGGTCCCAGTGGCGGAGGGCTCCGGGCGCATCAAGGCTATACTGCGCCGAGTGCAGCGCCCGGTAGCCCAAAGAGTGTCACGGGCGTACCGCACCGTCTCACACGCGGCGGCGACGACCCTGTCCGGGCTGCCCCCCTTAGAGCTCGCGGCCAGACAGCGCGCCGAGGTTCATCGGCGCGTCAAGGGGCTGCGGGCTGGAGGGAACCCAATCACGAGCAGGGTCCGTCGTGCCGTAAGGCTCCAGGAGAGGGCGGCTCTTTTGGCCAGATGGCGGGAGTACTTGGCAGATCCGACTCTGCCGTCGACGCCGTCCGACCCTGCCTGGCAGAGTGGCTGGGCAGTCGGAGGTATGGGGGACTATCGTACCATGCGACACAGGTGCTCACAGGCCACGGGTGTTTTGGCGAGTACCTGTGTCGCATAAAGAAGGAGGCCACCACGCGGTGTCACCACTGCGACGAGGAGAGGGACACGGCGCAGCACACGCTGGAGTTCTGTCCAGCGTGGGCGGAGCAGCGCCGTGTTCTGACGAACGCGATCGGTAACGACCTCTCCCTCCCGGCTGTCGTGGCGGCGATGGTTGGGGGGGAGGACAAATGGCGGGCATTCCTGACCTTTTGTGGTCAGGTAATGTCCGCCAAAGAGGAAGCAGAAAGGACCAGGAGGGGGGAAGAATACCCCCCTACTGACAGTGAGGACGGCGACGACGAGTGGCTGCCGCCGCCGCGACGGCGGCGGCGGCGCGACCGGCACCGCCGCCCAACGCGAGCGGGCGCCCCCCGGGCTGCGGCCCGGAACAGGGCGGGGAGTGCGGGGGGTCTGGGGCGGCCGTCGCCGCCGTTGACGCGGCGGCGTGCGTTGCGCCGTCGCGCGGGCGGCGGCGGCAGTAGTGAGGATGACAGCGGGCCACGGTTGCCGCCCAAACGGCGCTGTGGTCCGCGTGTCCTGTCCTCCTCTTCAGACAGATGACGGTAGGGAGGGGGCGGATGATAGCCGGCGGAGGTCTGTCCCGGTTGCCGCGGGCCTTACCACTCATTGGAGGCCCGCTCCCCCCGTTAACGGAGGAACACCGGGGCGACTGCGGGCCCGTACTAGCCTGCTCTCCGTCCGGCGTTGTTCTTATCCGCCCCCTTTCGGGTGGGGCCCGTCGCCGCGGGGAGATGTGAACCTCTCCCCCCACCCCCCGCTTTAGCGACGGACCCATCCCGACAGGAATATTTGCGGGTCCCCGCTTCCCTGGGAGCGGGGCCCGCCCGCCCCCTCTGCCCGATTACGACGCCGGGGGAGCACCGCTGCCCACAAAAGGGCAGCAGGAGTGGTGCCGTACCTCCGGGCGCCTCCCCCCAACGGGGAAAGCGCCCGGAGGATGGGAGGTCGACGCCCCGGCGGGGACTCCGGGGCGTCGACCCATAGACTCCCGTAACAACGAGAGGGACGGCGGGGTGGGTGGTGTCCACACCCCGCCGCAAACAGATATATTGGCTCGCTGAGCCACAGAGCCCCAAAGGCTCAGCGCTGGGAGCCGAAAGGCTCGGCATCGGGGAGTGCACCGGACGCAATAATCAATGTTCCCGGGCACTCCCCAGCGATGCCAGGTAGGACACCCGCAGGGTTTTAGTGGCAGGGCATGCATGCAGAATCGTAGGCGATGTGCATGCTATGCAATCCCACACTCCCCTCGGTCCTACCCCGGGGTTTGAGGGGGTCTTCCTCCCGAAAGGGAGGCTACTGGGCAAACCGGGGGCTCCGGCCCTCGGGATCCCAATAGTGGAAGATTTCCCTGCGTAAAAAAAAAAAAAAAAGGTCACCCCGCGGCTCCAAGGGAGTGGCAAATAACCTTTCCAGGCTGCTGCCCAATCTGGGTGGAGCCGGCGGGCATGTGCGCCAACTCTATGTGGCGACGGTCCATTCTGTCGTTTTGTACGGCGCGCCTGTCTGGGCCGGGAGGGTAACGGGTAATCCTCGTCTCAACAGGCAGTTAATAGCCGCCCAACGCATCATTGCGAATCGGGCGGCTCGCGCGTATAAGACCGTCTCACATGTGGGGGCGACGACCCTCGCCTGCATCCCCCCGATCGATATGATCGCCAGGTCGCAAGCCCATACTTATGGGCGAGTCAAGGCGATCGAGTCCGGGGGAGGCATAATCACGCCTAGGGCGAGGGCTGCGCTGAAGCTCCAGGCCAGGGAGACCCTCCTCCGGGAGTGGAGTGAGTGGCTCACAAACCCGCAGTTGAGCGGGAGGAGGGTCCGAGAGGCCGTCCAGCCATATTTGAGGGAATGGGTCGAAGACCGCAGGGGACGCGGACTGACGTTCCATGCGACGCAGGTGCTCACCGGGCATGGTTGCTTTGGTGAGTACCTGTGTCGTATAGGAAAGGAGCGCACCACGCGCTGCCATCACTGCCCGGGGGAGGCAGACACGGCGCAGCATACGCTGGAACATTGCCTAGCATGGGAAGAGCAGCGCCGTGTCCTCCGGGCGGTTATTGGGAGGGACCTCTCCCCCGCGGCTGTCGTTGCGGCGGCGGTCGGGCCCGGGGGGGAGGAAAAGTGGAGAGCCTTTACCTCCTTCTGCGGCAATGTAGTGTCGCAGAAGGAGGCGGCGGAGCGGATTAGGAGGGGGGAAGTTGCCCCCCCTTCTTCTTCAGAGGAGGATAACGGGGGTGGGGGTGATGGTGGTCAACCGCCGCAGCCTCCGCCCCCGCGTCGGCGTGCTCTGCGCCGCCGGCGCGCTCGCGGCGGCTCCCCCCCTTTGGGGAGGCCAGGTGGCGGGGACGGTGGTGGGTCGTCCTCGTCCTCGCCGCCGAGAAGACGCCGACGCGTGTTGCGCGGCCGCGCTTCCGCGTCGGTGGCCCCGGCTGTTGAGACGGGGAGCGACAGCGGCGATGGCGGGCTGTTGCCGTCGCGATCGTCACGCGGCGGTCCCCTCGCCGTTGCTCCGGCCGGGGCAGTTAGATGACGCCGCGAGGGGGGGGGCGGGTGCTCAGATAGCTATCCTGTCCCCCTCCCATCGGGCGCGCTTGAGACGCGTGGGTCATTAGCGCGAGGGGCTTCCGCGATAGGAAGCACCCCCCGCCCCCCCCTTTCTTGTGTGTGGTGGGGGGTAGAATAGCGCCACCCCTCCTCTCGCCTTCCCTACATCGGGGGCGAGGGATGGTTGGTCGCTACTGGGGGCTCGGGCGCGCGGGCGGGGTTACCGTGCGCCCGGATCTACAACCCCCAGTGTGAGGGGTGGCGGTTCGGAGCAGGTGTCCCTCCGATCCGCCACGTGAGTTTGTTGGCCTACGCTAAGGCCGGGGACCAGAATAGGTCCCGGGATAGGCGCCCAGGTCAGTGGGCGTGGCGCGGGGGGGGCTCCAGATGAATCAGTGCGTTTCCTGGAGCCTCTCCAATCGCAAACGCGCCGAGACGGACACCCGCGGGGTTTTAGCCGGTAAAAATTCGGCACTCCCCTCGCCTCTCCCCGGAGGCGGGGGGTCTTCCCCCTCCTCTTGTTATAGAGGGGGCTACTGGGTAAACCGGGCTTTGGCTCGGGATCCCAGTAGTCGAAGATTTCCCCGCGTCAAAAAAAAAAAAAAAAAAAGGTCACCCCGCGGCTGGCCGCCGAGCCGCGCCGGGTGCCGCCGAATCACTCGCTGTGGGCGGGTAGTCGGTGCGGCTTGGTGGCCATTACTTGGAGGCAGACGCGCGATCCTGTTCCCTGCTCCAAATTTGGGGCGGGGGAAGGATATGTGGTCGTGAAATGGGGCCGTGTGTACGTGGCGGGAGTGTACGTTTTTCCCAATGTGGACACGGCCTCATTCGAGAGAGTATTGGACAATCTAAGGATCTGTCTACTAAGAATCCCACCTGCGCACAGACAGGTATTGGTGGCCGGGGATTTCAACGCTAAGTCGGCGTTGTGGGGCTCCCCGGCCGCCAATGTAAGAGGTTGGATACTTGAGGATTGGATGGCGGGCCTGGGACTGACGTTGTTAAACTCCGGGAACGTACAAACCTGCGTGAGGCCGCGGGGGGGGGGGGTCTATTATTGATTTGACGTGGGCCAGCCCCTCTGTCGCCCGCCAGGTACGGGATTGGAGGGTGGTCGAGGAAATCGAGACTTTGTCTGACCATCTGTTTATAGAGATGTCTCTCGGCCACCCCCCCGGAAGTACAGGCCCGCCGAAGGGAAGCAGAGCTTCGCTTCCCTAGGTGGAGTGTGAGGAAGCTCGACGAGGACCTTCTTAGGGCCTCCATCAGCACATCACTATGGATGGACGACCTCTCAGCTATAGAGGAAGTGGACGAGGCAGCTAAGAGGATCGGGGAAATAATGACGGCGGCGTGTGACGCCGCCATGCCCCGATCCCGACCTCAACCAAGGAAGGCAGCCTACTGGTGGACGGAGGAGATCGCCGAGTTAAGGCGCTCCTCCGTCCACGCAAGGCGACGCTGGCTTCGCGCCAGACGAAGAGGCGACCAGCGATTGTTGGACGAGACGGGGGTGGTATACCACTCCGCCAAGCGGCTCTACTCCCGGGCCATAAGAGTGGCCAAGGACAGGTCGTGGTAGGAACTCCTGCAGGCCCTGGATGACGATTCATGGGGGCGCTCGTACAAAATGGTCCTCAACAAGCTGAGAACCTGGGCGCCCCCGGTTGCGGAGTCCATGGACCCCGGGTTTCTCGAAGAAGTAGTGGGCGCCCTCTTTCCCGACGACCCCGGGGAGAGGGTGCACTGCGGTCCCGCTCCACCTGAGGTGGAGTGGGATGAGGGCCTCGGTGTGTCCATGGATGAGATGAGAAAGGCCGCAAAACGCCTTAAGGCAGGTAAGGCACCAGGGCCGGACGGAGTTTCGGGCAAAGTATGGTCCTTGGTCACTGGGGAGCTGGCCGAGCGCTTGTGTGGAGTGTACACCAAGTGTCTCGAGCAAGGCCGGTTCCCCAGGGCGTGGAAATTAGCGAAATTGGTCCTCCTCCCCAAACCGGGGAAGCCCGCCGACCAGCCGTCGTCGTATAGGCCGATTTGCTTGCTGGACGAGGTCGGTAAATTGTTCGAAAAAATCATAGCCGACCGACTCGTCCAGCACCTGTCCCGGACTGGTCCAGATCTATCTGAGAACCAGTACGGCTTCCGAGAGGGAAAGTCAACGATAGACGCTATCATGCGTGTCATGACCCTCTCGGTGGCCGTGGTGGAGGCCGGCGGGGTGTTGTTGGGAGTAAGCTTCGACGTAGCGAATGCTTTCAACACCCTGCCGTGGCCGACAATAAGGGAGGCACTGCGGTTTCACGGCGTGCCCCCTTATTTGGTAGCCATTCTTTATGACTACCTCCGGGACAGGCAATTGGCCTATACGGACCAGGATGGGGTGGTCCGTGCTAGGCTGGTTGTGCGGGGGGTTCCGCAGGGGTCGGTCCTGGGACCGCTCCTGTGGAATCTGGGATATGACTACGTTCTCCGGATCGCCCTCCTCCCGGGATGTTGGTTAAACGGTTTCGCTGACGATACCTTCCTGGGAGTCGAGGGCGATACGTGGGAGGAGGCCATAGCGAAGGCAAATGTCGCAGTGGCGGCGGTTGTGGCCGCAATGAGGAAAGTGGGCGTAAGGGTGGCTCCCCAGAAGACGCAAGCCGTTTTCTTTTACAGGAAGTCGATGGGGAAGCCACCCGCTGCCCAAATTATGGTGGAAGGAACCCGTGTCTCCGTGGGGGCCAGCATGAAGTTGCTCGGCCTCTGGTTGGATGGCACTTGGAGCTTTGGTGAGCACTTCGTTCGTCTTGCTCCTAGAGCCAAAGGAGTAGCCAATAGTTTGGCGAGGCTAATGCCAAACTTGGGAGGGGCGAGCGACCGTGCTCGCCGGCTCTACGCCGCGACCGTGCACGCCGTGACGCTCTACGGCGCCCCGATTTGGGTGTCAGCGGCAGAGGGCTCGCGCCGCATTCAGACGATACTTCGTCAAATCCAGCGGCCATTAGCCCAGAGAGTGTCACGT
This sequence comes from Leptothorax acervorum, assembly GCA_035220615.1. Taxonomy (NCBI): domain Eukaryota; kingdom Metazoa; phylum Arthropoda; class Insecta; order Hymenoptera; family Formicidae; genus Leptothorax; species Leptothorax acervorum. The sequence goes on from JASTWQ010000388.1 coordinate 131,846, forward strand.
GCGTACTGCACGGTCTCCCATGCGGCAGCGACGACCCTGGCAGGACTTCCTCCGTTGGAGCTTGCGGCTCGCCAATACGCCGAAGTATATCGGCGTACCAAAGAGCTTCGGCAGGCTGGGGGAGGACCAATCCTGCCGAGGGCGCGCAGAGCAATAAAGCTCCAAGAGAGGGCGGTCCTGGTCAGGCGCTGGCAGGACTGGCTTGCCAGCGCCGAGTTTGGAAGGAGGACCGTCGATGCCATCCGACCCTGCTTAGCGGAATGGCTAAGCGGCCGGAGACACGGGGTGTCGTATCACGCGGTGCAGGTGCTGACAGGGCACGGATGCTTTGGAAAGTACTTGCACCGCATTGAAAAAGAGGCCACAACTAAATGCCACCATTGCGACGAGGAGGAGGACACGGCGCAGCACACGCTGGAGGGATGTCCAGCGTGGGCAGATCAGCGCCGTGTCCTACAGAGAGAGGTCGGGAATGACCTCTCCCTCCCGACTATAGTGGCGGCTATAGTCGGAAATAAGGAGAGATGGCAGGCATTCCGTGGCTTTTGCGGCCAAGTGATGTTTCGCAAGGAGGAGGCGGAGAGAATCTGCCGAGGGGAGGTAGATCCTCCTTCCCCGACGGATTCCTCCGATTAGGTCTAAGGGGGCGAGCGAATCATTGTAATCTGATAGCTCGTTCCCATCGTTCACGGCACACATATACCGTGAACGACAGAGCCGTGTTTCAAACACACGGCACGAGCATGTGCTGAACCTCCGGGCTCTTCACTCCGACGAGGGAATCCCGGAGGACAGGAGGTTCGGCGTCCCGGCGGGGATAACGGGGCGTCGAACAAAACTCCCACAACAACAACGGGAGGAGTGGCAGGGTGGGTGGTGTCCGCACCCTGCCACACATAGAGATATATAGATGGCTCAACTAAGAGCCGATGAGTCAATCATCAGGACAGGCGGCTCAAATAATGGGCTTGGCGCTGGAGGCGCCCTGGAAGTAATGATAGCCGGTTCCCGGGGCGCCTCCACTGGCGCAGTGTAGGACACCCGCAGGGTTTTAGTGGGCAGGGCATGCAGTATCGTGGGCGATGTGCATGCTATGCAATCCCACACTCCCCTCGGTCCCTCCCCGGGGTTTGAGGGGGTCTTCCCGCCAAAAGGGGGGCTACTGGGTAAACCGGAAGCTTCGGCTCTCGGGATCCCAGTAGTGGAAGATCTCCCTGCGTCAAAAAAAAAAAAGGTCACCCCGCGGCATGTGGAGAGGCTCACGGAGCTGACAAGGGAACCTGCCGCTCCCTCTGTCGATAAGCGGACGCGGAGAGAACCGCAGGAAGAGGGGTGGAGCCTTGTGGGCAAGTCCAAGAGGCGGAAGAGGAAGGAGAACGCGCAACCCTCAACGCCTGGACTTGTGCGGGAACCTGTGCCAGATACTGAGAATGGGCGTAGAACACAGCCCTTGTCCGATCCCGCCGTAGCTGCCCCTCGGGGGAAAAACCGAGGAGTAGTCCGGCGCAGACCACCGAGATCGGCCGCCGTCACAGTCACAAGTCGCAATCCCGAGCTTACTTATGCAGAGATACTTAATAGAGCTCGTGAGAAGATATCGTTGGACAATCTCGGTATTGTTAACTCCTATGTACGCAAAGGCGTCAATGGAGGAGTTATAATAGAAATCCCGGGCCAGGACGGATCAGCTAAAGCGGATAATCTGGCAACCAAGCTGAGAGAGGTGCTACGGGATGAGGTTCGTGTTGCCCGGCCTACTGTTACGGGGGAACTCAGGGTATGGAACATGGATGATTCGGTCTCTGCCACGGAAGTCGCTAACGTTATATCGGTCATGGGCGATTGTAATGAGCCCGACATCAAGGCAACATCCGGCGAATGCACAACGGGCTTTACTCCGTTTGGGTTAAATGCCCGTTGGCTGCCGCCATAAAGGTGTCCTCCGGGAAGAGAATAAAGATCGGATGGACCAATGCGAAGGTGGAATTGCTCCAGGCGCGCCGGGTCCAATGTTTTAAATGTTGGCGATACGGGCATGTGCGGAATACCTGCAAATACCCTGAGGATTGCACGGGAGCGTGCTTCCGTTGTGGATCGCACGAACACATCCTCAGGAATTGTAGCGCCAGCCCCCGCTGCGTGATCTGTGTGGAAGCCGGCAGGGACGGAAACCATCGACTAGGCACATCAGCCAGATGCAATGAGAGGGGCCAACTGACGGCGCCACCGGACAGGGGGACCGGGAAAATGGAACTGGGGTAACGTTCCCCGTCATACAGGCCAACCTAAACAGATGCAGAGGGGCACAAGACCTTCTCGTACACCACGCGATTGAGTTGAGGGCTGGTATATGCTTGATTTCCGAGCCGGCCAGCATCCCCAACTCCCAGCACTGGTTCAGCAGCCGAAATGGTCTAGCGGCTATTTACATCAACGCCAGACACCTAAATGCTCCGGCGACGCTAATTGCGCGTGGACAGATTTCGGTGATGGTCCGATATAACGACCTCTATATGATCTCATGCTATGTATCCCCTAACACTGATCACGCGGGATACGGGTTTCTTGGACGAGCTGTCTGACTTGTGCCTTAACGCCCCGGGTAACTTAATTGTTGGGGGTGATTTAAACGCCCACGCCTACCTCTGGGGCTCCCCTAACACCGACTTCAAGGGCGAGTTACTCGAGGAATGGGCAGCCCAAGGCGATTTTCGCCTGATGAATCTGGGGAATCATCCCACGTGCGTACGCCCGCAGGGCAATTCAATAGTGGACATCACCTGGGCTTCCCCTGGATTAATTGGTAAGATCCGTAACTGGACAGTTAGAAGTGACCTGGAGACACTCTCCGATCACTTGTACAATGGGGAGCAGAAATGAGTTCCGAGCTCGGTGCAGAGCGGTGTAGATGAGCGCGCTATCTCTAGGTGGGTTACCGACCTACTTACAGCCACGGTCGATAAAAGGTTCAAATGCAGAACCGCGAACGCGTAAAAATGGTTAGTCACGCGTATTGCTCGCGCGTGCATTTGATGAAAAGAAACATTTTTAATACAATTTGATACACACAATTAATATTTATTACATAAAATATAACAATAACAGGTGATTATGTTGTAATTATAATCACAGTCAGTCACGCTGTATTGCTCGCGCGTGCATTTGATTAAAAAAACATTTTTAATACAATTAATATTTATTACATACAATATAACAATCATAGGTGATTATGTAATTATAATTATATTATGCATCTGTAACTATATTATTCCACCGACTAAGTATGTGTTTACCGGAATAATATAATTACAGATAATATGATAATTATAATTACAACATAATTCCCTATAATTATTCTATTGTATATGTAATGCATATGAATTACATATGTATACGTATGTAATACACATATATAATACATATATATATAAAGAATTGTTTTGCAATATTTTATGATTTTTACGATGTCGCATTATGTTCAGTATCTTATTTATAAGTAAATGAAATATTAAAATTAAATTAAGTAAATTAAGGATTAATCGGATACGAAATCTATTTTGTAATATTTCATGAATTTATAGATTCTTCTAATTTCAACATTAAAGGACCCCGCACTAATTATATGGGAAAATGGATCTCGGTAAAATCGGTTAATTTTTTAATATTTTGTAGTTTATGACCTGCTGAATAAAAAATGTAATGGGCACAAAGCTAAATAATGGACAGTTTTTGAGCTACAGCCGGTCAAACACGAAAAATTCGGGTCTGCGCGAGTACTATATCACTACTCTTGGCATAACCCAGGACCAACGACATGGACGTGGTAGGGGGCTGGTCCCGTGTGTGTGTGTGTGTGATTGTGTGTGTGTGTGTGTGTGCGTTCGTGTGCGCGCGCGCGCGCGTATGCGTGTGTTTGTTTGTGTTCGCGCGAGCGCGCGACACTCGCACCTTTATAAATAGTCCGGGAGCCAGTAAACATTTTTGACACTTATTTTTGTAGTCAGTGAATTTTGATAGGATTGTTTCTTTAGTGATGCTAATTAACAAATCGGAAGTCTGGCTACGATTTTCCGCTGCATCAATCCAGGGAGTGCAAAAAAATACAAAGGGGTGGCACTTATTTTTGCACTAATGAAGTTTTTTCTACTAATGAGTGTTATCCTAACAGTCAGTAAAGAAGCAGTCTGGCTGATTTGCAGGTATGGCAAATGAGCCTGGCACGTGAATAATTTTTGGTGCAGCGGAAAATCGTAGCCAGACTTCCGATTTGTTAATTAGCATCACTAAAGAAACAATCCTATCAAAATTCACTGACTACAAAAATAAGTGTCAAAAATGTTTACTGGCTCCCGGACTATTTATAAAGGTGCGAGTGTCGCGCGCTCGCGCGAACACAAACACACACACGCACACACACACACACACACACACACACACACACACACACACACACACACACACATACACGGGACCAGCCCCCTACCACGTCCATGTCGTTGGTTCTGGGTTATGCCAAGAGTAGGGATATAGTACTCGCGCAGACCCGAATTTTTCGTGTTTGACTGGCTGTAGCTCAAAAACTGTCCATTATTTAGCTTTGTGCCCATTACATTTTTTGTTCAGTAGGTCATAAGCTACAACATATTAAAAAATTAGCCGATTTTACCGAGATCCAATTTCCCATATAATTAGTGCGGGGTCCTTTATAATGCAATTTTCATCCATTTTTGCTTTTTACAAAATGTAATTATCTATTTCCTACAATTGAAATATCTTCTTATAAGAAGAAAATATTTTTATATGCAAGTGATGGTATCTCGTGTTTATGGTAATTGGAATTATTTTCTGCGAAAGAGGAAGCCATTTTTTATGTGCTACGGAAATTGTGAAGAAATATATAAAGTCTACGATATTATCACGTTACTGTTAGCCATTATTTTCACAAATATTATATTATTTTTATTATTTTTTTTATATAATAAATAAAGGATTAATCGGATAGAAACATATTCGTAACATAATATGTTGCCGAGATGTTTCGAGATGTTCCTTGTCTTAATATTTGTTGGTTCTGAAAAGAACCGATTGTTTTGCTTCGCCTTGGAGCAAATTTTAATAATCCGTCCAATAGCCATTTCTTTCGATAATATGATCTATCGTGCACTAACATATAGCGTTTTCGAATTTCGATTTGTTGACTCGACCCGACTCGGGTCAGATTAAAAGATCGGAAAAATGATAATGAAATATTAAAATCTGCCACGATAATGCTAAGAATCTTTGATCGATGTTAAGGAACGCTTTCTGTTATGATAGTTTAGAGTCATCGAGTTTCAAACCCAACTTTTGATCTGACCGAATCGGGTCGAGTCAACAAATAAAAGACGCTCATACGTGGCGATCGTCTTTTGTCAAATGACGTTAAACAAAAGCTGTGTGCATAGTTGCCTCAGTCAGCATTTTGTCTTGCGACTTGGTGCAGTAATGTTGAGCAAAATTCAGCGTGGCCGTATAATCGGTTTGTGGCAAGGAGGTGTAAATCTCGAAGAGATTTGCACCATAATTCCATGTTCCGAGAGGACGGTAATAAAATGGATTGATGCATGGCAAGAAGGTGGTGAAGAAGCTCTGCGTGATCATCGTAAGCATAATCGCAGACCACGAAAAACAACTGTGGAACAAAATAATGCTTTGGTCAACCAGGTAGATTTAAATCCTTTTCTTCCGGTATCAAATGCCATTAACGACTTGCAGTTACCGATTTCTCGATGGACAGCACGACGACGTTTACATGAAGCTCATGTTCAATATCGTTGTGCTACACGAAAAATCGCGCTTACGGAAAGACATCGCGAAAATCGCGTTGCTTTTGCGTTGCAAGAGTTAATGACATCTCCGGACGAATGGGATGTCACTATTTGGACAGACGAAAAAGTCTTTTGCTCTGCAGTTGATCGACGTCTTCGTGTTTGGAGACCCGATGATCGTAGGTTTGATCCTGCAACCGACGGCTAGAGGAGCGCCCGGAAGGAAGGACGCGACAGACGCCAGGAAGACCCATGCAGAACCAAGGGTCGTAATAACCAAGTTGGCGGACCGAGCGGCCCTGTGGTACGCGGAAGGCCACGCCGGGATTGACGCGGAGAATACCGGCCCGAAAAGTGCCGACAGGGACAACGAGGAAGCAACGCCAGCGCCCCTCTCCCCCCAAAGTCCCATGAAATAATGGCGAAAAGATTGTCGACCCACGTCCCCGCGCTTAGGTTAAGTAATCATGTTATTCTTATATTTTTTTTTCTTTCTTCTTCTAAATGAAAGCATAGAAGCGTTATTTCTTTTCAGAGTTGTTTGCGTATAAAGGCGAAATTTTATTTAGTTTTCATTCTGCCCCGAGCGGCACGACAGGCAATACGCGTTGGACGCGAGACGCCAACTGTACTTATGTTCAAAAATAAGAAATAAAATGTGTTCAACCATACCACACGTTCCGCCGATGTTATTTCGCGGCCGGCCCTTTTCGCGTATTTCAGGTGCTACGAAACATGCGAGTGCGCAAGCTGCGAATCTGAGATAGGAAGCCCAGAGAACCAGACTCGAGACGCAACCGATAAAATAACGGGCGGATTGCATGCGCGGCCTGCTAGATTCAAGGCCATCAGCCTCTTGCATAATTTGTCTCATGACGGGGGTACAGGGAGACCCCAAATCCACGATTGCATGCATAGCGGGCGAATTGCGTGCGCAGCCCGCTAGATTCAAGGCCATCAGCCTCTTGCATAATTTGTCTCGTGACAGGGGTACAGGGAGACCCCAAATCCGCGACTGCATAAATAACGGGCAGATTGCGTGCGCGGCCCGCTAAGTCCAAGGCCATCAGCCTATTGCGTAAAATATCTTGCGAGGGGGTACGGATGGACCCCAGAATGGCGAACGATGAATTGTCGGGCAAATCGGTCACACGGCCCGAGAAATCGGGGGCCGTGAGTATTATCGATTAATGACGCACGCAAAATTGCTCGAGAGGACACCGGAAGTGCCGTTCCGGGGTCCGCAGCGAGAAAAATAACCGCGGCCTGCGATCTTCCGGGCCACGCGTCATCCACGAACAAAAAGATGCCAAGCGGGCCAATAGGGCCACAATAATACCATCGGTCATGGCAGAATTATAAGAAACCCAACGGCCCGGGAAATGGCGGGCCATGTGTTGAAGAACGCCCGCGATCGGCGGAATCGTCTTCGGGCGAGCGTTCCGGCGGGGCCACGACGTCCTAGCGCCGGGGTTTGCCGAGATTGGGGGCCGCATTATTGTAAGCGTGAGCAACGCAGACTTGTGATCATAATTTAATTTAATCATTATAAGTTCACGCGAAAGGCAGGTTCTCCTGACGGGAATACCTCATGTCGGAGAAAGGAATGGAATTCGATGGGAGCTCGCGCATAAACATGTTTGTCTAACTCGGGCCTCCGGAATGCGGATGAAAAACTTGTTTTCGCGCCAGCACGCGGCAATGCAAAACATGTTTGTCAAAATTGGGTCTCCGGAATGCGGAGGAAAAACTTGTTTTCGCGCCGGCACACAACATGTTTGTCAAAATTGGATCTCCGGAACGCGGAGGAAGAGCTTGTTTTCGCGTGAGCACGCAGCGGCGCACAATAGGCCCACACGTACCGGGGGTGATCGAGCGAGCGTACCGCGCAGCCGCGGCGAGCGATGTGCGGAGTTAGAGAACGAGAATCGAGGTCTTTTTCCTGGGAAGAGTCATAGCGTGCGGACGTGCTAAACTCTCGCTTAAAACCGGGACATACCCGCGAGCGGCGCGTGATGCCGCAAAGTTTGTAATGCACCGACGTGCAAATCCGAGATAACCTGAAAAGAATAAATTCAGTAAAAAACAGAGCGTAGAGTCTGTGTGGTAAAATTACTCACCCTGTGTTATCCATCCTCGAGAATATCCTGGTCAGTTCGGCGATCTCAGACATCCCGTCCAACGACGTTCCGGCGATCCAGCGACGGCGGCGACAAAGGCGATCCAGTGGGCGGCGAGATTCATCCGGCGTATCCAGCGAGGAACCTGAAACAAAGAAAGGGGAAATTAGTCAAGACCTGCAAAAGGTTTGTCAAATACGTAACCTTCTCGGTAGGTTTTGGTTAAACCGAGTGGCGACCGATAAATTTACACGGTTAAGACGAGTGAGTCGTAGTGAGATCGCGTCCTATAACGGTCAGATCGAGAAATTACCGAATTAGTTAATAGATAAATCGACTGTCCGGTTACAATCCGAGGTATGTTATTCCTCAAGAGCGAAGTGGGCGCATCACTTGTGCAATGTGGGGGTGGATAAGTTCATTTGGTCCAGGTGAATTAATTGAAACGTCGGCACATATGAATGCTGTGGAATACATTGATATTTTGGGAAACGTTATGCTTCCCAGCGTCCGAAATATATTCCCAGCAGAAGATGTACCGATATTTCGATTAGTTCAGGACAATTCTGCCGTTCACAGTGCCCACATTGTACGAAGATGGTTCGCACAACATCCAGAGATTGTGGTTCTTAATTGGCCAGCTAAATCTCCGGATCTCAATTTAATAGAAAATGTTTGGGCTAAAATTGTGAATACGTGGGATCCTGGTCATGAGAGAACCAGACAAGCTCTGTTTGAGCATGCGAGGAATGCATGGGAAGCGCTTCGGGACGAACCTGACTTCTTCACCAATCTTCGTCAGTCCATCGATCGACGACTGCATCAGGTGATCGAGAGAAATGGTTACTGGACGAATTATTAAAATTCGCTCCAGGGCCAAGCAAAACAATCGGTTCTTTTCAGAACCACCAAATATTAAGACGAGGAACATCTCAGCAACATCCAATCGGTTCTTTTTAGAACCACCAAATCGGTTCTTTTCAGAACCACCAAACATTAAGACAAGGAACATCCTCGGCATTTCGGAACATCTCGGCAACATATTATGTTACAAATATCTTTCCATCCGCGATTAATCGTTTATTTAGTATATAAAAAAGATAATAAAAATAATATAATATTTGTGAAAATAATGGCTAACAGTAACGTGATAATATTGCAGACTTTATATATTTCGATCTTCAAAATTTCCATAGCACATAAAAAATGGCTTCCTCTTTCGTAAAAAATAATTCCAATTACCATGAACACGAGATACCATCACTTACATATAAAAATATTGTATTTTCTTCTTATAAAAAGATATTTTAATTGTAGGAAATAGATAATTACATTTTGTAAACAGCAAAAATGGATGAAAATTGCATTATAAACTTAATGTTGAAATTAGAAGAATCTATAAATTCATGAAATATTACAAAATAGATTTCGTATCCGATTAATCCTTAATTTACTTAATTTAATTTTAATATTTCATTCACTTATAAATAAGATACTGAAAATAATGCGACATCGTAAAAATTATAAAGAATTGAAAAACAATTTTTTATATACATATGTATTATATATGTGTATTACATACGTATACATATGTTATACATATGCATTACATAAACAATAGAACAATTATAGGGAATTATGTTGTAATTATAATTATCATATTATCTGTAATTATATTATTCCAGTAAACACATACTTAGTCGGTGGAATAATATAGTTACAGATGCATAATATAATTATAATTACATAATCACCTATGATTGTTATATTGTATGTAATAAATATTAATTGTATTAAAAATGTTTTTTTTAATCAAATGCACGCGCGAGCAATACAGCGTGACTGACTGTGATTATAATTACAACATAATCACCTGTGATTGTTATATTGTATGTAATAAATATTAATTGTGTGTATCAAATTTTATTAAAAATGTTTCTTTTCATCAAATGCACGCGCCAGCAATACGCGTGACTGACCATTTTTACGCGTTCGCGGTTCTGCATTTGAACCTTTTATCGACCGTGGCTGTAAGTAGGTCGGTAACCCACCTAGAGATAGCGCGCTCATCTACACCGCTCTGCACCGAGCTCGGAACTCATTTCTGCTCCCCATTGTACATCACGTACAGGATAGCTGACCGTGCGTCGACACGCGGGGACCGAACCAAGTTACTTCCGCCTAGGTGGAATTATAAGAAAATGGACCCGGAGTTCTTCGGGGTGGCGGTGGATTGGGCCTGTGCGGTTGCCCCATCGGACAAAGATTATTATCTGCGTTTCGGACCAGACAAATGGATACATCAGACCATTAGCAATGCCTGTCGCGCGGCTATTCCCCGACTCGGAGCTCGCAAGGTGGCCACACAAATATACTGGTGGAATGACGAGACCAGCCGCTTAAGAACTGAGGCCATAAGGGCCAGGCGCATTTGGTCACGTAGCAGGTCTAGGGATTCACCTGCTCTAGTTGCCGACAAAAGGAGAGCCTACGGCGTGGCAAATAGGGCTCTTAAGAACGAAATTAGAAGGGCTAAAACTCAAGCGTGGCAGGAGCTTATCGATATCCTGGATGAAGACCCGTGGGGACTCCCCTATAAATTAGTATTAAATAGGCTCAGCAGATCCACATCTAGGCTCACGGCCACATTGGACCCTCCTATTTTGGAGCAGTTATTGAATGGGCTCTTCCTGCCGGGACGGGAACTATCCACGGTGGTAATAAGAGACCTGCAATGGGAGGACGATAATGCGATTACCGCGGGGGATGTACGTCGTGCGATAAAGGGTAAGAGGAACCCGAACACGGCCCCCGGCCCGGACGGATTTAAAGCCATTGTATTAAGAAAGATACCGGGCGCTATGCTGGATAGACTCGCTCAGTGCTTTACGGTGTGCCTAAAGCATGGGGTTTTTCCTGCCAGCTGGAAACAGGCCGACCTGGTACTAATGCCCAAGGGTGAATCGGCTCCTGGAGAGCTCCCGAAGGCCCGCCCCATTTGCTTGTTGAGCGAGGTGAAGAAGGTTTTCGAAAGAATCATCGCCGACCGACTGCTCGAACACATGCAACGGGACAGCCGAGTTAACCTGTCGGATAATCAGTTTGGATCTAGAAGGCTGAGATCAACTACGGATGCACTGGCACTGGTCAAAAACATCACCACAGAAGCACGCCAAAATGGCAGAGTCGCCTTAGCAATATCCCTGGATATTGAAAACGCTTTTAATACATTAACCTGGCAGGGTATTAGACGGGCTCTCCGTACAAAAAAATTTCCGCCGTACCTGCGTCGAATCGTAGAGGCGTACCTTGCAGCCGCCCACTTTTGAATGGCCGCGAGGAGTGCCACGGAGACATCGCATTGATCCTGGTGGACGAAAAGCCCATCGGGGCAGACAATAGCTGGTAACCCAGAAAGTAGTTATAAGCCCATATGGCACGGCCAGTTGGCAGTTTTCGTCATCTAGATTAGTTATGAGGAATAATTCGTTTTGTCTCGCCCGAATGCGAGGTTTCGTTTTCATTTAACACACGTTAGCAATACAATTCTATTAGAAGTTACTTTATTTTGGCGCGCGAGAATCGGGCGACGAATTCACGCGAACAGGCATGAGCCACACACAATCTCCAGGATAAACTCACGCGAGGTCCATGATTGGGACCTAGTACCCACTCTGGACCAATCGGCGGCAGCATGCGATAACGCGTTCGCTAAGTAGCCACCTAGATGTTTTCTCCGAGAACAGATGATTGAAACGCGCGATTCTAGGCCTGGTACATACGCCTAGTGGGTCAGCGACAATGTACGATGGCGCGTTCTGAATCTCGAGCTGATACCGGAAATGCGATAGCGCAGGCGCGTTGCGAGGGACCTGGTACACGTCCCAATCGGGTCGGCGTCGAAGTCCGACAACGCGTTCGCTAAGTAGCTACGCAGGCGTTTTCTTCGAGAACTGAGACTTGTAGCGTGATCATTGAGACCTAGGATACGCGTATAGTAGGTCGGCGACAATGTCCGGTGACGCGTTCTGAAATTAGATCTGATACCGGAAATTCGATGGTAGAGACGCGTTGCGAGGGACCTGGTACACGTCCCAGTCGGGTCGGCGTCAAAGTACGATAACGCGTTCGCTAAGTAGCTACGTAGGGGTCATCTCCGAGAACTGACTGCGGGGACGTCCTCCCGAGGACCTAGGACACGGGCCTAGGGGGTCGGCGTCAAAGTCGGAGGGCTGGAAATGCCAGTTTCCGCCTGGAAGTCGGGTGCCAAACTGTCAGGGGGCATCCCAAAGAGGGTGCGCATAGGTCGGCGTCAACATCCGGTGACCAGAATCATCCACGGGCATCTTCTCCAGGAAAGTCGACTGCCAACGGACTAAAGAGCATCCCCGAGAGGGTGCGCACAGGTCGGCGTCAACCTCCGGCCAAAACTCCGAGAAATGAAAACCTGGTGCAGCGGTGCCGTCTGGGGAGGTCCCACACAGTGTACCTGCAGTGGAAATTTCCATGTCGAGGCCCCACGATAGGAGTTACGGGGCACACACACGTCAACCATGCGAAAACAGCGTGTCGGCATGTGCGAAAACATGCAAAAACGAATGACGTCAGCGTGGCGTGATCGCGAAATTGAGAATAACAACCCAAGAGTGGGGATAGCCCGAGTGGTAGGGAGCCACAGCGAGCAACGTTGCTCTAGGCAGTCTATCGGATACAGTCGTAGCGTGCGGACGTTCTACGCACTGTATATAACAACCGGTAACTCCCGCGTGATTGCGCGTTAAATTTCTCGTTCTACAATAGCGAGCGGTGAATAGCCACCATCTGTAAACTACACATTGCGTGCGTGAACTGAAACATTGTAACAAATACAAGTATTAACGATTTATAATAAATAGTTCGTCTTTAGTGAAAGTCGTGTCACAAGGTTAATTTAACGTACTTACCTTCTACTCACCTTGTCCCACGGCGGTGCTACAACGTTGTCCATTGACTCCTTGGTGAAGCGAGACTCCGGGGAAGTTCATCATCGGCGATGATCCATCCTGGGCAGGAACCTGAAACAGAAGAAAATAAATTAGTATAGTTAATAATCGAGGCCAGCGGATATCCGATACGGAGAGCGCAGCGACGGTGATGGTCCACGGGGCATCTACCTACAACACAAAGCGAATATTTAATAAACGTTAATAATTAATATATGCGAGCGGTAACTTGGTATGCGGTGACGCGAGGATCCAGGGGACCCGGCATCAGTGAGCAGCTACCTATTATGCGGTGAAGCGAGGATCCGGGGAAGCGGCAGCGACGGTGATGATCCATCGGGGATACACACCTGCAACAGAGGAGAGAAATTACGCTAATTAATAATCGAGATTATATCTCGAGCACACCTTCTCGGTAGTTATAGGTCAAACCGAGTGGCGACCGTGATTTTGGAAGTGATTACGCGACTCCCACACTCTCAAACGGCCGTGTCCGGCTACAACCTTTCTAATAGAAAGATAAGATGGCTTGAGGCGAATGGTTCTCGCCGAACAAGGAGGGTGGACAGGGGGGTCCCACAAGGCTCGGTGTTGGGCCCTCTTTTATGGAACATAGCCTTTGATCTGGTGCTGCGCACTCTTATATTCAGAGACTGTCATATAGTGTGCTACGCGGACGACACTCTCCTAATCGTGGTCGACGACGACTTCGACTCTGCATGCGAGGCCGCGCTGGAATGCCTGGAGCGCATTATGATAAACATCCGATCGCTGGGTTTGAAGGTCTCGTGGAGCAAGTCGGAAGCCATCTTCTTTGGTCGGCGCCCAACAAATGCGTCCTTCGAGTTCGAGGGCATTCAAATTAAGATAAAAAACCAGATGAAATACCTTGGAGTCAATATTGACAGTGTATGGTCCTTTTGGAATCACTTTTCGTACCTGGAGGCTAAGACGTCCAAAGTAAGCAGAGCTTTATGCAGGATTCTTCCTAACCTTAGAGGTCCTATGGAAACAAGGCGGCGACTATATTTTAACACGGTTCTGTCTATTGTCTCATATGCCGCTCCTATATGGAGCAATGAGCTGGCCTCATCAACCAGGAAACAGCGTGTGATGGCAAGAACGCTTCGTTTGACGGCACTGCGCACAGTGATGGCGTATTGCACGGTATCGTACGAGGCTGCCACTCTGTTGGCAAGAGTTCCTCCGATTCATTTACTGGCGGATTATCTACGACGTTCCTACGTACGAATTAAGGAACTAAAAGAAGAGGGTGTATTCACGACTGACGATGCCGTGGACATCCGAGCTGAGGAATGGACAGTGTTGAGGCGTCAGTGGCTAATATATATCCAAGATCCGAGACTACCGGGGAAAAGAACTCGGGAGGCTATCATTCCCAACTTTGAAGCCTGGATCGACCGTAGTGCTGGCTACTTGACCTTCCGAATCACCCAATTCTTAACCGGACATGGGTGTTTTGGTGCCTATTTGCACCGCATTGGTAAGGAGGAGTCGTCATCCTGTCATTATTGCGGAAACGCGGAGGATTCAGCTGAACACACGCTGACTGAGTGTGGTGCGTGGGACCCGGAGCGTGAGGAATTGATTGTGGCCGTTGGTCCCGACCTCTCTCTGGCTGGAATCGTCCGAGCTATTTGTGGATCCCAGGAGGCTTGGAAGGCCTTCTCTTGGTTTGCCGAACGCGTCCTTCGGCGGAAGGAGGAGGACGAAAGAAGAAGACAGCAGGAGGGATTGCCCCCTCCAATCCCGGCCGCTGATGAAGAAGAGGACGACCCGGGGCCCTAAGTCGTACGCTCTGCGTATTTCCTGAGCCAAAGATTAACGTATGTTAGCCGCTTGCGGCCTTGTGCACTACTTGTCTGTCACAGTTTAATAGGTGGAGGTATATATATATATATATATATATATATGTAAATGTAAATGGTTCTGTGTCCTCCATCCGGCCCGGTACCCTCCCCCCGCGCGGGGGGGGGGATATGGGGCCGGATCGGGGGCGCAGCTCGCTTATAGCTGGGCTAATTACCACCCGGCCAGTGAGGTCGGACCTAGAGGGTCCGAGTATCTGTTATTATGTGTGGAGATCCCTCTCCGGAGAGAGGATCTCTTGTCGGGTTCGTGCATGTCCCGTCGGTTCATGCGCGTTACGTGTGATCTGTGTGTCTGATTACGTGTTTTCTGTCGCCTACGCGAGTGGGACTGTTGCGTCACGTGATGCAGTGCCTTGTTGTATATCCACGTGTTGTGACTGTAGTCCTTGAGTTTTGTGTTTAAGGGGGGGGGGGGGTTTAGTGGGTGCAAGCCCCACATACCCCGGTGTGGCCGGCCTCCGGGGATGCTCGAGGCATTTCCTCTCCTCCTACGGAAACATATAAAAAAAAAAAGGTCAGGTTCCGGGAACCCGCCCCCCCGGCTCCACCTCCCTCTGCTTTGCGTTGATCACGCCGCTCGCCCGCGGGGGGAAGACAGGGCTTGGCATAGAGCCACCATTCTCTCCCCCCCGCGATCCGGGGGGGCCCGGGTCCGAGACCCAAAAGGTCCCACAGCCAGACCCCCCCCCCCCGACGGACCGAATGGGGGCACCCGTGGCCGAAACCTCGTGGGTGAATCGGCCCAAGCCCCCCCCGGCCCGTCTCCTCCACCGACCTGTTTGGCACAGACCAGCGGCGAGAGGGAGGATCCCCCCCTCCGTGAAGGTTTTGGGAATCCGCCCTCCCGCCGCCACCCTCCTTTAGTCCCCCCCTAGCCTAGCAAGGCTATTGCTTCAATTGTGACGGGTTGGGGGGATCCACGCCCCGGCCCGCCACCCGTCACGCTAGGGGTTTTTGGTTGCGGGCGCGCGGGAGCCCCCGCTCGCGCGCCCGCACCCCCAGCCGTTCCCCCTCCTAAGTGGGGAGGGGGAACTTTCCCAACTTGTATCCGAGCCCCGCCCCCCTTGTTTTGGTGAGGCGGGGGCTGACAACAGGGAGGGGGGAGCGGATGAATATCGCCAGGCGGGGGGGGGCGGGCCTAAGTGCATAGGCCCGCAGCCACCTCGGTGCTCCCCCGTTAGTAACGGGGGGAGCGGGCCTCCAACGAATGGTAAGGCCCGCGGCAACCGAGGCGAACCCCCGCCGGTTAACAACCGCCCTTTCCCTAACGTCATCTGTCCTCCTCGTCTGAGGACAGGACACGAGGGCCGCAGCGCCTCTTAGGCGGCAACCGCGGCCCGTCGTCGCTACTGCTGCTGCTACCGCCGCCGCCGCCCGGGCGACGGCGCAACGCGCGCCGCCGCGTCAGCGGCGGCGACGACCTCCTTGAGCCCGCCGCGCTCCCCGCCCTATTCCGGGCCGCGGCACGGGGGGCATCCGCTCGTGTAGGGCGGCGACGCAGATCGCGCCGCCGCCGCTGTCGCGGCGGCGGCAGCCACTCGTCGTCGCCGTCCTCACTGTCAGGAGGGAGGTCCACTTCCCCCCTCCTGATCCTTTCGGCCGCCTCCTTCTGCGCCATAACTTTGTCGCAGAAAGAGACGAACGCCCTCCAATTTTCACGCCCCTCGTCGCCCTCCCAAACCGACGCGGCAACGACGGCCGGGAGGGAGAGGTCCCCTCCTATGCACGCCCGGAGGTCACGGCGCTCCTCTGCCCACGCTGGGCAGTGCTCAAGCGTGTGCTGCGCCGTGTCCGCCTCCTCCGGGCAGTGCCAGCAGCGCGTGGTGCGCTCCTTCCCGATGCGGTGCAGGTATGAGCCGAAATACCCGTGGCCCGTCATTACCTGCACCGCGTGGAAGGCGACGTATCTCCTCTTGCCGCCCTCCACCCACTCCTCAAGTACTGGCTGGACAGCCTCGATTACCCTCCTCCCCCACAAATGCTGGGGGTCCGCTAGATCCCCCTTCCACTCGCGGAGGAGGGCCCCTTGGGCTCGGAGCTTCAGCGCCCTCCTTACTCTCGGGGGGATTACCCCCATCTCGGCCTTCAATCTGCTGGCCTCCTCATACCTAATCGCGTATGATTTGGCCAGCAGCCTGACCGGGGGAATCCCCGCGATAACAGTCGCCCCCATGTGGGAGACGGTCCGATAGGCCCTGGAGGCGGCGATTGCGATGACTCGCTGTGCCGCCTCCATCCGCCCGTTGAGGCGGGCGTTCCCGCCCACCTTCCTCCACCATATCGGTGCCCCGTATAGGAGCACCGAATGGACCGTCGCCACATAGAGGCGACGCACGCGCCCGCTCGCCCCCCCGATGTTGGGCAGGATCCTCGCCAAGCTGTTGGCGATCCTCTTCGCCCTCGGGACGACGCGGGCGACATGCTCGCCAAAGCTCCTTCCCCTGTCTAGCCATACCCCCAGATGTTTGAGGTGAGGAGTGGTCGGGACTTTGACCCCCTCTACGTAAAAGCTGAGCTCCTCCGGAGGCGGACCCCGCCTGCGACACCCCCGCCTGCGGGGGTCATAAAAAATTGTCGCCTGCGTCTTCTGCGGGGCCACCTCCAGGCCCAGCCCCCGTATGGAGCGCACCACACACTCGGCCGCCACATTGGCCAGCCCGAACAGCTCCTGCCATTCCTCCCCGCCGACTCCCAGGAATATATCATCGGCGTATCCTGAGAGCCAGCACCCCTCGGGGAGGGGGGTCCCGAAGATCCGGTCATACGCGACGATCCACAGCAGGGGCCCCAACACTGACCCCTGCGGGACGCCGCACTCGACCAGTCTGACCCGTGGGACCCCGTTCCGGTCCGTGTACAGCAGACCCCTGTCCCGGAAGTAATCCCGGACGACCTCCATCAAATAAGGAGGGACCCCCTTTCTAAGTAGGGCCTCCCCTATCACCAACCAGGGGAGGGAGTTGAAGGCGTTCTTAACGTCGAAAGACACGCCCATGGCCACTCCCCCCCTTCAATCACGGCCTCCGTCCGGGCTAAGACGCTTTTAATCGCGTCTATCGTCGATCGCCCGGCACGGAAGCCGAATTGGTCGTCCGAGATTCCCCCATCTGCCCTTTGGGACAGGTGCTGGACGAGGCGTTCGGCTATTATTCTCTCCAGAATCCTGTCGACCTCGTCCAGCAGGCACACGGGCCGGTAGGCGGACGGTGAACCTGCAGGTTTGTCCGCCTTCGGCAGGAGCACCAGGCTGGCCTCCTTCCACTTTCTGGGGAACCGGCCGGCCCTGAAACACGCATTATATACTCTGTGCATTCTGTCGGCCAGTCCCCCCGCGGCCAAGGTCCACGCTCTCCCTGGTATACCGTCAGGGCCTTACCCCTCCTGACCCTGCGGAGAGCCCTCGACATTTCTTCTTCGCTCACCTCGAGCTCTTCACCCCACACCGGCCTCGCGCACGCCGGGAACCGCACCTCCCCCCCATCTTTTCGGGGGAAGAGTGCGTCCACTACCTCGGCGGCGAACTCGGGGTCCAGTGTCTCCGTTATTGGGGGCGCCCAGGGCCTGGGTTTGTCAAGCACTAGCTTGTATGGGCGCCCCCACGGGTCCTCCTCTACACTGTCGAGGAGCTCCTGCCAGGAGCGCCTCTTGGCCACGTGTATCGCGCTGGAGAGAGCCCGGCGGGCGGTACGCCAGGCCTCTCCAGCTTCCTCCTCCGTCAACCTCGGATTGAGCCTCCCCGCTCTAATCCGCTGCCACACTCTCTTGGCCTGGACGGAGGAGCGCCTGAGCTCGGACAGCTCCTCCGTCCACCAATACGCGCACCTTCGGGGGCGCTGGGGGCGGATCCGAGGCATCGCGACGTCACACGCCTTTTCCATGAGTCGCGACAACTCCTCGGCCATCTCGCCCACCTCCCCGCCGTCCCCCTCCGGTCGTTCCTCCTCGTTGCCCCATGTCAGGGCAACGATCGCCGCCCTGAAACGGTCCGTGTCGAGTCTTTTGAGGGCCCATCTTCTCCTGTGCCTGTCGGCCTCTCGGCGGCGGGCTTGCACCTCCGGGAGGGCAACGCGGACCATCATCGAGATATACTGATGATCGGAGAGCGTCTCCTGGTCCGCGTCCACCCTCCATTCGCTCACCGCGCGCGCGACAGGGGGAGTGGCCCAAGTCAGGTCCACGATCGACTGCCCCTGCCGTCGCACGCACGTGCTTTCTCGGCCCGAGTTCATCAGAACCAGGCCGAGGCCCGCCGCCCATTCTTCGGTGGCCTCGCCCCTCCTATCGGTCCGCGGGGAACCCCAAGCAGTTGACTTCGCATTGAAGTCCCCCGCGACCAACACCCGGCCGGCCGAGCACCCGCGAACGCAGTGTTCCAGTTCTGTCAAGAACCGCTCGTAATCGGCCAGCGTCCATCTAGGAGGGGCGTACACCCCCACCACCGAGATGGGCCCCCAATCAACACGGACGTAGCCCACCCCGGCTCCCTTCGGGACGCACGGGGGGGACGTCGGCATTGCCTACCATGTTATCGCGACGGTGCCCCCCCCCCCCCGGTCCCCCGCCCAACGTGGGTGGTTTCTTGGGACACGGTAGGGCTCCGCCGCGACTCCCAATCCACACCCGCGCTCCGCCAACATATGGCAGAAAAGGTCTTGCGCTGCGCGGGCGTGGTTGAGGTTTGTCTGAAGAACTCTGAAGGCCATTTAAAGGCGGCCCACGGAGTCCTCCACTCCTTCCCTCTCATCGTCGTTGGAGTCCGCAGACTCCTCCTCCACCTCCATGTTTGTTTGAGAGGGGGTTCTCTCCGTCACCGACGGAAGAGCCCCCCTCGTCTCCTCGCTTACCCCTTCTGTGGGGGGAACCTCCACCTCCATCTTCTCGGAGGGCTGCCCCCCTGTCGGGGCTTGGTTCTTTCCCCCCGCGGCTTTACGGGGAGGACGCGTCCTCTTCTCCTTGGGGGGCTCCTCTGTGACCCCGGCCACAAGTTTCCCCCCCTCGGTCACCCTGAACCCCGAGACCGCCAGAATCTCCGTTGGCTTCGGCCCCTCCTTGGCCTTGGCCGTCTTTGCCGTCGCCGCAGACTTCGGCTTGTCCGCGGCCGCGGGCTTGTGGGTTTCCCCTGATTTCTTGCCCGCGGCCCCTGTCCTCCCTCCTCTTCCTGGGCGACACCCGGCGCACGCCGCCCCACCAATGCGGTGTCCGTGCGGCAGCCCCTTGCTCTCGCAGACCACGCAGTTTTTCTGTGCCTCGCACACCCTGGCCGCGTGGCCCGCGACTCCGCACCTGTAACAGGCGCCCGTCCTGTCCGCGCTGCTGCGGCACGTCGCCCTTGTGTGCCCCAGCTCCAGGCATCTAAAGCACTGGAGCGGTCTTTTGTCGAGCAACTCCACTTTTGCTCTCGACCACCCCAGTGCCACGCGCTCGCCCCTTGCCAGGGCGTTCGCCGCAGCCAGCGGACATTTGGCCACGACTGAGCACAGGCCGTTCCCCATCACCTTGATGAAACCAACAGCTATGCTCAGCGGGCTTATCCCTCCCTTGGCCGCGAGGGTCTCTGCAACCTCTACCTCCTTTACAGAGCCCTCGAAGCCACTGATTCTCAGGTCAGCTGTCATTGTCGGACGACTGACCTTCGCCCCCTCCTGACCCGCCAGAGCCTCCACCATCCTCGCCGCCAGGACGTCGGCCTTTTCCGCACCGTCCTGGCCCGAGATCTCCAGGCTCAGTGCCCCCGTGGCCGTCCTCCTTACGTTGGGGATCTTATCGATCCCCACTTCTTCCAGGAAGTGGGGATCGATAAGATCCCCCACCTTGCTCCTCACTATACCCATGTACTCGAAGTACTTGTCCTCTGGGCAAGTGAGGACCACCGCTGCCGTTTTTGGCACCCTCCTCCTCTTCTTCCCCGCCTTTCGTGAGGAAAGGCTGGGAGGGGGCTTGCTGCGTCGCCGCCGGGCCCTTCTTCTTCTCCGGCTTCCTCACCTTTTCGGGCTCCAGCTTCCTCTTCCCTTGTGCCTTCTCCCTCCTTCCCAACACTTGGGTCCATCCACTCCCCGTGGGCCCAGCGTCGTTATTCCGCTGCGCCTGGGACTGCGGCTCGCTCGCTGTCCTCGTGGCCGAGGCGTACGTCTTCCTCCTCTCTCTTTGTACCTTCGGCTGCTGTTGTCCGGCAGCCGGCGTGGGAACGGGAACGGGAACCACCGCCCCCCCCCCCTGTACCTGCGGCTGCGTCTTCACAGCCGACGTGGGAACGGGAATGGGAGCCTCCCTCCGCCCCCGCGTCTTCGACCGTGTTTGCCTCGCGATCGACGCTGGGTTGTCCTCCTTCCCTCCGTCCTTGGGGTCTCTCTTTCTTGAGCCCAACTCCCTCAGGATGAGCCCCTTGAGCTCTTCTATTCCTCCCCGCATCTCCGCTCTCAACTCGCTCTTCAGCGATGCGAGACGTCCCTCCACGTCCGTGACCTGTCCGTTTTCGGGCAGCTCCCGGACCGTTGCCGCAGGGACTTCCGGCTCCAGCACCCTCCTCACGCCCTGCACCTCGGGCCTGAGGACCGCCGGGAGCCCCTGTTCCTTAAGTTCCGCGAGGATCTCCCTTCTTCTCTTCTCGCTCCTCTCCCGCTCCAGGGCCTCGTCGTTCCCCGTCGCGTCCACCTCCATGTCCTCAACGGGATCCATTTCCTTGTTGTCCCCGTCTATGGATGGAGAGGGGGAGGATGAGTCCACCAAGATTTTCCTCCTCTTCGCCCCCCTCACTACCCTCCTCGATTCTTCCTCGTCCTCCTTCCTCGCCTGGCTCTGCAGCTCCTCCATTTCCTTTATCAGGTCTTGGAGTTCCCTCTGCTGCTGGGCCCGAGCCTCGTGAAGGGCCGCCAGCAGTCGTTCTTGCGCAGCCACTCTCCCGCGAAGCTCCTCCACCTCGGCCTCTCTCTCATCACTCGCGGCCGGGTCTACCTGCCTTTGGGCCAGCAGTGACACGGCGGCCGCGATTGTCGCTGCCTTCTCATTAAGCTTACTTCTGTACGGTCCCTGCAGCGCGTTGGACCTCTCCGCCACCACGTCCAGCCCGCTCACGGACTCCACAATGGTCGCGTGAAGCGCGGCTGTTGGGAGGTGGCGTAGCTCCTCCTTCACCCTCTTCTCCGCCTCCCTCCTGCTCTTCGAGAGGCTGGGTGAGACGTTGTCCTCCCTCAGGTCCCTGAGTTCCTGGGCCCTTTCTACCAGCCGCTTCTCCGCTTCCTCCAGCAGCTTTAGGTAGTGGTCCCCGGTCGTCACCCTTCGACCTCTGCCCGCCTCATCTTTCACTTTCATGGGAGGGCAGTCCCCTCCCACCAAACTCGACACCTGATCAGCGGCCCTCTTCACGATCTCTCTGGCCCTGGTGGCCGTCTCGTTCGTGATCCTGTCGACCTGCGACGTCTGCTCGCCCACATAGCGAACATTGTCGTCCTTCTCCGACACCTGGTTGTCGACGTCATCATAGGAGTCCACCGACCCCACGTGCGCACTCGCATCCGTGTCCGACTCCAGCCCTCCTCTCGGACGCAGCGGCGACCTAGGACGTCTGTCCGTCTCCGAGTCCGATTCGATTAAGCGAGGAACCGTCCCCCTCCGTCGCAACTCCGTCCTCGGCACGTCTCTGCCCGTGTCGGGCTTGCTCTCGCCTGGCTTGCTCCCAACGCAGGAGCCCCCCGTGGTTACGGGCTTGCCCAACGACACCGTGCAGAAACTGCCTACTGGTGTGTCCTTCCCTACCGGGGCAGGAATCCGGCTACCCTCCCCCTCTTTCCTCTTACCTCCGACCGAAGCACCCTTCGGCCCGGTTATCCTGGAGGTCCGGGTGATCGTGACCTCCTCCCTCCCTTTCGTTACGTCCTTAGAATTAATTGAACTGTTCATCTTTGGTTTGTTCCCACTCCCCGCCACGGCTCGGGGTTGCCCCCTATGCCCCAGCCCCCTACCAACAGCAGGGCGACTGGGACTCCAGGCCCTTATTCACCCATGAGGAGAGGGCATCAAGGCCCAGCCCCCCATGGGCTTTCAGGGCTCCCGTAGCTCCGACCCGACGGGCACCGTGACGGGTGCCGCCATGCGGGGGGCCCCACGGACAGACAGGTACCGCAGGGTGTCGCACCCCACCCAGGGTCCTGCCCGCCGTGGCGACCAGCATACAATCCTTAACCGGGGCCGAGGTAACCTCCGCACCCCGGCTAACCGCCTACTCCGGTGACCGGGTTCGGGAGGGATGCGATCCCCGACCATCGGAGTTACCTTACTCGCCGCCGGTCTATTTCACCCGACGGCCAAGACCCGCCGGCCCCGACCTCGGAATATGTCCGAGCGGCCCGACGGGTCTCCTTCCATAAACATCGCCCGGCCCCAACCTCGGAATAAGTCCGAGTGGCCCGGGCGGTCTCCCACCCAGGTCGCCTGGCCCCGGCCTCGGAATACGTCCGAGCGGCCCAGACGACCCTCCACACCCGGCAGACCGTGGGACCACGTCCCTGGTGTGCAACCACCGAGTGTGGGCCTCTCCTCCGTCCAACGCAGGACCACGTCCTGGGCTGGGTCAGAAGAGGGATACCCCCCCTCCCCCTCCTGCCGGAGCACCGGCGTGCAATGGAGGAAGGAGGGAAGGGGCCTTCCCATTCCCTCGGCGAGACGGCATCCCTGCCCGCCTCGGGAACGGGGACCACCCTCCCCAACCCCACCCCGTGGTTTTTTATCGAGGTGACCTTCCTCTATGCCGGCGGGAGGTGTAAAAACATCCCCCTAACGGTCCCGGCCGGCCGGGCGTTTGAAATCAGGGTCGCCATCCCCTACCGGCTATTGGAGCTGGGTAGCCGAAGCTAGCCGCAGACTCCTAAGAGGGTAGCCGGACCCCCGGTTTTCTGTCTGGGTTTTCCTTCCCATAGGTCGGCGGGAGAGCAAGGGCTCAATCCCACACGGCCCCGACCGGCCGGGTTGACTTTTATAGAGGCCTCCCACCTCGCGGGCCCTGAAAAGGGCCCCCCGGTCTCCGCCAGCCTCGTGGCTGACGGAGATTACGGTGCTGCTGTGCTAGGGTACCTCGGGTTCGCAATGCCCGTATCGGGGACGGCTCCGGGAGTCCCTAGGGACACCCGGGGGACCGCCCCACGACCCCTGAGGGGAGAGGCCGCCTACCTCGCGGGCCCTGAAAAGGGCCCCCCGGTCTCCGCCAGCCTAGCGGCTGACGGAGATTACGGTACTGCTGTGCTCGGGTACCTCGGGTACGCAAAACCCGTATCGGGGGCGGTCCCGGGAGTCCCAAGGGGCACCCGGGGGAGCCGCCCCCGACCCTTGAGGGGAGGGCTTTAGGTCCTGCACGTGCACCTTTCCAATGGGTGATCCGTCCGGCTGCGCCAGTTCATAGACGACCGGAGAGATCACCCGTTTTATCCGAAACGGGCCCTGGAATTTCGGTGCCAATTTTCCCGCGATATTCTGTGCGGCCGACGACAGCACGTGCTGCCGCTTTAACACAAGCTCGCCCACTCGAAATTTCCGTGGCCGTCTTCGCAGATTATATCTCGCGGCCTGTCGTTGATTTGCCTAATCCAGATTCTCCGCGACCCACTCCCTAATAGTGCGCAACTCTGTCATCCGCTGAGACCATTCCGCCGGATCCCCTGCCTCCTTTTCGGTAGCTACCTCGCGACGGTCGCGCAGCGAATTTGGCGGTACCAGCTCACGCCCGAAATTTAAAAATGCCGGGGAGGTACCTAAGGACGAATGACGCCGTGTTATATTCGAAACGTAAGCGCGACAGATGTCTGTCCCATTCCCGATGATCCTTCTCGATGAAGGCGACGATCATCGTCTTTAAAACGCGGTTCACTCTCTCGACGGGGTTTGCTTGAGGATGGTAGGGAGGTACGGTGGCGTGTGTTATCCCGTTCTCCTCCGCGAAACCTTTCATGACCTTATTAATAAACTCGGTTCCATTATCCGTTAGGAGGGTCCCCGGGGTGCCCCATCGCGACACAATTAGATCTTCGAGGGCCTCCCTAATTTTCGGGCCCGTGGCCGCCCGCAACGCTCGGACCTCCACCCACTTTGTAAACATATCCTGGGGATTACGAGGATATACTGATATCCCGCTTTACTACGCGGTAGTGGGCCTATAATGTCCGCGGTGACGGCCGACCACGGTCCCTCCACCGCACGGCGTCCCATCCATCCCGCCGTACCCGCTTGTTCGACCTTGGTTCTCTGGCACGTGTCGCACGTTCTCACATGCCTCGCCACGTCCCTAAATAGATTCGGCCAATAATACGCGACCGCAACGCGCTGATAAGTCTTTTCGACTCCTAAGTGGCCTGCTTGAGGGGCGTCGTGTGACTCGCGAAGGGCCTCCGCGCACAACTCCCGCGGCAACACCAATTTCCACCGATCGAGGTCCTCCACGATGTCCGAAATTACCGGTCTTGGTCGCAAAAAATATAATCGCCCCTCTATTATTCGCCAATGCGCGAATCTCCTAGGATCGGTCGCCACCTCTTTATACCGCTTACGATACCATTCGTCGGTCGTATCCTCGCATTCCGCGACCTCCACCGCGGCGTTCACGTTTGCGACTTCTTCCCCCTCCCCCTCATACATCCGGGATAGTGCATCGGGCACGTGGTGTAGGGCTCCTTTCCTATATTCCACCGTGTAATCATATTCTAATAACTCTAGAGCCCAGCGGGCTAATCGGCCCGTAGGGTTTTTCAAATTATGCAGCCACCGTAAGCTGCTGTGGTCGGTGACCACCGTGAACTTATATCCCTCTAGATAGGGTCGGAATTTTTGTATAGCCCACACCACGGCCAAACACTCCTGTTCCGTTACCGAGTACTTTTTCTCGGGGTCTGTTAGTACGCGACTGGCATACGCGATTACACGTTCCTCACCCTCCAGCTTCTGCGTTAATACGGCCCCTAGCCCTACCGAACTCGCGTCGGTTTGCAACACGAAGGGCTCCTCAAAATTCGGGCACGCGAGAATTAGAGCGGACACGAGATGTTTCCGGATGCGATCGAAGGCGCGACCTTGTTCATCCCCCCACTCCCAGCGCCTGTTCTTTTTTAAAAGACGGGTCAGAGGCTCGCTAAGCGTGGCAAATTGTGGTATAAACCGCGGTACCACGAGGACATCCCCAAGAACCTGCGCACCTGTCTAAGATTTCGCGGAGTCTGATATTTTATAATCGGTTGTATTTTATCCGGATCGGTCTTGAGGCCCCCCTTCCCGACGATAAATCCCAGGTACCGCACCTGAGATTGACAAAATTCGCATTTTTCCCGGTTTATTGTTAGGCCTGCCGCCGCTATCTTATCTAGTACGCGCTTGAGCCATTTCATGTGCTCCTCGAACATTTCCGTCGCGATAATTATATCGTCCAAATAGTTGAACGCAAATGGTTCCATTTCCGGTCCTATCAATGTGTCGAGCAATCTTTGAAATGTGGCCGGCGCGTTGTGCAACCCGTACGGCATTCTACGAAAATGGTATAGCCCCATACCGGGGACACTAAAGGCGGTGATTTCGCGACTATCCTCGGCGAGCGGTATCTGAAAATAAGCCTGGCTTAGATCTATTGTCGATATATACTTTGCCTTGCGCAACTTATTCGTGATACCTTCCATGTTCGGTATCGGGTACGCGTCTTTCTTAGATACCTCGTTTACCTTGCGGAAGTCTATGCAAAATCTATACTTCCCGTTTGGTTTCTTTACCATCACTATTGGGTTCGACCATTGGCTCGACGAAGGCTCGATTACTCCGGCTTTTAGCATTTTGTTTACCTCCGCGCGAATGGTTTGCTGTACCTTCGGCGATACTA
Source organism: Leptothorax acervorum (assembly GCA_035220615.1). Taxonomy (NCBI): domain Eukaryota; kingdom Metazoa; phylum Arthropoda; class Insecta; order Hymenoptera; family Formicidae; genus Leptothorax; species Leptothorax acervorum. The sequence continues at coordinate 158,492 of JASTWQ010000388.1, forward strand.
AATAGCAACGCTGCTTAATTGGCGCGTGGCCTTCTACGTCGATCTTATGTTCGGTCAAATTCGTTATCCCCGGATCTTCCGGTGGGGTAGGTATCGTCCGTAAAAAAAAATCTAGCCTATTCTCTTGATCGGGTGTTAATTCTGCTAATTCACAAACCGGAGACGCCTTTTCTTTGTCGAACCGATAGCGAGTACGGGGTCTATCCGCGAAATACCACTCGGCCTTTGCGAAATCTAGCGCGATACCGAATTTAATTAAGAGATCCATCCCGACAATGCACGGCACCGCCAAGTCCGGCAACAACCCCACGGTCATATTGCAACTTTGACCTTTTAGCTTTACCGGCACGGAAACATCGCCATGGATCGCCGTTATTTGTTCGTTCGCCATGCGGATACGCGTTTTGCTCTTACGCGCGATCGGCAGGCCTGAGCTTTCTACGATTCGCATGCCCTCGCGACCGATGAGCGTGCGGCTCGATCCTGAATCTACGATAGCTAATATCGGATGTCCGCATACGCGAATTTTCAGGTATCGAAGAGGGCTCAAAGGTAACAAAAGAGTGTGGAAGCGTCTCCACCTCGCTGCCTACAGGTCGGGCCTCGATTTTAGAATTCGGGGTCGTAGGGACCCGTCCTACGAACTCCCTCCCGCGTTTCCCGGACACGCAGGGCAAGTCCTCGTGGTAAACCCGCGTTTGCCACACTTATAGCAGTGAGTCTGCTGAGCCTCCGTACAATTACGCGCGCGATGTCCGATCTTCTCGCAATTCCAGCATTTCATGCTGGCGTCTCCCACCTCGCTCTCTAACGCGGCGCTCGTAACTACCGGGCTCGCGTGAGTGGCATCAGCGGTCGCAGCCGGTCTCGCGCTTTTCTTTTTGGTGCCGGTCTTACGGCCCACAGCCTCCCCGACGGCGACCGTAGCCGGGCTCCTCGGCTTTCCCTTCGGGGCGTGATACGCTAAATCCGGAAAAATCGATTGCTCCGGCGGCAATGGGGGTCGATAATATTTATCCGCGAGCAAACTCCGCTCCACCCGTGTGGCTAGGTCCTCCAACCCATGAAAGTCGTGAAATTCCGGCCGGCGTATCGCGATTTGTAACCGCGGCAGTAAGTTACGGTGGGCGAAAGTTAATTGCTCCGACAAGCTCCAGGGAGGGCTCATCCGCCCGAACAAAGCGCGCAAACACGTTAGGTAATCCGCGGCGGCCTTGTGTTCTCCCTGAGTCCTCCGTAGGACCTCCTCCCTGAGCATGTATTGATAGTCCGGGTCGCCGAACCGCGCTCTCCACGCATTCTCGAAGTCGTCCCAATTACGCCAATATTGGCTCTCGAGCCGCACCCAATACAACGCGACATCCGATAGAAAGAGTGGCAGACACTTGAAAAGATCCGAGTCGTCGATCGGGATAATAGCGCGAGCCTCCTTTATTCGGAGAAGGAAGGCCTCCGCGTCGCTGCCTCGTTTCCCCGAAAAATGGAGGTTCCACTTTCGCATCAAGTTATATGCTTCGGACGCGGATCCGCGCGTGGACCGTCCCCCCGTCGCGAATGGTACCGGCTCGGCCCGCAGGGGTGGCGGAAAATTGTAATTCGGTTCCCTCGCCCCTCCCCCCTTTGCCCGTGCTCTATTTCTACCCCCTTCGGTTCGAAAATTTTTCGGGGCAGCTCGAAATTCGGGCGAGGCGGCGTCCTCTGCACCCCCGCGTTCGCGAAGGGCACAGCGGCCCTGGGGTCTAAGGTCACGCGGGGCGGCGTTTGGTGTAATCCCAAACCGGTGAAGGGTAGGCCCTTATCCATGGGCACCTCCACCTGCCCGGGCGACACCACGCCAACCGCGTCAAAGCCAATCGCCCCCCCCCCCTCGGGGTTGGGTGAGGGCGGCGGGTCCATCCCCGCGAGTGCCGCGACATCGAACTTAAGTAGGCGCGCCCGTAAAACCGGAAGTATACCGCAAGTTTTTAATTTCCGATCTGCCAGGTGTTGGAGGACCTCTTGCTCGGTTAATTTGTTAATCCAGCTACGGGGCGAACCTTCCCCCCGCATCTCGCGAATCCCGACGTCAACTTCTCGACCCTACTCACGAAAATCGCGCAACAGGTAACACGCGCGAAATGTAGATAGTCGCGTGATAGCGAGGTAACCCACGCGGAAAGGTAGGCAGCCACGTGATAGCGAGGTAACACACGCGGAAAGGTAGCCGCGTGATAGCGAGGTAACACACGTGGAAGGCAACAGATATCTCTATTATTATTTTTCCCTTTGTCCCGCCCGTACGCTCAAAGCCGACAATAACACCGCGGAACGAAAACGTATGCCAGTCGCGACAATGTCGGTCGCTATACCCAAAGGACCGAAGTCGCAAAAACCAAATATATCCTATACCAAAGTCGGAAATAATAATACTACCTCGATCGTGGTAAACATGCAGGAATCCGGCGAAAGAAACGACCGAAAAACGCGCAGTCCTCAAGCCGCCAGCAATAACACGTCGATCGCGGTAAACACTAAGGAATTCGGCGCGAGAAAAACAAACGGAAGAAAAACGCGCGGCTTTCACAGGCAAATCAACATAAGTGGTCGGGCGAAACCCGATACATCGTATATATTACGCTCACATTTCAATGGCACCGGCCTTCCAGGGCCGAAATAATATTCAACCCAAACACAATTTAAACTTAGGATAACATGCAGCGTTTCACGACACACACAAAAAGAAATATATTCCGTAATCGATTGCGCACACTCGCTCTCCCTTAATTTCCTCTCAATTACCGTCTTTTTTCTTTGCGAAAACGCCCCACGTTGGGCGCCAAAATTTTGCAACCCGTTTTTCCTCGGTCTCGCCCGCCGAGGAGGCGCGGCTGCAAATGAGCCACCGATAATTAGGTAGGCAGGTATTCTCGAGGTATTCAGGCAGACAGGTATTTTCCGAGGTATCCACAAGGCATCAAGATAGGCAGATAACATCCAGATTCTCGCGAGGCATTCAGATAGGCGGATATTTCCCAATAGATACGCGAGACATACGGATAAACGGATAATCTCCCGATTTTCGCGAGGTAGTCAGATAGGTAGGTAATTTCCCGGTAGGTTCGCGAGGTACTCAGGTAGGCCGATTTCCGCGTAAACATCCGCGAGACAACACCAAAGCTTGGGCGCCAGGTGCGAATACGCGCACCACGTTTCCGTAATCTTAATCTTAACGCGATCGCCCGGACACGCACGTCCACTCAGGGCGCGAGGCGAGTTTGATACTCTGAGGAAAGGGAGAGGCGGCGCAACGCAATCAATACACTCAGATATATATAACAAATCAGATATATATTTGCATAGGAAGACAGTAAGAGAAACATTCAGGTAATATCGAAAGAACGAAAGACGGACGTTCGCGACACACTCACACACGCACACGACAGATACAGACACACGACTCGCAACTCATACGCACCACGCGAGATTCCCGCGACTCACACACGCAACACACACGAAATCCACGCGATACTCTCCGGTCGCCCGCGACGCTCGTCCGCAGGTCAACTCTACCCTCGTTCGCGGCGGTTTCGGCGAACCCGCGGCAAAAACCCGCGACCGTCCCGAACCGCCCGCGACGCAACAACCACGACTTCCCTGCCGGTACGCCTCGCGGCGTTCCCCCGACACGCTTTACAACACTCGCGACACAATAAATCCCGACGCGTTTCACAACGCTCGCGACACAATTTCCCGACTCCCGAGGTCCCCGATGCAACGGTCTCTATCCTATCGAGCGCACCCGCCACTCACCCGCGGTGCCGCGGCACGCCCGACGCAACCGTGCATGTAGATCCTCCCCTCGAACGTTCCCGACTGTCGGCCCCACGGCTTTCGAGGAGGGCCCTCACCCTAAAGATTATGCGTGTGCGCCCTCGGCCGGTTCCCTTAACCGCGTCTCCAGGTAATCAGAGACAAAGAGAATCGACCGAAACCCTCCCGCACGAGGCAATACGTACGTGCAGGTATCATGAGGTAATAAGAGAGACGGGGCCCGAGCCGAGACCGCACACCGAACGCGATGAGATACCGGGGTGGAGATCTTACAGTATTCCTGCAGGCCGCTCGCTCGAGGCTGCTCGCTGGCTCGTCGGGTTCCGGGATCGGGGCGGACTCGAACCTCCGTCCGTGCGGTCGGTGACCCAGCCAGCTAAGGCAAGATCGGTCGGTGATTTAGCCAGCTAAGGCAAGATCGGTCGGTGATTCAGCCAGCTAAGGCAAGATCGGTCGGTGATCCAGCCAGCTAAGGCAAGATCGGAAGGTGATCCAGCCAGTCAAGGCAAGATCGGTCGGTGATCCAGCCAGCTAAGGCAAGATCGGTCGGTGATTCAGCCAGTTAAGGCAAGATCGGTCGGTGATCCAGCCAGCTAAGGCAAGATCGGAAGGTGATCCAGCCAGTCAAGGCAAGATCGGTCGGTGATTCAGCCAGTTAAGGCAAGATCGGTCGGTGATCCAGCCAGCTAAGGCAAGATCGGTCGGTGATCCAGCCAGCTAAGGCAAGATCGGTCGGTGATCCAACCAGCTAAGGCAAGATCGGAAGGTGATCCAGCCAGTCAAGGCAAGATCGGTCGGTGATCCAGCCAGCTAAGCCAAGATCGGAAGGTGATCCAGCCAGCTAAGCCAAGATCGGAAGGTGATCCAGCCAGCTAAGGCAAGATCGGAAGGTGATCCAGCCAGCTAAGGCAAGATCGGAAGGTGATCCAGCCAGCTAAAGCAAGATCGGTCGGTGATCCAGCCAGCCAAGGCGATTTTATAATAAATGCTCGAATTGCGCACAATTTACGGTCAGACAATGAGTTAATCGATCGTAAAAGTTGGATACGGCATTCCTAATGAATTCGGGATCAATGAGTGCAGCTTCATCAATTATTCTTAGACGAAGTTCCTCTAGATTTCTTGGCTTTGTTGCATACACTCTGCTTTTAAGGTGACCCCACAAAAAGTAGTCAAGCGGTGTTAAATCAGGAGAACGAGGTGGCCACTCAATCTCTTCTCTTCTTCCAATCCATCGATTGGGAAATTCCGCGTTTAAGAAATTTCGCACATTTCTACCATAATGCGGTGCAGCACCGTCTTGCTGAAACCATGTATGAGCAAAGATATCATTACCTACAATCCGTCTGATTGCTGGAAGTATTTCATTCCTCAGCATATCTTCTTACTTTGCAGCATTCAAATTTCCATCAATGAAAAATGGACCAATCAAAGTATTATTCAATACACCCGCCCAGACGTTCAACTTTTGAGGGTATTGTGTTCGAGCTTCAAGCATCCAGTGAGGATTGCTGTCAGACCAGTATCTGCAGTTATGTCTATTGACGGGACCATTCAATTCAAATGTTGCTTCATCCGAGAAAACTACATTGAAAAGAAAGTTAGGGTCATCGTCAATTATTCTCATCATGAGCTCACAAAATTCCATACGACGATCAAAATCATCTTCGTTCAACTCTTGTACCAGATGAATTTTGTACGGATGAAACTTGATTTTTTTTCAAAATTCTTTGCACAGCCATGTGACTAATGTCATGTTGCTGACTTATTTTGCGAGCGCTGCGATGGACATTTTCAACAAATGATTGTGCAACATCCAGTTGTTTTTCTTCACTAGTCGCTGATACTGGTCCTGGAATTTGGCGATTTTTCACGCTACCGATTTCATGAAAGCGTCTGATCGTTCGCTCTACAGTGGATTTCGAAATGGCTGTTTTCATCGCGAAAAGTTTCGTTAAAACCTGTCTAACATCATTGTAAGATCTTTGACGATCACCCCATCCCCGCATCATGAGAAGAGATATTCTCTCTCGTTGTGAAAGGTAAGCCATTGTATAGGTAAAAAAGAACGATTGCGTCGGCGGTGTTTATCTTCGGATCTTTCGGTCCGTTGTTGAATTTTTTCGCGGGCAATTACGAAGCTGTATGAAAGATGAAAACGGTAGCGAGTCGCTCTTGTCTTTACCTTCTTCGAAGACTGCTACTCCGGTAAAGATTTATCCGGGGTCAAACAGCGAAACACAGCTTCGTAATTGCCCGCGAAAAAGTTCAACAACGGACCGAAAGATCCGAAGATAAACACCGCCGACGCAATCGTTCTTTTTTACCTATACGATGGCTTATCTTTCAGAACGAGAGAGAATATCTCTTCTCATGATGCGGGGATGGGGTGATCGTCAAAGATCTTACAATGAAGTTAGACAGGTTTTTAGCGAAACTTTTCGCGATGAAAACACAACCATTTCGAAATCCACTGTAGAGCGAACGATCAGACGTTTTCATGAAACCGGTAGCGTGAAAAATCGCCAAATTCCAGGACGACCAGTATCAGCGACTAGTGAAGAAAAACAACTGGATATTGCACAATCGTTTGTTGAAAATGTCCATCGCAGCACTCGCAAAGTAAGTCAGCAACATGACATTAGTCACATAGCTGTGCAAAGAATTTTGAAAAAAATCAAGTTTCATCCGTACAAAATTCATCTGGTACAAGAGTTGAACGAAGATGATTTTGATCGTCGTATGGAATTTTGTGAGTTCATGATGAGAATAATTGACGACGACCCTAACTTTCTTTTCAATGTAGTTATCTCGGATGAAGCAACATTTGAATTGAATGGTCCCGTCAATAGACATAACTGCAGATACTGGTCTGACAGCAATCCTCACCGGATGCTTGAAGCTCGAACACAATACCCTCAAAAGTTGAACGTCTGGGCGGGTGTATTGAATAATACTTTGATTGGTCCATTTTTCATTGATGGAAATTTGAATGCTGCAAAGTATGAAGATATGCTGAGGAATGAAATACTTCAAGCAATCAGACGGATTGTAGGTGATGATATCTTTGCTCATACATGGTTTCAGCAAGACGGTGCTGCACCGCATTATGGTAGAAATGTGCGAAATTTCTTAAACGCGGAATTTCCCAATCGATGGATTGGAAGAAGAGGAGAGATTGAGTGGCCACCTCAATCTCCTGATTTAACACCGCTTGACTACTTTTTGTGGGGTCACCTTAAAAGCAGAGTGTATGCAACAAAGCCAAGAAATCTAGAGGAACTTCGTCTAAGGATAATTGATGAAGCTGCACTCATTGATCCCGAATTCATCAGGAATGCCGTATCCAACTTTTACGATCGATTAGCTCATTGTCAGACCGTAAATGGTGCGCAATTCGAGCATTTATTATAAAATCGCCTTGGCTGGCTGGATCACCTTCCGATCTTGCCTTAGCTGGCTGGATCACCTTCCGATCTTGGCTTAGCTGGCTGGATCACCGACCGATCTTGCCTTGACTGGCTGGATCACCTTCCGATCTTGCCTTAACTGGTTGGATCACCGACCGATCTTGCCTTAGCTGGCTGGATCACCGACCGATCTTGCCTTAGCTGGCTGGATCACCGACCGATCTTGCCTTAACTGGCTGAATCACCGACCGATCTTGCCTTAGCTGGCTGGATCACCTTCCGATCTTGCCTTAGCTGGCTGGATCACCGACCGATCTTGCCTTAGCTGGCTGGATCACCGACCGATCTTGCCTTGACTGGCTGGATCACCTTCCGATCTTGCCTTAGCTGGCTGGATCACCGACCGATCTTGCCTTAGCTGGCTGGATCACCGACCGATCTTGCCTTAGCTGGCTGAATCACCGACCGATCTTGCCTTAGCTGGCTGGGTGGAGTCCCGACCGCTGTTTGGAGTCCCTAAACCTCGAAATAACGCTAACGCCCGGCGATACTTAAATTTTAGCGGCGCATATCTCAAATAGTTCTTGGCCAAATTGACTTTACTTATACTGTTTTGTAAAGTTCACGACGTCGGCTACGAGCATTTACAATAAAAAATAGGGGTCCCCATTTAAAAAACTCAATGTAACTCTGATGTGACTTTCCAAAGATCTTTCAAGGTCAAACCAATATCACCTCATGATGGGTAACTTGGTATCCTACAACTTTTGTATAAAACATTTCTTCCGAAAACATCAACTTTCCGAGATAATCCAGGGTCCCGACCTTTTTGTTACACCCTGTATAAAAGTACATATTTATATGCACGATGAATAGTTGTTATATAAATATGTACTTTTTATATACCAACTATTCTCTGCTTTAACAAATTATTTCTACTTTGTTAACTTCGACGCTTAATATCTGTAGCAGAAATAATTTGTTAAAGCAGAGAATTGTTGGTATATGAAAAGTATGCTTCGTAAGTTGAAGCGAGGTCCACTCTGTACAGGGTTGGGAGGGGGGATGCGGAGGGGGCCTTCGGTATTTAAAAAAAAAAACAGAAACAATTTATACAACGAAAAATGCTATATACAAAGAAGTATTATAATTTCATTGGTTTTAAGTAACAAACCTTTATAAATTTCAAATTCTATGCACAAATGTCTACAAAGGGGCGAGAAGTCCTCCGGGACGAAGCCCGGGTGACCAGCTAGTATAGATTAACGAATCTCTGAAAACACAACTTACCCTTTTTCACCCCCTTAGGGATTAAATTTTTAAAAATCCCTTCTTAGTGGGTGCTTACGTCATGAGAGGAATACACTCCCCGAATTTCATGTTTCTAGGTTCAGGGGTTTGGACTGGACGTTGATGAGTGAGTGAGTCAGTGAGTCAGGACATTTTTCTTTATATATTGTGACGTGACAAAAGTCGCGCCCTCCTCCCGGACGGAGCTCGGCCGAGGGTAAAATCGGGGGCGGGGTAACCCGAGCGGGGGCGAGTTATATTAATAGCGATATTTAGCGTTTTGCAGCCGGAGCGGGTCAAATAATAGTGTAACGGCTTAAAAGCCGCATCGCGGGACCTAATGGAGCTATAGAGGAGAGGCGATGGAGACAGGGTGGCCGTCAGGCGGGTCACCCATGGGTCCGCCGCCGCGCCGCCGCACACGTCCCGAGCCATACCGCCGCCGAAGGAGCACAAGGACACTCGAGGGGGACGCCCCGCAGAGGTCCGCGTCGGACGCTGAGCCGCCACCCCCAGGAGCGGGCGGACGGTCCCGCCGCCTCCGCCGGACGCGAGAATATGCCCGTCGGCGCGGTCACGGCCTGGTCAGCCGGGCCCGCCGGACGTCGGCCAGAGATAACGGCACGGCCAGCCGTACTCACCCTATCACGCCCGTTTCAAATACCGCGGGCCGGTGGAGCGGATCAAGGAAGGAGGAATTCGGCAGCAGGATATGGCGCGGATGGCTGGGACAGGAAGCGGATTCGGTGCGCAAGCGCGGGGGCCCGAGGTGATCCCGCCGGGCCGCAGGATCGTCACTACCGTGTCAGCCACGACGTGAGCCGCCGATCCCGACCATCGACAGCGGATCCAGCGAGGATTTCTGTGTGTGAGACCGCCGCTCCGGTAGGCAAAGTAAAACAGTGATTCCGCTCGCGGCCGGTGCCCTCGTGTCCGCTAATCGCGCCTAGTGAAAAAGTGCGTATCGAGAAATACCGTAGAGTCCCGCGCGTACCGTAACGTCGAAGGAATGTTGTGTGGGCCGGCCGAGAGCGGATCGAGTTTGAGATAGCGTGTGTTCTCGCCCTCCTCGGGGACTTCGTCGCGACCGGTAGTCATCGTGTAAATAATTGTGTGTGATTGCGGGGCGAGTCCCGCCCGCGCGCGTGTGTGTGACCTCGCGCCCGCCTATTGTGCCGCGTACCGCGAGTAATTGGAGGTGCGTAAGAATACGGTGATTGCGCCGGGGAGCGACGGGGGACGATCACGCGCCGGGCGCGTTCGTACCGGTTGCGTGTTACGTGTGCCGGGCGCCGCATCAGCTGTTGACCCGCGTGCCCGCGCGGGGCAATCGCACATGCGAGTGCATCGTGTGTCGCGCGGTGTGCATCGGGGGTGCGGAGCGGTGTGGCGGGCCGCGTATTTGGCGTTTTGAGTAGACTTCGTATCGTGTTTCGTATATGCGTGTGTAACGTTCCGTGTTCCGTGAAAGTACGTGGTATGCTTCGCGTTGCGTGTATGTGTGTATAGTCGCGTGCGACGTTAGGGTGGATGGATGAGTGCATATTCGCGTGTGTGGCGGATAGATGACCGCGTGCTCGTGTCAGCGTGTTAGATTCGATTCCGTTTCCGTGTCCCGCGTGCGGTTAAAATTCCGTACCGAGATTGCATATCGTCGGGTCACACACACATCCGTATCGTCTTCGTTATCTTCAATATTCTTTTCCGACTGATCGTTCTTACTAAAATATACTTTATTATTCTCTTATTATAATTGCACCTGCTTTGGCTTTATTTATCTATGTGTCTGCGCTACGCTCTCTCCCCTCACCCTCCTAACTAACATCACAAATTCCGCCCTGAGCTACGACGATTCGCGACGATTCTGTTATTGCAAGGACGTGTGAGTAAGTAAAAGCGTGGTGCGCGTAATCGCACCTGGCGCCCAGTTTTCGCGTATTGCCTTTTGCGACTTGACAGTTAAATTGAGATAATTTGCGGGAACGCCCCCGCGAGTGGCGAGCTCGCGGGAAAACGGCTCGCAAAATTTTGGCGCCCAACGTGGGGCGTCTCGCCGAAAAGGGTAAGAGCAGTTTTTTTTTGTGCATCGGAAGGGATTTGGAGAGCGAGCGTGCGCATTAATTATTCCTTTCTTTTTTTTTTTTTTTGTATGTGTCGTCCAATATTGTGCATGTGATCTTATTGAATATTATTTGAGTCTATGTGAACATTATATATTATTTGTGTGAAATATTATTTGGCGAAACTGGCACTGGAACTTCGGTGCCGAATATCGCGCATTATTATTGAGTTGCAAACGGCCTTGACGTTGTTTTCGCTCGCCTGCCCCTTTTGTTTGGTAGTACCGCGTATTTATTTTTCGCATTCCTGCGTGTTTACCGCGATCGGGAAACTCAACACGAGTTTCGGTTGGAATATAACGATAAATTCGGAATAATATAATTCCGGGACGCTCGACTGGCTTACGCTTTCACCTCGCATATAGACTTAGGAAGATAGAATAGTGACATATTATCTCGCGACCTTGGAGGGGGAAAATTTATACGGGGGGGGACGAATATACCTCGTATTTACGAATTTTTGATCGCGATTTTACGGGGTTCTCGTGAGGGGGACCGGAGGGGGAGATCGAACTTCGCGACATGCCTACACCCGACTGGATCGACCGATTGACCCTCTCGCAGGCGCGTCGTCACTGCGAGGAGAGAAAGTTAAAAACGACGGGTATTTTGCCGACGGTTCGGGCGCGTCTCCGGCGGTACAAGATTGCCGTGCAAGAGGGAGGGTTGCCTCCACCCCCCTCAGACGCGGAGGAGGACACGGACATGGAGGAGGCCGTCGATTACGGGCTACTGGACCCGCGTGAAGTACCGCTCCCGCTCTCGGGAGATGGCCGAGCCCCGTCACTGGGGATCGACGCACGTGACCGTAGGGGACCCTTCGCGAGGGGGGGATTACAGCGAACGCCACCGGCCCGGCAGACCATCGCACGGGGACCGGTGAAGGCCCCCGCGAGGGGGGGGGGGCTGTTCCAGACCCCCCCACCCCCAATGGTGGTTCCGAAACGCGGAAGCATGATGGGGCCGGACGTTCCGAGCCGCGACCTCGCGCCACCCCCGCGCACGGAGCCGTTACCGCCTACCGTCGAGCGACGACCAACTCGCGGATCCGCGTCAGAGGTATAACCTCATGCGAAAATGGGACCTCCACTTTTCCGGCAAACGGGGGAGTGACGCGGAAGCCTTCCTACTGCGAATACAGGATACCCGCGCGATAATTCCGGTCGACGACGCCGACCTTTTTAAATGTTTACCGCTTTTCCTCTCGGACGTGGCGTTGTACTGGGTCCGTTTAGAGAGTCCGAAATGGCGCGACTGGGACGACTTTGAAACCGCGTGGAGGGCTCGGTTCGGAGATCCGGACTACCAGTACACGCTGCGGGAGGAAGTCCTACGGCGAACACAGGGCGAATTCGAATCCGCGGCGGACTATTTAACGTGCTTACGTGCCCTTTTCAATCAAATGAGTCCTCCGTGGACCGAATCGGAACAGCTTACTTTCGCGCATAGAAATTTGTTGCCTTGTCTCCAAATCGCGATACGCCGACACGACTTCGTCGACTTTCGGACGCTCGAGGATCTCGCGACGCGTGTGGAGCGTAGCTATCTCGCGGATAAGACGTACCGACCCCCGCTACCGCCGGAGCAGTCCATCTTTCCGGACCTGGCTTACCATGCACCTAAGGGGAAGGCCAAGATTCCGTGTACCGTTGCCGTGGGGGAGGCGATCGGTCGGGGGAGGGGGAAGAAAAAGAAGGCCCCGCCGGCGGCCGCGACCGCCGCGGCCGTCACCCCTAGTGCGCCGGTCGCGGAGGTCGCCGCGATAGCAGGGATTAGCGATGACGGCATGCTCTGCTGGAATTGCGGGAAGCTCGGTCACCGCTCGCGAAATTGTACGGAGCCCCGTCAGGCCCACTGCTATCGGTGTGGCAAGCGCGGAGTAACGACTCGAACCTGCCCGTCGTGTTCGGGAAACGCGGTGGGGAGCCCGCGAAGTTTTGAGTTTTGACGGGTCACTACGGCCCCGAAAGTAAGTATCGAGACCCGACCCGCGAGCGCCCGCGTGGAGACGATGCACTCTTACGTCACCGTAGGTACCGAATTCCCGCCCCTACAGTATTTCGAGGTGAAAATAGGCGCGTACTTGATTTTGGCCCTTGTAGATTCGGGGTCGACGCGTACCCTGATGGGCCGCGAGGGGATGGACATCGTCAAGAAATTGGGCTTACCAATCGAACGCGGTCGGGGCACGCGAATTCGTACCGCGAACGGGCAGTTGGCCACGGTGCACGGCGAAACGTCCGTACTAATGGAATTGAAAGATCGAAGTTTTGAGGTATCCGTGGGGTTGCTTCCGGATTTAGCCGTACCGTGTATCGCCGGCAGAGATTTTTTGAAAAGATTCGGGATCGTGGTTGATCACGCTAGGGATAATTGGTACTTCGCGGATAAGCCTCACTCTCGCTATAGTTTCCGGGAAGACCGAACGCCGCGTGCTTGCTATGGGTTAGCGGAGCTGACGGCGAGTCAGAGGGAGCGGATCGACGCGTTCGTAAAAACGATACCGACCCCTCCGGAGAACCCCGGGGTTATCAAACTTACGAAACACATTATCGACGTCGGGGACCACCGACCGATAAAGTAATTACAAACTTACGACTATTAATAATATATATATATAAACGCTCGCAATACTTATTATCTAATCTTATATATCTAACCGCGTATATACATCGGTCCGCCGGGGCAAGGGTTACAAATGTTTCTCGCCAGGGTGTTTTGGAGGGCGTTGGGCGGCGTCCTCTTCGGTTCCGCTTCCACCTGTTGAATCGCCCTTCGGTGTTCCTCGTTTCACCCGTTCGAGCCGCACCTTCAGCTCCGCGGGTTGCTCGGCCACTATCCATGGCTTCTCCGACTCCATTGGCGGCTTCTTTTTGGCCGCTGTGCTGCCTGACGGAGACGCTGAAACAGACGGTTTCAACCTAACGTGCCCGGTTACAACCTAACGTGCCCGGTTACAACCTAACCTGGTTTGTGGAATTACTCTTAATTCGTACAATCATTGTATGCAAACCTGACCTCGAAATCATAAGGATAAATGCGGTTAGGTTAGCAAAAATGATTTGTTGGTTTTTTGCGAATATCTCGGAAACTAAGAGAGATAGAGGATTGGTCAAGAGGACCAAAAGTGTTCAGCGCGTCGTGATCCATCGGAAAAGGTAAAAAAAAAAAAAAAAGAAAAAAGTTTTTGCCGGAAACTTGTCTTACCTCCCGTCGGTAAGGCAGTTTTTTTCGAAATGATTGTCTTTCAAAGCTGGCTTGTCTAACCTTCCGTCGGTAAAAGTGTGTAACCTCCCGTCGGTAAGGCAGTTTTCTTCGAAATGATTCTTCGTCCAAGCTGGCTTGTCTCACCTCCCGTCGGTAAAGTGTGTAACCTCCCGTCGGTAAGGCAGTTTTCTTCGAAATGATTCTTTGTCCAAGCTGGCTTGTCTTACCTCCCGTCGGTAAAAGTGTGTAACCTCCCGTCGGTAAGGCAGTTTTCTTCGAAATGATTCTTTGTCCAAGCTGGCTTGTCTTACCTCCCGTCGGTAAAAGTGTGTAACCTCCCGTCGGTAAGGCAGTTTTCTTCGAAATGATTGTCTTTCGAAGCTGACTTGTCTAACCTTCCGTCGGTAAAATTGTGTAACCACTCGTCGGTGAGGCAGTTTTTTTCGATTTTATTAACTTTTGCCGCTAAAAAATTATTAATAACTTGATAACTAAAGCAGCTGGAGGAATGATCGTCGGCTCGTCTCGTTCGTCTCGAAAAGCACTATAAGTAGCATAAAGAGCGATCCTTAATGTCTGCCCGTTGCCGAGATACCAATTTTTAAAAAAATTTCAAAAATTATCAACAACTTTAAAACTAAAGCAGCTGTTACTTTGTCCGATATCTGTTTTTCGTAAACTAAACCTTCAGTTTCGGTACGAAATTTTCCTGTTGACTCTAAATAAGTACTTGTCTCTTTTTTAAACTCTGACTCGTTATTTGAGTTTTAAATAAACTTTCAATACAAAATAAATAAATATTCTATGCCCATGGCACCGGGTTGTCATTTCCCGTTTGAATCGTTATCTGACACAAGAATTAAATAAATTGTTTCATTCTACCGTCCATGGTACCTTCTTAAATTAAACCAATTAATTTGTGGCCGTGTCATTAAATTAACGTCTTTTTGATGAACTATTGATTCATCCGCCAGTCGGCTTTCATAACGAAAATAAATAAACTGCCCGAAACCTAATATATAGGAACCCACATTTACCCGGGTATGCAAAATCAAAATTATAATAAAGGAAAACAAAGAATATACCGCTAATCTTAATATCTATGCGCAAGAAACTTATGCTAACTAATCTAAATATATATTCATATTTACATGGTTTTCCTCCTATCTATGCATGATTTAGCGCAGGTTGTTCCGCTAACCTTATTAGGTCGCGGATCGCCGCCAACACCGGCCGTGTCTGTTTCGGCACCTCCGTTGGTAGAAACTTTATCGGTCGCGACAGGATCCTGTCATCCGTAATAGTCGGGCCCTTCTCGCTCGTCGTCGGGGTGACGGTGGGCGCACCCGTCGGCTGCATCAGCGCGTCGAGATCCATCGAAATAGGTAAATAAATAAAAAAAAAAAAATTTTTCGTTTTTCGCGAATCTCGGAAACTAACAGAGATAGAGGGTTGGTCAAGAGGAGCAAAAGTGTTCAGTGCAGCCGACGGGTGCGCCTAACGTTACACCGACAACGAGCGGGAAGGGCCCGACCATAACCGACGACAGGATTCTGTCACGGCCCACAAAGCTAATACCGACGGAGGTGCCGAAACAGACTCGGCCGGTGTTGGCGGCAATCCGCGACCTGATTAGGCTGGCGGAACAACCCGAGCCGAAGGATGCCTAGAGGGAAGCACCGCTAGGTACAAAGATAAACATTTAGGTTAGTTAGCGTGCGTTCTAGTTTTAGTCCCCGTTGGGAAAGTAGATTATAAGTCGAATTAAGCATTAATCTCTAGCGTTAAGCGATTTTCTTTTGTTTTCGTTTCTCTTTGGTTTACGTTTTATTTTATATACACGCCAGATTAATTTGAGACGCCTATGGCGTATGAATTATTATTTGTGGCAAAATTAAAAATGTATCATTTGTTTGAATTTTATTTGAGATGCCAAATTTATCTTACGTCGATAAAGATTTAGGAGTACCATAGATGGGTACAACTAAATAGTTATTTTGTTTCTCGCGTTGGACAACGTCCAAAGGAACGGGTAAATGACAATCCCGTCCCATGGACATGAACCAGTAATTCATTTTGTGTCGAAAGTTTAGTTACCACTCAGGTAATGAGTTGGCGCGTCAAAACTTGGACAAACGTTTATTTAGGGTCAACGGACAAAGTTCGTACTAAAAGCTGAAAATTCAGCGTACGAAGAGCACGCATCGGTAAAGATATCGCGGAGGTAATCGCATAACGTTAAAGGCGCGACCACAACGATAGATGTGGTTGGCGGGAATAGAATGCGGCTGTTCCAAACTGAGCCTACTCCGAGGATAGGTGATATGAACGTGTGGAGATACGTAATCGACGATAAGCGCGCGCGCGAACCCCACTCCATCCGAAATGGGGTAACCATCGGACATGGTCGGCGAATTAAGGTAACCACCGGGCCGATCGGCAGGCGGTTGATAATAAAACATTGTAGGCATCGCCCTTAAGGCAATGCCATCGCTGGTTAACATGGTGGAGGCGCGGATCCCAAGATCACCATACCATGGGGTATGGTAAGCGGATCGAGCGAACCAAGAGGCGGACCGGCAAGACGCCAACGCGAATAGGTTACGGGCATTGCCGATAACGCTGAACCGTCGACAAACCGCAAGTCGGATGCGCGGAACCGGAAATAGCCATACCATGGGGCATGGTAAACGACTCGGGTAAACCGATAGGCGGACCGGCGAGATGCTAATGCAAATAGTTTACAGGCATCGCTAACAACACCGAACCACCGACAAACCGTATGTCGGATGCGCGGACGCGGAGATGGCATTACCACGGAGGCGCGGTTAGGGCTTCAGGCGAACTAGGGGTCCGATTCGCGAACTAAGAGCGGAAATGCGCTAAGATCATGCTAAACGACCAAAGATGACCAGCGGTCAGCGGGCCGGAAGCGTGGGTCGGCCAGAACCGGAACCACGGTGGAGACGGGCTAGCCATGGTATGCGAAACACCGTGAACGCGTGATCCGATCCCGGCGCAACGCGAGCAGGGAAGGACCAGCGGTCAGGGTGGTCAATCGGGCCGACCAGCGAGACAAAATTTTATCAATGTCAAAATCGGGCGGTACCACGTATAGTTGCGAGCAAGCGCGGATGCGTGCGAATGAGATGCATCCATCTGGTGGTTTAATCTGTGATGACGCCTGACGATCATATCATGTAAACGCAGTGTGACATTTCCAACATTAAGATAGTTAAATAATTTAATATTAAAATAAAAAGTTATGGAAATGGAACGCTGCGTAGAAAGATCGAGAACGTAGGCGATAACCCATGTGTGGGGAAAAAGTTGTTTGTCAGAACGAACACGTGAACAACGTGCTGACGGGGTTCAACGGACAAACAGATAGGAACGCGGAAGCAAAACCTGCGCTGTGCGAATAATTGGCGTTCACGCGGCAGGTGGATGTGAGGAGGCGTACCTAGGCAAGAGAGGGGAGCCAGCACCGAGGTCTGGAGCCGGAGCGGAGCCCACCGGTCGTGGAATTCGTTCGTCAATCGCCGGAGAGTACGGTCGAGCTCTCCGGAATAGCTAATAGACTCGAGTAACTTGTAACTTGGCGTAGAACTTCCCGCGGTAGACGCGTTAAAACTTAAGACCCGCGAGTACATAGTCGTATTATCTGTAAATAGTATAAAATAAATCATTTTATAATTTTGCTAAAAGAAATACGATCATTTGAATTTATTCGTGTGCGGTCAAAACCATTATCCGATATACTTACCTGATCCTGATACTTACCTGTCGGCGATCCTACGTACGTTCGGGGAGATCCAAAGGCGATCCAGCGAAGGTCCAGAAGGCGAGAGTCAGCGGTGCACAGCTGCAGTCCGAAGGAGGTCCGAGGTACCTGGTCCAGCGGCGATCCTAGATCCAGCGGTGGCGTGGCAACCTGAAACAGAAAAGTAAGGGGAATCAGCGAGGGTTCGGAGAATCGGGAATTTCTTAAAGTCATTCAAAATCCTTTCTCGGTTTCGTGGAAAAAATCGAGTGGCGACCGTGTCGGGGACACAGATTAGTAGCGTGGAGGGAAACTCACTCCTCCGTACGGTTACATCAGCGCGTTGAGATCCATCGAAATAGGTAGATAAATAAAAAAAAAAAATTTTTCTTTTTTCGCGAATATCTCGGAAACTAACAGAGATGGAGGGTTGGTCAAGAGGACCAAAAGTGTTCAGCGCGTCGAGATCCATCGAAGTAGGTAGATAAATAAAAAAAAATTTTTCTTTTTTTGCGAACATCTCGGAAACTAAGAGAGACGGTTCGTCAAGAGGACCAAAAGTGTTCAGCGCGTCGAGATCCATCGAAATAGGTAGATAAATAAAAAAAAATTTTCTTTTTTCGCGAATATCTCGGAAACTAACTGAGATAGAGGGTTGGTGAAGAGGACCAAAAGTGTTCAGTGTAACCGTACAGAGGAGTGATGTTCCTCACACGTCGCTAATTTGTGTTCCCGACACGGTCGCCACTCGCGTTTTTACCATAAAACCGAGAAAGGATTATTGAATATATATTACGAAATTCCCGACTTTTCGCACCCCGCTGATTCCCCTTACTTTTTCTGTTTCAGGTTGCCACGTTACCGCTGGATCTGGGACCGCCGCTGAGCCAAGCACCTCGGACCTCCTTCGGACTGCAGCTGTGCACCGCTGGCTATCTCCTTCAGGACCTTCGCTGGACCGCTTTTGGATCTCCCCGAACGGACGTAGGATCGCCGACAGGTAAGTATCAGGATCGGGTAAGTATATCGGATAATGAAGTTGACCGCACACGAATTTATTCAATTAATCGTACTTCTTTTAGCAAAATTGTAATATATTATTTATTTTACTTTACTTTCAGATGATACAAAATTCGCACTCGAGGGTCTTGAGATTTAACGCGTCTACCGCGGGATGTTCTACGCCGAGTTTTACTCTACCGCAATGTACTAGTTAGGAAGTCGACTGTACTGTTCGGAGCTCGGGAGACGAATCCTCGAACCGTGGGCTCTGCTCCGGCTCAGGACTTCGGAGCTGGCTCCCCTCTCTCGCATAGGTACGCCCCTCCGCATTCGTATGCCGCGTGACGGTCGTCCGTTCACATCTGGCATACATCGCTTCCGCGTTCCTACGTGTTTGTCCGTCGAACCCCGTCGTCGAGTTGTTCACGTGTTCGTTCCGACAAACAACTTTCCCCCAAACATGTGTTATCGCCCACCTTCTCGAACCTTCTACGCAGCGTTCTATTTCCAGATCTTTCTGTTTTAATATTACATTAATTTATTTATCATTATTAATATTGGAAATACAACCCTGCGTTTACATGACATGATCGCCGGACATCTCATCACAGATTATACAATAAAATAGATGCATCTCATTCGCACGCGTCCACGCCTGCTCGCACCCACACGTGGTACCGCTCGATTGCGACACCGATAATTCTTTGCGTTGCTGATCGACCCGATCGATCACTTTGACCGGTGGTCTCACCATGCTCACATTGCACCGCGATCGGACCACGCTTACGTGGTGTTCCGCACACCATGGATCGCCCGTTTGCTTATCGCATTGGTCGATCGGATTGATTCACCCGTTATATATTTGCGCGACGTTATTAATTCCTATCTAGGTCGAAATTATTCTTCCCGAACCGCCAGGTGTTCGTATTCGCATACCACCCGTTACGTGGTTTCCATATCTCATATTGCGCGCTTTCGCGTGGGTTTTGTACCACCCGGTATGCATTCGACGCGTCTCTGCCATACACCCGGTGACCTAGTTGAACCGTATCGGCCGTGGTTCCGGTTTTGGTCGACCCGAGTTTCCGGCTCGCTGACCGCTGGCTATTATTCATTCAGACAAACATTCTCACTACATCCGTGCCGTTTTTCGCTCGATCGGGCGGTTGGTTGGTCAGTTACGCTGACCACCACCTCGTGGTATCCACCTCTCGCTCGGTGGTTGGTTCGCGCGCGTGCTTATTGCTCTATATGGATTAGATCTCACCGTTAGAAATTATGCATGAGATAAAATTCGGTATTTACACGCGCAACCCCGTTTTCGCGATCCACGCTCGGGCGGCACAATCTTAAGGTCGTTTTACACCATTCGTTGCCTACGGTGGTACGCGTATTATTGTACGTGAATGATTTTTGCATGTTTTAATATGACCCGTGATGCCTTTTCGTCAATCTTAAACATTTACGATGATAATTAAACATGTCAATCTTTCGGGACCCCTTTTTCGCATGACCATTATAAGCAAAGAACTATCTGGTTTGACAATGTTTTAAAATTAATGTTTCCTAATCCATTTCTTTGATTCATCCGCCTGTCTAACCCAAAATAGAAAAGAAATAATATCCGAAATAAAATATACAAGAACCAAAATGGGATTACTGCGTCTACAAAACTTTTTATTGTTAAGCACAGTAAACAACAAAAGAAAAAGAAAGGAAAATGATTAAATTGCATAACTGGACAACTCATCTGTCACCAACCATCAATGCTCCTATGCCCAAAATTAAATGATTCTCAAAAAAGAAAAATCAGTAGAAAATCGTCGAATCACATATCTAGATTACACTTATATATATATATGAACGCACGCACTTATAACTACTTTTTATTTGGCCGCTGGATCGTCACTCTCGTCGCGTCTTCGATCGCGGCGAGTAACCGGCTCTGCTGTCCGCGATCGTCCGGGACGGGTTGGCTGGACGGTATCTTCCTCGGCTTGGCGACGGGCCGTTTTCCCGTCGTCACCCTCTTTGTCGTGACGCGCGGCTGTTTGATGATACGATCGTCCACTATTGTCGGTGCTCCTTTTCGCACCGCGGGAGTCGGCACGATGGTTGCAGCCGTCGGTTGCATTAGCGCGTCGAGATCCATCGAAATAGGTAGATAAATAAAAAAAAAAAATTTCTTTTTTCGCGAATATCTCGGAAACTAACAGAGATAGAGGGTTGGTCAAGAGGACCAAAAGTGTTCAGCGCGTCGAGATCCATCGAAATAGGTAGATAAATGAAAAAAATTTTCTTTCTTCGCGAATATCTCGGAAACTAACAGAGATAGAGGGTTGGTCAAGAGGAGCAAAAGTGTTCAACGCGTCGAGATCCATCAAAATAGGTAGATAAATAAAAAAAAGTTGTTTTTTTTCGCGAATATCTCGGAAACTAACAGAGATAGAGGGTTGGTCAAGAGTGCAGCCGACGGCCGCGGCACCGTCTACCAGCGCGCCACCGACACCCCGACACCGACACCGAGGGCGCACGAGAAGAGCGAGGACGCGGAGAGCGCGCCAAGGGGCGCCAAGCAGCCGAGGACGACGGCGGACGAAGGCCCGAAAGTCCTTTTGGAGAGGGTCGACCGCCCGGACGACAGCGACGCGGGAGGCATCACCAAGGAGAAGGAAGAAGAGGACGCCGCCCATATGCCCACCAAAAACCCCTGAGAAACAAGATATTTGTATCCATAGTCCCAGCGGATTATTTGTAGTAAAAAATAAGTAGTTTACGTAGTTCTATCTGTAGTTTCATATACAATAAATAATATATATAAAGAATTAAACACGTATCGCCTTCGTAGATTTAGGTTAAGATCAATGTAGGCGGTAAACAAATTAAAAATTACAAAGATAACGTCTTTTCCGCTATTACGCTAGATAAATAGAGCAAATACCGCGAGTCGATAATACAGAAAACGCGAACCGAGTTCGAAAACTCGAGCGAGCGAGCACTCGATAAGTTACCTTGCGAGAGCGAATATTTGTGGATAAAACACTCAACGATTTTGTTCCTTCGATCGATAACGCCGATCGAGCGTCGGTATAGAGATTGACAGACGGTAAGAATAAATAAATTGATAAAGATTTCGACTTATGATAACCAGTCATACGTATACTTTCCTTGCCTCTATGAGCACAAGATTAAGGTGCGTCACAGCGGACGCGCGAATTCAGCAAGATACGAGCATTAGGCCGCGTTCACACGGTGCGCCGTGCGATCGCTGCGCGAGAGATTTAAATGTAAAATAACGCAAGGAGCGAGTACCCTGGCACCCGAGGAACACACCCATGTCGATCTGGAAACCATCGGGTCCTCGCGCAAAAACTAACGTGCGCACGATATTCCGCAAGGACAAACGTGTCCTACGCATTCCAGGGAACGCGACTAACGCCCCCCTGAAAGTCCCGACGACATCCGGACGTTGCGCGATAAAATGCCTGCGCGGAGGTTAATCGTCAGGGTGACTTAATTAGGAGCATGTGGGGACGCGTGAGGGATACCCCATGTGAGTAGGGTCGCGATGAAAGCGATGCGCACATAATTCGAGGCGCAAAGGTCGAAAGTTGCATCTATCGGGTTAAACATACTCGGGTATGTTCGTAATACGAGTATGCAAAGTTATATTGAAAACCGACCGTAGGTTCTCGAATTGCGTGCGCGGCTCATCTGTTGTAAGAATATACGTCATTATAGTGAAATAGGGATATGGAGGCACGGAATGGCGTACAGTAACGTAAAGATATTTGTTAATAAAATCAGTTTATTAAATGAGAAATATAAAAATCGATGGAACATTGTCATGAGTGTCAGCACTGCGCATAAATGTGACAAACATAGTCGTATTTGTAAATGGAAGATTCCAGAACGAAGGAAAGAAAGAGTATAAAAAAAGTTATACTACGCAGCAAATAAATAGTGAACGATCTGGAACCTTCTATGACACGCTGTTTTCGCATGTATCACCGAACCAGAACAATAGATTCACCGCGGCCGTGCGTGACAGCAAGCGCGAGTGCGCAAGCGTCGAGAGATCTATATAAGCCTGCCCGACGCAGGAGGGAAGGTCTTACGCCTGGAAGCGATCATAGCGTGCGGACGTGCTATAGACGCTTAATTAAAACCGGGGTTAAGGGTCGGCAGGAGACACGGTGGAGACGCCTATCGGCCGGCCTGGAATTACGGATTCGCTAAAACAATATTTTAGCCAAAATACCGAATGAATTTTATTCAATTTAGGATATTCTTAATCAGTAAGCTCATCTGTAGTACGCTACAGAGCTCTTTTATGAAAAAAAGGTCAAAATAAAAATTTTTAATAAACTTGGGGGAATGGGCAGCTAGCAACGGGTAAGGTTGGGTTAGCCGCGAGTCCGTATTTCATTTATTATAAATTTTTAAGAGCAAAAATACAAAATCGGGCTCTGTAGCGTACTACAGATGAACTTACTGATTAAGAATATCCTAAATGGAATAAGATTCATTCGATATTTTGGCTAAAATATTGTTATTACGGTTCTCACTAGATCTAAGAAGCTGGGGAAATTTTC